>CM060924.1:453647953-454247953 GCA_030737875.1 Allium sativum | reverse complement strand
TCATTAATTATTATCACAAATATTTATATGTTTAATTTTCATGTAAGAAATATTATGGATATATAAATATATTATGGTTTGGATTATGAATTCATTTGTGTATTTACATTACAATGTGATAAATGTTTTTGTTTAAATTGGTCTAATATGTTAGTAGAATTGAAAATTGTAAGCTTGAATGTATATAACAGTAAAATTGCAATAGATTTTTTATAGCGATCTAACTATGCTATGGAAAGAAATATCGTTGTAGCTTTATTATATTATAGCATTATGTTAGCACTATACAAAATATTTTGCAAGGATTAAACAGTTTTCATAGAAGGAAAACAATGCTACAATAGATAGTATTGAATTTTCTATAGCGTTTCAACGTGTCATAAAAGATGGATGCAATGCATTCCATAGCTCTCTCTCGTGCTATAATAATTTGATATGTCAACATGCTATAGGAATTAAATGACGTCATAAAAGTTCTATAGCATGCATCAAAATGCTCTAGAAAAGTAGCTTCATCGGTATAGCCTGTTTAATATGGCAACAGGGATACGTTTTCCACTACAAGTTTGAAACGCTATAGAATCTATTAGACATTTTAAAACATGTTGATCTACGACGTTTGTAGAATCGCTATAGAAAGTTTTAATAGCCGTTTTTTAATGCTATAAAAATCATTGTTTGTTGTAGTGACTGTTGCTCCCTGTCTTGAGCGATAATCAATGCTCTTTTTAACAATCATTGGCTTGGTTTCTCAATTCATCCTTTCAGTTGGAGCCATTCTTCAGACAAAGTGAATAAAAAGTTTTCCACTAGGAATCAACTTAATATGAAAATGAAATACCCATGTAGAGGTAAAATTTTCACTTCCACAAAAGCATCCTTAAACTTCTTAACAATTGATATCTTCTTTAACCTTCTTGGGATGAATCTAGTGCATATACAAAAGTACCCTTCATCGAACTAGGTTCTTCACACAATATTTAAAAACACTTCCCTAACTTTTATTTTCACCGGCACTGTCCTTTTAACACAATCAAGAGAAGCTTCATACTTAGACAACCAATTCATATCGAGTAAAACTTCAAACCCTTTAAAAATTAAGGACAAATATGTAATATGAAGAATGATGTAAAAGATAAGTAACGTGGATATACTCACAACTCATACAAATACTAGTTGTACCATCGATGAGGTTAGATACACATGTATTTACTATTTTGTAATCAATTTTAATCTTTCAACCAAAACTTTAGAAATAAACTATAGTAAGCCCCTATATCAAATAATACTTTAACTAAATTTTCACTAACATAGATACTACCTTCCGAAATTTTCTTTCTCTTCACATCATTAGAGTTTAAAGGATCAATCTTCATAGCATGAACCTTAATATGTTCTCCTCTATTCATTGGTGGGCATTTTTTTACAATACTCTGACTTATGGCAGTTGTGTAATATGGCAAAGACTTTTTAACTTCATGGAAGTGGACCTTGCTATTATTTCTGAACTTAGGACCCTAATGGCCTCTTGAAAATGGCCCTTTAATTTTCTATTATAACATTCCACATCCTTAAAATGGTTGCCTTGAGATCATCCATCGGTCTTGCTTTTCCATGGTAAGTTCTTATGGTGGTCGGTTGTTGTCTTGAGTTGCGGTTGGATTCTTTTTGTCCAAAGCTTGATACTGGAAACCTATATCCACCAAATCAACAAAGTTTCCTTTCACATAAGCGGCCATCCTATCATGATATAACTTTCTCATCCAAATAAAAGTTTTCTCTTTTTCTTTAGAGGAGTTTTTATCAGTTCATGCCCAAAGTGAGATAATTCATTTAACTTATTTGAACATTGTTCCACATAAATTTCTTCTTGTTCTAGATTCATAAAACTTATATATAGGAATTTCCAACAGCGAGCATATATTGTTCTTCAAAAACCTTATTAGACATTACCTGAGAGAAATTATCTTCTGGTATGTTGAGGTCAATGGATTCTAACCAAGCTATAGCCGTTTAAAATAATATCCAAAAGACCAAGAAACTCTTTTGATTATAACATATGTTTAATTCCTTTAAGCTTTTCTCATATGATTGGAACTAACCATGAACTTCGATACTTAATCATGTGCTCTTTAGTGGTTTTCCCTCCAATTTCGTATAATATTTGCATAAAGCGGCAAAATTAATCTAAGGTTGCATAGGAACTACTACTTCTTCAACCACTGCAACAATTGGAGTTCAACCATTGGTGGTGTTATTTCCCCTTACTCAACCTCTTTGATTACTTATTTCCTATTATCTAAAAATAAGTAAGATATTTTTTGGAATACCAGGACGAGATTATTTTAGGGAATGGGTATTAAAATATGAATATATGCATTTGGTAAAAACAACAAAAATATGCACTTACATTAACATTACAAATATGCGTTCTCAAATGACTAAACTAATTGTAGGGAATTATTAACCTTATCTCTAACGAGATGACCCTATCAAGCTTAGATGTTCACTTAACCTAAACTATGATACCGTACATGAGAATCTGTATCTTCAACTGCAACAACCCACAATTTTCTAGGCTTGAATTTTGATAAAAATCGAAAGTCAAACTCATTTGAGTATATGTCATGTAAATATGGTACCCGCAAATAATGAGCATGAGCATAATTAGAGTACAATAAAACTAAACTCACAGTGGAAAAAAGATTGGATAACAAGTATTGACCATGACAACTAATAAGTATTGACCATGACAACTGCCTTAATAGTGAGTCGTCACATCAATACCGAGCATGAGAGAACAAGAATAGAAAATCAAGCACAAACACTTTCAAACACTTGCCCTCTCTAAGATAACTAAAGAGTTGTTATGAGGAGGGGATCAAAACAACAAGTCTTGGTGAGGTGAAAATGTAAAATACTGTCAATTATACACCAATGTGCCCCTTTTTTTTAACCCAAAATATATGTCTAACAAGGTTAGTGATCCAGCTTAACCTTCCAATCTTACACACAATGGTTAACTACTATATCCAAGGTATTTCTTTTCAAAGGTAGATTATTATTATATAATGATATAAATTTTTTATGTATAGATGAATCCTTTAAACCATCCTACTAACTAATAACCAAGAGGTAGACTTTCTTTCCACTCAATTCCTCATTAAACCAAAGAGGTGGGTCTATAGCCACTCAAAATAAAAGGCGGATTCCGACGATCACTTAAGCCTTACTAGGTGGTTTACTAACCAGTTATCCAAATTATAGGACACTAGCTACTAAGTCCTACTAATTTAGGCTTCCGCTATTCATGCATATCCCAACCTTGTATAAGGTGAGAGATAGCAAGAGGTTACTTTTTTACCTATAGTAAGGTAGACGACTATAGTCATTTAAGACCTTCCCCTGGCGAACCATGTTGTTACTACTAGATGACCTTATTAGATAATCCCTTGAGTCACTTTATACTTCCTCTAGGATTGATAGACCTACGATACTAATGTAGTGGAAATTTATTATCATATCCTAAGAAAGACTTTTACCTCCATCCATTTACTACCTAAAGGAAGCAGACTCTCCAAGAGATTACCGATATCGTACCTAATTAGCTATTTAATGCTTCTTATTAGAAAAAGGCGAGTTATTTGGTCATCTAATACTTGACAAGGAAATGCCCTATGAATCTACCCTTACTTTGAAAGAATTGGTGAATATAATCACTTGATACTCCAATAGCAGATCTTGCTAACTAAGACCTTAATTTCAAAGTAAGCTACGGCTTAAGTTGTCCTTTAGGTTTCTTCTTTTGAAAGGAAGGTGCGCCCTACAACCACTTAAGGCCTCAACACATGAAGTAAAACTCTAGAAATGTTTTGCACTACAATAATAATTATTGTCACAGATTCTAATAGTTAATGATATCTCATATCAGTTGTACGTATACCCAACTGCTGGAAAGTGCAGACATCTGTCGAATAATTCAATTGTCCTCGCATCGTTAACCTACTAAGTTCAATTATTATATTAATATAGAGATATTATTCCTAAGATTAAACTAGAGATAAGATAAAATTGATTATCATATGATAAGGTTCTGTAACGACCCGGAAAATCTGAACCAATTTAAAATTTTTAAATTGGCTAAAATAATGGATTTTGAATATTTAAAATAAATATTTTAAATAATAGCGATGAAAAGTGAGTTTGAATCGACAATTGAAAACCTATATAATTAATTCTAATTATAAACAAGGCCTGAAACGGCGTGGTAGTTTCAAAAATTGAATTCAAACTTTGTCGGACTGTACCGGGTGCAAAACAAAATGGATTTGAGTAAAACCAAAAATATTTAAATCTGTTAGTGAATACCTTTTAACGAATCTGAAAAATCGAATTTTCATAGCGGAAAGCAAACGTTATGACCAAATGAATTTTCAGAAAGGTCGCTATGGAATTTATATAGCCCGTGAAATTGGCCATTTTGCAAACGACCTCGGAATTCGATGAAACCACTTTTGTTGGATCTGGGATGTGAAGTTATTTCTAGGTTTCAAATTTCATAATTTTTGAAGCTAGTATGTGAGCGTAGCAAGTGAAAACGTGTTTTGGTCAATTACAGTTAAATTGGATCGACCAGAAATGGGCCTTTTTGCAAATAGTCTCAGAATTCGACGAAACTAGTTTTGTTGGGATCGTATCGTCAAAACATAGTCAGATTTATATTTTTGTAATTTTTCAAATCAGTTTGTGGCCCTGGCAAATTGAAATGTACGTTCAAATTGAATATTGAATGTTATATATTTTAATTTGAAGGAAAACTGACTGAAACAGTCGAATGGGCCTAAGAAACATATCCCATTGTGTTCGGAATGGGGGTAAAACACTAGGGACAATAGTCGTTGGGTTTAGATTGGTGGTCGTGTCAGAAAACCCCTTTAAAACCCACCGGCCAATCATAATTTTTATAAAAAAAAAAAGAAAAATCCCTTTTCTCTCTCCCCGATTGAAGGCGGAAGAGGCTTCAAACCTTCCAGCTTCGATTCCGACCAAACCAGGAGGAATTAGCTCGTGCCACAGTTGAACTTTTTGAAGATCTTCCCGAGCTCTTCAAATCCATACCTAGTTTCGATTTTTTCATTGTGTATTTTGGGAGAACGGACGCCAGGAAGATCTCGACTTTCAATCGCCGCCCCGCCTGATTCCGGCCACCGAGCTCACCGCCGTCAGAGGTGCAAGCGTGCCTCTCCTCCCTCTTCGACGCTGCGAAGGCCGATCGACGAATAGTCGCACGGATTGGAAGATAAATCGCGACATAGTTTTGAAGATTTTCAGAGAGGTACGGATATATATATTTTCAACAGTTTTAACACCTTTAAACCGTTGCAAACTTTGAAAAATCATATCTTTTTTGTGTGTTGACGAAATTCAGTGAAACAAGAGACAGTGGACTCGTATGGACGTCTTCTACCTTCTAGAAGAGACCACATATTTTTCTGAGCCTTCTGCTATTTTTGGTGGAGTGGAACCCAATGTGAGATTTCTAATTTATAAACGATATGGAAACGATGATGTATAAATTATATAGTCGATGTATGAGTTATATAAGCGTTGTACACCTCTTGTATATGCGTTGTATAAGTTGTACGTTCGATGTATAAGTTATATTTGCGCTGTAAAAATTAGATATGCGTTGAAATAGAAGTGAATTTCTATATATATATATATATATATATATATATATATATATATATATATATGTACGCCCCTCGTCCACAAACCATGGACGATATTTATTGGTTGTGATTGGTGTGAAAATTGATTGATAGTGAATGGTTGATTGGAATTGTTTGTGGTTGATATTGATTGATTGTGGTTGAAAAATACCCGTATGTGGTTGAGAAATATTTGGTTGAAACCACATATGATTAGTTTGTGGAAATGAAATAAATATACATGCCGCCTGCGTGGGAACTAGATGCATGATTCCCCATTGTCAAAAACCGCGTGGTTTTAAGGTAGAGCGAGGAGCCGTACTAGGAACGGTCCCGGTTTTAACTACCCTGCTGTTATGCTACCGAAATTTTGAATAATATTCATGTGTTTGAATTATTTTCATTTGTTGAAACTTTATTTATTCGTTGAATAGAAAACCTTCATGTGTTGAGTCGATATTCATTCCTTGGATAGAAATTCAGGTGTTGAATGGTATTAGCGTTTTAAATATAAAGATCCCATTTTTAACATCAATAGGAAATGTATAAAATAACCTTGTTTTGAAATAAATTGTTTTATAATAAAAATCCTATTTTTATTACCTATATGAACTATATAAAATAATAGTGTTTTGAAATGAATTATTTTACAATAAAGATCACATTTTTATTATATACATGAATTGTTAAATATAGTGAAGTGTTGAAATAGAAGACAGTTGGATAAAAATACCATTTTTATCAAATGTATGAAAAGTATATAGCTTTGAAATCAAAGAATCGATATATATATATAATTGAAATATATCAAATAACGACGCTGCAGTTCGTATTTTGAAACTTTGATTTCAAAAGATTATACCGGGAGATCCGACCATCGGATTTTCCTGAACTCGCAACCGTTGGGTTCGCTTTGGAAATATCTTTCCAACGGCACCAACTTTATAAAAATCCAACGGTTGGATTATCTGGAATGTTTAATTCGAATCAGAAGAAAAACAGCACCAGAAACGATTATATATATATATATATATATAAATATAATTATAATTAATCGAATAACGGCGTTGCAGTTCGTATTTTGAAATCGAAACTTCAAACGATTATACCGGGAGATACGACCGTCGGATTTTCCCGAAACTGGAACCGTTGGATTCATTTTGAAAAGATCTTTCTAATGATGTAAATTTTGTGAAGATCCAATGGTTAGATTTTCAGATATGTGTAAATCAAATCTGAAGAAAAACAGTGCCACGGCCGCGTTATGGCCCGAAGCATCGTTTTGTATAAATTGGCTATTTTTAAATAGATAAAAATAGCGATAAATCATTATGAAATATCATAAACGATATGGAATGGAAATAAACTGAATTTGCTCGATTTATGTGGTATTTGATGGTTGAATGTGTTTGGTGTGAAAATTACATTAAAGAACAAAATTAGTGTTGTCAAATGATTTAACCATTGAAATAAATTGATTAGAAATTCTAAATATACGTGAATTATTTGAAAAGGCCGAGTTAATTCTTATTTCAAATAATTGACCGACGATTGAAAGTCGAAGATGAAGAGGGTGGTAGAAGACCGGAGATCTTCACCTCGTTTGGATGGTAACCGAGGTCCTGATTGGGAGGCATCCCGAAATATGGATAATGAGTGGTGAGCGTCCAGACGTACGTGGCGGTCGATGGGTTTGCGAGGTATATAGTGCCTCCGGTTTTGTTCAGACCCAGAACGGACTTGTAAATGGACCGTGTGTCTGACATTGGATTTTATTATGTGTTGATTGATTTCTGTTAAATATACATCTGTTTGGTGGCGGAGAATTTATTCTTTTGCTTAACGCCCTTCTCTGAAACGCATGAGCTCAGAGGTTGTATATCGATGGGCATCAGTCGCATGGCATGAATTGCTGGTGTGGCATGCCTAAGTGGCAAATGATCAGGGCTTCTGTTGAAAAGCAAAGTCTTGTGGAGATGATCAAAGCACCGCCTGTGTGGCGTAGCTTTGTGTATAACATGAATTCGCAAGCCTCACACCCCGGTATGAACCAGAAACGGGAGAAGGGCCTCAGGGAGTGCATGTGTTTCTTTCTAGCTAGGAGTGGTGTCAGTGTTTTTACACAGCCTGACATTTTACTTATGTAGTTGTTACTATTGCGAGGCACCTCGGTTAGATCGGACGATCCGGGTCCGATGGAGTCATTCGTTGGCTCATTTGCACCCCATAGAGCGGGGAGACGTATTGGTCAGGCATTTTAATCCACATCGGTGGACTGGCCCTATCGCTCCAAGGGTCGATGCGTTCTGATCCTGAGACATGGTAGGCTAGATTGTCTCGAATTCGGTAACGACTATCTTTTGCCTTGGTTCATGACGGAAATCCAATTTCCAAATACGTGACTGTGCGGTTTTGATTGTATACCTATATATGGCGACATAGTGGTATGGGGCATTAATGTCGTCTATGATTGATAGTTATGATTTGAAATGGTTTTCAAAACATATAAACACTAGCAATAATATCAAATGCCTTTGTTTTATTCGTATCAAGCATATTTTGGTCGTTATAAGGTAAAAACTCTATCCTCCGGTTTGCGTTGCATTGTGTGATGGGAACTGAGTCTTATAATGGCTTCAGTTTTATAAAAAGCATTGGAATGTTTAAAAGAATGATTTGTTTTTAAAGCACTGGCAATCCAATGGAGTAAACCCGTTCCACGAAAGTGGCGTGGTCCTGTGATTGGCCATATTATAAATGTGTTAAGTAGATTTCTCATACCAGTCCCATGACTGACTCGTAGTTTGTTTCACTTTCAAACTCGAGTGCCACTTTGTCTACACGGGCAGCCATGTATTCAGGTTTAGTTGGTTCTTTCTGGATAGCTGGAGCTGAAGATGGATTATATCATTTATCTCTTTTTATGTTGTTCAGCTCCTATTGTACATTATGTTTGTTTTCCGCTGTAGACATTTATATATATCTAAACTGTATTTGTACTAAGTATGATCCTGTATACTGTGTAACTCTGATGATTACTCTTATCCTGTATATTCTATCGTTCATTATCTGGTGTATTTATTTATTTTTGTTCTGCTATTTTCTGTTTATGTGTTATATTCCACGGATTACCCTTGCCGCCGTCAGTACGGGGTTTGGGGTCGTCTCATTTGGTATCAGAGCTTTGGTTAAGCTTAGTTCTGGAATATAACATATAACGGACTCGTCAGATATAGAACCAGTAGAGTTCTAAGACGGGCAACTCTATACGGATAGGATCAGTAATGTCCTAGTATAAGTAAAGTAGAATAAAATTACACCTCAATAGACACATTTACATTTGAAGTATTTGTCTCTATATTTTGAAATATCTTTTCTGTTGACCTGACACTTGATCTGCTATTTGCAGAAGTACTAGAAAATGAGTGTCAGAAACAGAAGGAATGCAGAACCGAATATTGATGCCCTATTAATCAAATATCGAAATATGGGTGGAATACCGTTCTCTGGTGAAGAATCTATTATGAAGACACAGGCTTGGATTCGTTCTGCCGAAAAGATCATTGATGGTTTAAAGTTGAGGGATGACCAGAAAAGATTACTAGCATCCTGGACTCTCAAAGATGAAGCTTTGTTCTAATGGGATTCAGTTATTGAGAATAATCCGGAAGGTGATATCACCTGGGATAGATTTAAAGCAATTTTCCTAGAAAGATTTACTCCTCCCGAAGCAACCGAGCGATTATGTAATGAATTTTCTTATCTGATACAAGGTGATATGACCATTCCAGAATATCATAAGAAATTCAACGAACTCTCTCATTTTGCCCCTCATCTGATTAAAGACCCAAGGAGGAAGAATCTGAGATTTATTCACGGCATACAAAGAAAATATCAGAATAGTGTGATGAGGAGTGTGAAGCTTCCTTTTTCTGAAATGATTTATATGGCTTATCGGTGTGAGGATCTCGATAGGAAAGGTATGTTGTGAGACGAAGAAGAAATCAGTTATAGTAGCAAAAGAAAATTCGAAGTTGATAGCCCAGAGGCAAGTGTGCAGCCTAAGGCAAGTACAAAGGCTGAGGTCAGAAAGAGGCCAAAGGTCGGTCAGAAGAAGGTAAAGGCAGTCGTGTGTCTAAAGTGTAATCAGCAAGGGCATTCGATGAGGAACTGTAGATCTTCGAACAGACGAAAGGATGGTGGGTCTAAATCCGAGAAGAATTTTTAGGAAAATAGAAAGTACGTTCAATGCCGTCGGACTGGCCATCTTGAAAAGGACTGCAGGCAATTTAAGAAGTCCAAAGAAGCACATGTAAATGAAGTGGTAGAAGTACCTGCATCTTCGTCTGCTCAGGAGAGGTCTGATGTTTTAGAAGGCACACTCAATGTCAAGAACATTCCAGTTAAAGTACTATTTGACACAGGCGCGTCACGAAGCTTTATTGCAAAGAGTGCAGTCAAGAATTTGGATTTGAGATTGAAGAAGCTCAAAGAACCAATGATTGTCCGAAATCCAGTTGGGGGTTCCATCGATCTCAGTTGGGTTTGTGGGGTGCCTGTCTCTTTTTCTTGCTATAAGTTCCCTATTATCTCTATCATCATGAATTTTAATGAATTCGATCTTATTCTGGGATTGGATTGGCTAACCAACTATGAAGCAGAGGTTAGATGCGCCGAGAGAGTTGTTAAGGCAAATGTAACACCCCGAATTTTAGTTAATACTAAAATTCACTAATTATAGGATAAATAATCTCAGATGTGGGAATTGGGGGTAACGGGCTGCGTTATTGCGTTCGTCTCGGAAAAATACGCGAAATAGAGTCCGAGTTTTCGAAAATCAGAGTCCGTATGGCCCGGTTATGGCCCAAGGAAGTTTGCAGAAAAATTAGAGCTAAAAACAGACTTAGGAATTTAAACTTAAATTTAAATTTAGAACCAGCGGGGCCAGGCGGGAAGATTCCCGCCTAAGCATGTCGACAGGCCTATCGACAGGGGTGTCGACATGCCTGTCGACTTGCCTGTCGACATGGCGTGTCGAGCCAGGGTGCTTGGGTGCACCAGATCTGGTTTTCTGGCTAGGGCTGGGCTTGGTTCTAGAGGTTTCCTAAATCTAACGGACCTAAATTAATCTAGGGTTAATCTAAGGGCCTAAAACACTCTCTTAATCTATAAATACACCCTAAACCTACCTTAATCCATACTAAAAATAGAAATGAAGGCCTCATGCCGCCAAATTAAATCCTAGAAGGAATCTCCATTAATCTAAGAAGGAAGTTCCAAGCTAATCCCTCTCATATCATTCTCTAATCATCACCATCTTCATAATTAGCAACTAATCCCTCTTCATAAGTTGGTTAATTTTGGGTTTGGTGAGTTTCTATCACTTTAACATCAATTGTTAAAGTAAGTAGATTGGGTGTAATGAGACTTATGGTCTTAAATGCGGATTAGTGAGTTTGAATCATGTATAATGATATGTTACTCTATGTTGTTCTATGTTTATTCATATTTGTTAAGTTGGTTTATGCATGCTTAATAAGTTGATTTATGCATGTTTAACAAGTTGATATATGCATGTTTAACAAGTGGAGTTATGCATAATTAATGAGTGGAATTATGCATGTTAACAAAGTGAGTTATGCAAGTTAAGTATATGTTTAAATGCAAGATTTATGTGATATGCAAGTTATGCATGCTTATGCAAGTGTATGGATGCTTATGCAAGTCATATATATGTTTAAATGCAAGATTTATGTGATATGCAAGTTATGCATGCTTATGCAAGTGTATGGATGCTTATGCAAGTCATATATATGTTTAAATGCAAGATTTATGTGATATGCAAGTTATGCATGCTTATGCGAGTAATGAATGCTTATGCAAGATATGTATATGCTTAAATGACATAATATGCAAGTTATGCATGTTTATGCAAGTATGTGAATGCTTATGCAAGTATGTGAATGCTTATGCAAGTTATGTGTATGCTTAAATGCATGTTTAACATGTTATGCAAGTTATGAGAATGCCTATATGCAAGTTCAACATGTTATGCAAGATATGTGTATGATAATATGCAAGCTCATATGTAACATGTTATGCAAATCATGTGTATGATAATATGCAAGTTTGGGTTATATGTAGTTGGGTTAATATATGCTAATATATGCAAGTTGACATCCTCTTAACCCATGACAAAGTTGTATGTTAAACCCATGATATTTGTGATGATCTTCCCCTTATTTATGTCATGAAATAAGAACGATTTACGTGGGGAACGATGGGGTTGGTAAATATGTTAATAAGTGAATGATTGGGTATGATTAAGCATTCCATAAAAATAAATTACCATAAGTGGGAATTTACCTATTGAGTTAGGTCTACCCCATGGGAATTTACCTATTGAGTTAGGTCTACCCATGTTATGGAAAACTTGATATTAATTAGGGATAATTAATATGGGGGTGATTAATTAGGTGTAATTAATCGACTAAGACATGAGGTTGGACTCATTTGTAGTGTAAAACTGCCCGGACCCGACCGGCTTAACCAGTTGCTACAAATGTCAGCCCAATGTGAGAGGTCTTAGCCATAAATTAAATACGTGATTAAGGTAAAGACACGAGGTTAGACTCTGTTATGACGTAAGACTGCCCAGATTCTACCGGCTTAACCAGGCGGTCATAACAGCCAGTCTAATGTGGGAGGTCTTTATGGGAGATCACGGTCTTAATTAATTAAGAAACACTTAACCATAGTAGCATGTAGTGGGACATGAGGGGTTAAGTGGGTGCCTTGGGTGGCATGTGGAATCTAGTGGGTTGCCTTGGGTGGCAATAGAAAATACGATTAGAATACTTAACCAAGTGGAAACATGTAATTAAACATGATTAAAGGGTTAAGTGGGATACACTAGATATTTGACAAGCTTAAGTGGGTAGCTTGTGGGGGCCCATTTCAACCAATATCCCAAACGTATCTTTGTGGGCTCGACCCATGTCGAGTGACGGGACACGCATATTAGGCTTGATTATAAGAGGCCAAAACGGGTTAGCGGTGGCAACGCAAGTCCAATGGGTTTCATATGCGTGTGTGGGCCCGGGCTGGTAGATAAGCCATTGTTGCATCGTGTAGATATAAAGCCGTGCACCGTTAGTATTGGGTAGCCACTTTAGGGGAGTGATACACCCCACTGTGGGACCAGCACGGGTATCTACGGTAGGGAGCCGATCGCTTGGGGAGTAGTGGGTACACCTAATGAAGATAGGGGCAGACGGCACCTATGTAGGGGTACACGAAACTACTGGGTAAGAATTACTGGGTACACCTAGTGGAGATAGGGGCAGACGGCACCTATGTAGTAGGCTAGGGGTACATGAAACTACTGGGGAAATTTTCTAAGTCCTTGGAAGGGATCAACCTTTAAGTAGGAATGACTGGTGTGGTGCAGTTAGTAATTATCCTTGGGTGGGTAGATGCGTCCTGACGGTTATCTTAGTTTATCCTAAGTCTACCAAGCTACTTAGTGTAGCCATTCATCCCCAGATATTACCGTAGGTCAAGTTTATGTCTTCTCTGGTTACTTTAATGATTATATTGTTAAAGTTATAGGGCTCACTCAGACTTATGTCTGACCCCGTTGTTTTTATCTTTTTCCCAACCCTCAGGTCCTACGGTGGATCCTAGCGGTAGTAGAGCTTGATCGGATTGCTGTTCCAGTCTTTAGGAGCTTGGGTAGATGTAAAGCTCCAGTTATCCAGTTATCTCTTCTTTTGTTATGGCTATTGTATGTGAGAGTGGGATTATGTACTTCTTTATTTTGATGGATATTGTACTTGACTTTTATCGTGGTTTTATGATGTAACCAGACATGTTTATTTCCGCTGTTATGAGATGATGTTTTAAAAATTTCAAGTACTATTTATATCTGTCTTGTTGTAATTTTTCTGTTCTATATTCACTAAAATACTCCACCGATGCTATGGCATTCCCTTTGTGAGTGACCCTAGCGGGTGTGGGGTGTTACAGCAAAGGCCCAATTGGGGAATTATATAACCATACCATGTGATGGCCCGACTTCAAATAGAAAGGACCTCTGGGCAGCTTTGGATGTTTCTCCAGCCTAAATAGAAAATATCCCTGAAGCTACAGAGAATATTCCTGACCTAGTGAAAGATATCCCTATCGTCAAGAACTATGCGGATGTGTTCGAAGAAGCTGTTTGCTTACCTCCGTAAAGAGAAATAGATTTCAAAATTTCTTTGATTCCGAATGCAAGGCCGGTAGTTCACGCTATTCGAAGAATGTCCTTGAAAGAGAAAGAGGAATTAGACAATCAAACAAGACAGCTAGTATGGAAGGGTCTGATCAGGCCTAGTTTCTCTGATTGGGGAGCAGCAGTGGTGTTTGTCCCAAAATCAGACGGTACTCTACGGCTATGTGTGGATTATCGTGATTTGAACAAGCAGACCAAAAAGAACAAATATCCATTGCCGCGGATTGATGATTTGTTGGATCGATTAAATGGCGCACAAGTATTTTCACGAATGGACCTAGCTACAGGCTTCCATCGACTTCGAATTGCCGAAGAGTGTGTTCCAATGACAGCATTCAGAGGTCCCGACTTATTCTACGAGTGGTTAGTAATGCCATTCGGCTTGTGTAACGCTCCAGCATACTTCGTTGATCCGTTGAATAGAGTGTTCAGAGGATTTTTGAATAAATTTGTTCTGGTTTTTATTGATGATATTCTAATCTTCTCTAAATCCAAGGCCGAACATGAAAAGCATTTGGAACAGGTTCTAGAAATTCTGAGAAGGAATGTATTGAAAGCCAAATTGTCCAAATGTATATTCTGGCAAGATGAAGTGAAATTTCTGGGCCAGGTCGTATCGAAAGAAGGAATTGCTATGGATCCAAGCAAAATCACAGCTATTCAAAACTGGAAACAGCCCAGTACCCCTACAGAAGTCCGTAGTTTTCTTGGATTGGCTAGTTATTACCGAAATTTCGTTAAAAACTTTTCGAAGATATCGGGTCACTTAACGAAGCTTACAAAGAAGCACTCTAAATTCAAATGGACTCCAGAAAGTGAAGAGGCTTTTGAAGAGCTAAAGTTAAGATTAACGACAGCTCCAGTGTTAACCATAATCGACGGCAATCAGGATTTAAAAGTCTGGACAGATGCTTCTAGAGAAGGCCTTGGCGTAGTATTAATGCAAATGGGTCAAGTGATTGCTTATGCTAGCCGTCAGCTGAAGCCGCACGAGAAGAACTACGTAACTCATGATCTTGAGTTATTGGCAATTGTGTTCGCTTTGAAAATCTGGAGACACTATCTTCTGGGTGAGAGATTTGAACTGTTTACAGATCACCAGTCGTTAAAGTATCTGTTCACTCAGAAAGACCTGAATCTGAGGCAGCAACGTTGGCTGGAGTTTCTTGCAGCATATGACTTTGAAATTATATACACTCCAGGGAAAGCCAATGTGGTGGCCGATGCGCTGAGTCAGAAGAATGGAATGATCGCTAGCTTTATTATTACGACTTCCTTGATTGACAAAATATCTATTCTTCAGAAGGAAGATAACTTTATTAAGGATATGATCAAAAGGATTCAGAAAGGCGAACCCTCGTGTTTTCAAATAGATAACGACGAGACCCTGAGGTTGAAAGGAAGGATTTGTGTTCCTGACATCCCAGAGTTAAAAAGGGAAGTGTTAGACGAGTGTCACAAGTCCAAACTGAGTATCCATCCTGGTGTGGCCAAAATGTATAACGATCTCAAGCGAACATTCTGGTGGAAGGCTATGAAAAGAGACGTTTCAATATATGTTAGCCGGTGCCCTACTTGCCAGCTATTCCAAAGCGACCAACAGAAACTAGCTGGATTATTGCAACCGCTGGACGTTCCTGGTTGGAAGTGGGAACATATTTCCATGGACTTCATTGATGGTCTGCCCAGAACCAGAAAAGGGAATGACAGTATTTGGGTGATCGTAGATCGCTTCACGAAGACCGCCCATTTCGTGCCTGTCAGATCAAACAGAACTGCTCAGAGTCTGGCGCAGATATACTTCAGGGAAATTGTTAGGCTACATGGAGCGCCCCTCAGTATAGTCAGTGATAGAGATACAATATTTACTTGCAAATTCTGGGAGGCGTTTCAAGTAGAACTGGGAACAAAGATGAATCTAAGCACCGCTTATCATCCTCATACAGATGGTCAAACTGAGAGGGTGAACCATATATTAGAATATTTATTGCGGGCTTGTGTTCTAGATTTTGGTGAATCATGGGAAGACCATCTGCATTTGGCTGAATTCTCATATAATAACAGCTACCAGGCGAGCCTGACAATGTCGCCATTTGAAGCATTGTATGGTAGACCGTGTCGATCCCCTGCTTGTTGGGTCGAACCCGGTAATAGACTTGTATTGGAGCCAGACATGATCCGAGAAGCTGCCGACAAAGTCGATTTTATTAAGAAACGATTACTGGCTGCTCAAAGCCGACAGAAGAGCTACACCGATAGGAGAAGAAGAGATATATCCTTCGCTGTTGGCGACTATGTATATTTGAATGTATCCCCGATGAGAGGAGTTATCCGGTTCGGTAAAACTGGAAAGTTGGCGCCCAAATTCATTGGTCCGTTTCCTATTCTGGAACGGATCGGAACTCTCGCTTATAGGGTTAAATTGCCAGATTGGTTGCCTGGAGTTCATGATGTATTTCACATATCTCAACTTAGAAAGCACGTTCATGATCCAGACTTGATCGTGGAAGAAGCAGCTCAACAGGATATTGAAATTACTCCAAAACTAGCTGTAAGAAGAGAGCCGCTAAAGATTATCGGCAAAGAAACCAAAGAGCTGAGGAACAAGATGGTTCACTTAGTCAAAGTGCAATGGAGTGGAGATCCGCGAGATTGTACTTGGGAAACTGAGGAGAGCATTTAGAAAGCCTATCCTAAGTGTCGAGTAGATATCTCTGACTGACTCCGGTGCAAGGTACATTTACCATACTTTGCATTACCAATTAGTTCTCTATTCTGCTGATATTTTCTTTCATGGATGTGCACTTTTAATTCTATAGTCTAAATGATTTTAAAAGAGTATAGAAATTGATTAGTATATTTTTGAAAAGTTAAAAACAGTTTGATTGTTTTTTGTGTTGTGTGATGGTAGATTTGGTTAATTAAAATTATTAAAACGATAGTTAATTTAATCAATATAGAATGAATGGTAGAATTTATTCGATTATATCACACATTGAAATGATTTAAAAATAGATAGAAATATATACATGTGCATTATATATGTTTGAACAGGTAAATGGATAGCTGTTGAGTAAAGATTTTATTTGCATGCCCGACAAATAGGTAAACCTTAATGAGTTGGATGCGAAATATTATTATATCAACTCCTGTGAATGCCATTGGATGCGGAGTGCTGGTTATTCTGTGTGAAATAATAAACGTCGCCATAGGATAGTAACAATTAATTTTGAACTACATTACATGGCATACTTCTGAAGATAGACATACTTCATCATATACCACATAAGCATTTGGAGCTTGTGTGACGAGGTAGAAGATTTATCATACGAGCGAGAGGCTTATATGGCGATGACTATATTTTAAAGGTTGAACTGATGACCGATATGGACTATTTAAATTGTAACGATTAAATTTCCAGATTAATAAATAAAACCACACCGGTCTGGAGTTGACAATAATCACGTCTCTCTAGTTATTAGATACGGCAATGGACTATTTATTTCCCACACAGGACGAGGTGACGAGGATTTATCCTTTGGAGCATTTAAAATACACATTCCCTCAGGCTTTGACAGGGTGACGAGAATTTATTCTCTGGAGTTATTATCAATACATGCTCCCCTGTAAACACCAGAATATATCAATATAAATATGTGTATGCTTATTAGGATTTATTGGGTACCTAGTACGGCCCAATAAATTTCCAAACCTCTCCCCGTACAAAGGAGGTTATGGCGAAATTTTTCGAAAATTCCGGGTGTTAGCCAAATTTTTGAAGAATTTGAAAATTCTCAGAAACTGAAAAGTTGGAGAGTTGAAGCCAGATCGAACGTAGAGTTGATTAATCAACCACTTTCGACTTTGTTCCTTTTCGGGGATGAAAAGTTTTAAGTGGGGGAGATTGTAACGACCCGGAAAATCTGAACCAATTTAAAAAATTTTAATTGGCTAAAATAATGAAGTTTCAATATTTAAAATAAATATTTTAAATAATAGCAATGAAAAGTGAGTTTGAATCGACAACTGAAAACGAATATAATTAATTCTAATTATAAACAAGGCCTGAAATGGCGCGGTAGTTTCAAAATTTGAATTCAAACTTTGTCGGACTGTACCAGGTGCAAAACAAAACGGATTTCATTGAAACCAAAAATATTTAAATCTGTTAGTGAATACCTTTCTAACGAATCTGAAAAATCGAATTTTCATAGTGGAAAGCAAAAGTTATGGCCAAATGAATTTTCAGAAAGGTCACTATGGAATTTATATAGCCCGTGAAATTGGCCATTTTGCAAACGACCTCGGAATTCGTCGAAACCACTTTTGTTGGATCCGGGATGTGAAGTTATTGCTAGGTTTCAAATTCGATAATTTTTGAAGCTAGTATGTGAGCGTAGCAAGTGAAAACGTGTTTTGGTCAATTACAGTTAAATTGGATCAACCAGAAATGAGCCTTTTTGCAAACAATCTCAGAATTCGACGAAACTAGTTTTGTTGGGACCGTATCGTCAAAACATAGTCAGATTTATTTTTCGAATCAGTTTGTGGCCATGGCAAATTGAAATGTACGTTCAAATTGAATATTGAATGTTATATATTTTAATTTGAAGGAAAAATGACTGAAACAGTTGAATGGGCCTACGAAACATATTCCATTGTGTTCGGAATGGGGTAAAACGCTGGGGACGACAGTCGTTGGGTTTAGATTGGTGGCCGTGTCAGAAAACCCCTTTAAAACCCACCGGCCAATCATAATTTTTATAAAAAAGAAAAAGAAAAATCCCTTTTCTCTCTCCCCGATCGAAGGCGGAAGAGGCTTCAAACCTTCCAGCTCCGATTCCGACCAAACCAGGAGGAATTAGCTCATGCCACCATTGAACTTTTTGAAGATCTTCCCGAGCTCTTCAAATCCATACCTGGTTTCGATTTTTTCATTGTGTATTTTGGGAGAACGGACGCCGGGAAGATCTCGACTTTCAGTCGCCGCCCCGCCTGATTCCGACCACCGAGCTCGCCGCCGTCAGAGGTGCAGGCGCGCCTCTCCTCCCTCTTCGACGCTGCGAAGGCCGATCGACGAATAGTTGCACGGGTTGGAAGATAAATCGCGACCTAGTTTTGAAGATTTTCGGAGAGGTACGGCTATATATATTTTCAATAGTTTTAACACCTTTAAACCGTTGCAAACTTTGAAAAATCATATCTTTTTCATGTGTTGACGAAATTCGGTGAAACAAGAGACAGTGGACTCGTGTGGACGTCTTCTACCTGCTAGAAGAGACCGCATATTTTTCTGAGCCTTCTGCTATTTTTGGTGGAGTGGAACCCAATGTGAGATTTCTAATTTATAAACGATATGGAAACGACGATGTATAAATTATATAGTCAATGTATGATTTATATAAGCGTTGTAAACCTCTTGTATATGGGTTGTATAAGTTGTACGTTCGATGTATAAGTTATATATGCGTTGCAAAAATTAGATATGTGTTGAAATAGAAGTGAATTGCTATATATAAATATATATATGTATATATACGCCCCTCGTCCACAAACCATGGACAATATTTATTGGTTCTGATTGGTGTGAAAATTGATTGATAGTGAATGGCTGATTGGAATTGTTTGTGGTTGATATTGATTGATTATGGTTGAAAAATACCCATATATGGTTGAGAAATATTTGGTTGAAACAACATAGGATTAGTTTGTGGAAATGAAATAAATATACATGCCGCTTGCGTGCGAACTAGGTGCATGATTCCCCATTGTCAAAAACCGCGAGGTTTTAAGGTAGAGCGAGGAGCCGTACTAGGGACGGTCCCGGTTTTAACTACCCTGCCGTTATGCTGCCGAAATTTTGAATAATATTCATGTGTTTGAATTATTTTCATTAACTATATTTATTCGTTGAATAGAAAACCTTCTTGTGTTGAGTCGATATTCATTCGTTGGATAGAAATTCATGTGTTGAACGGTATTAGCGTTTTAAATATAAAGATCCCATTTTTAACATCAATAAGAAATGTATAAAATAACCTTGTTTTCAAATAAATTGTTTTATAATAAAAATCCTATTTTTATTACCTATATGAACTATATAACATAATAGTGTTTTGAAATGAATTGTTTTACAATAAAAAACACATTTTTATTATATACATGAATTGTTAAATATAGTGAAGTGTTGAAATAGAAGACAGTTGGATAAAAATATCATTTTTATCAAACGTATGAAAAGAATATAGCTCTGAAATCAAAGAATCGATATATATATATATACATAGAATTGAAATATATCGAATAACGACGCTGCAGTTCGTATTTTGAAACCGTGATTTCAAACGATTATACCGGGTGATCCGACCATCGGATTTTCCTGAACTCGCAACCGTTGGGTTCGCTTTGGAAATATCTTTCCAACGGCACCAACTTTGTAAAAATCCAACGATTGGATTGTGTGGAATGTTTAATTCAAATCAGAAGAAAAACAGCGCCAGAATCGATTATATATATATATATAAATATAATTATAATTAATCGAATAACGACGTTGCAGTTCGTATTTTGATATCGAAACTTCAAACGATTATACTGGGAGATCCGACTGTCTGATTTTCCCGAAACTGGAACCGTTGGATTCGTTTTGAAAAGATCTTTCTAATGATGTAAAGTTTGTGAAGATCCAACAGTTAGATTTTCAGATATGTGTAAATCAAATCTGAAGAAAAACAGCGCCACGGCCATGTTATGGCCCGAAGCGTCGTTTTGAATAAATTGGCTATTTTAAAATAAATAAAAATAGCGATAAATCGTTATAAAATATCATAAACGATATGGAATGGAAATAAACTGAATTTGCTCGATTTATGTGGTATTTTATGGTTGAATGTGTTTGGTGTGAAAATTACATTAAAGAACAAAATTGGTGTTGTCGAATGATTTAACCATTGAAATAAATTGACTAGAATTTCTAAATATACGTGAATTATTTGAAAAGGCCGAATTAATTCTCATTTCAAATAATTGACCGACGATTGAAAGTAGAAGATGAAGACGGTGGTAGAAGACCGGAGATCTTCACCTCGTTTGGATGGTAACCGAGGTCATGATTGGGAGGCATCCCGAAATATGGATAATGAATGGTGATCGTCCAGACGTACGTGGTGGTCGATGGGTTTGTGAGGTATATAGTGCCTCCGGTTTCGTTCGGACCCAGAACGGACTTGTAAATGGACCGTGTGTCTAACATTGTATTTTATTCTGTGTTGATTGATCTCTGTTAAATATACATCTGTTTGGCGGCGGAGAATTTATTCTTTTGCTTAACGCCCTTCTCTGAAACGCACGAGCTCAGAAGTTGTATATCGATGGACATCAGTCGCATGGCATAAATTGCTAGTGTGGCATGCCTGAGTGGCAAATGATCAGGGCTTCTGTTGAAAAGCAAAGTCTTGTGGAGATGATCAAAGCACTGCCTGTGTGGCGTAGCTTTGTGTATATCGTGAATTCGCAAGCCTCACACCCCGGTATGAACCAGAAACGGGAGAAGGACCTCAGGGAGGGCATGCGTTTCTTTCTAGCTAGGAGTGGTGTCAGTGTTTTTACATGGCCTGACATTTTACTTATGTGGTTGTTACTGTTGCGAGGCGCCTCGGTTAGATCGGACGATCCGGGTCCGATGGAGTCATTCGTTGGCTCATTTGCGCCCCATAGGTCGGGGAGACGTATTGCTCAGGCATTTTAATCCACATCGGTGGATGGCCCTATCGCTCCAAGGGTCGATGCATTCTGATCCTGAGACATGGTAGGCTAGATTGTCTCGAATTCGGTAAGGACTATCTTTTGCCTTGGTTCATGACGGAAATCCAATTTCCAAATACATGACTGTGCGGTTTTGATTGTATACCTATACATGGCGACATAGTGGTATGGGGCATTAATGCCGTCTATGATTGATAGTTATGATTTGAAATGGTTTTCAAAACATATAAACACTAGCAATAATATCAAATGCCTTTGTTTTATTCGTATCAAGCATATTTTGGCCGTTATAAGGTAAAAACTCTATCCTCCGGTTTGCGTTGCATTGTGTGATGGGAACTGAGTCTTATAATGGCTTCATTTTTATAAAAAGCATTGGGATGTTTAAAAGAAAGATTTGTTTTTAAAGCACTGGCAATCCAATGGAGTAAACCCGTTCCACGAAAGTGGCGTGGTCCTGTGATTGGCCATATTATAAATGTGTTGAGTAGATTTCTCATACCAGTCCCATGACTGACTCGAAGTTTGTTTCACTTTCAAACTCGGGTGCCCCTTTTTCTACACGGGCAGCCTTGTATTCAGGTTTAGCTGGTTCTTTCTGGATAGCTAGAGCTGAAGATGGATTCTATCATTTATCTCTTTTTATGCTGTTCAGCTCCTATTGTACATTATGTTTGTTTTCCGTTGTAGACATTTATGTATATCTGAACTGTATTTGTACTAAGTATGATCCTGTATACTGTGTAACTCTGATGATTAATCTTATCCAATATATTCTATTGTTCATTATCTGGTGTATTTATTTATTTCTGTTCTGTTATTTTCTGTTTATGTGTTATATTCCACGGATTACCCTTGCCGCCGTCAGTACGGGGTTTGGGGTCGTCTCAGGTTCGTAGCTCTAAATTATTTATTGGACTTAGTATTAATTATGGTAATTACTACCTAATTTCTCATTTAATTAATTCAATTTTCATAGCCGTCACATGCTATTAATGACCATAACGATCACTTTTTCTACAGCATTATACATTCAAATAAATACCATTTATGTCGGTTCCTTTTTATGTCATTGTTCCTATTTATTGTTACTCTCATTCATTACATTTATTACTATTTATTATTTAAGTTCTTTATTATGCGTGTGTGCGTGCAAGTGCGTGTGTGTGTGTGTGTGTGTGTATATATATATATTTATATATATATATATGTGTGTGTGTGTGTGTGTGTGTGTGTGTGTGTGTGTTCATTATATTGATTGCCCCTAATTTGGGGTTACAATACTGAATTCCCATTTATGCTAATTGTAACATTTTGGATTTATTAACTTTTCTTTCCATATTTATTTCCCAATAAAATGTGTAAATTCTCTATTTATTAGAGGTAATATTGGATAATACCATATGTAACGAAGAACACTCAAATCCAAACCGACATTTAATGTTTAATAAAAATGAGCATTAATTATGTATGGTTTTGGATTGATATTATATATATATATATATATATATTAGCATAATTATTACGTATATACTTAATTGAAAATTTCTACATTTATTTATCTATAATTTCTTAATTCCAGTTAATTTACATTCTAGTCCAAACTACCGACTAGAACAATCCTTCTATGTTTTGAATTTATTGAGATTTAGAATACCATTAACAGGTCCTTTTTTATAATTTCTATAAATTTACCCATACATTTAAAAAGAGTAATTATAGACATATTCAAAATTACAAGGAATACGTAATATTTTGTACGGAATAGATAGCGCAAATTACGCGCAAAACACGTGATTTACACATCTCTTCCATTTTGTTTATTGTATGCATTCCTTATAATTTCAAACATGATCTTTATGTATAAAAAAGGCTATCTTACAAAATCAAACAAAACCCTAAACAACCCGAAACACAAATGAATTTGAAATTAAAAGGCCAGATTACATAAACTTTACACTTACACTCATTTCAAGAAAATTTGAAATAACAAAACACAAAATTCTCAATTATATTTAGGGTCTTATTTGTAGTTTTAGGTGTAAGAATTAACCATAAGACATAGAAAGAATTGTGGGTAGGTTTATAAGTTTTTATAAGAAAACCTATAAATTTAAGATTATCAGATTTCGACATACACAATCAAGTCATATCAATAAAAAAAGGTCTAATATTATAAACGATATTTGAATTTCCCACTCAATTGAAGGCTTTCCCCAAATCTCAGATCTAGACCAAAGATTTTATATTTTTACTCCCAAATCCCTGCATATTTATTGTAATAACCCAAATTTTTATATAATTAGTTTATGGATTAATTAATTAATTAAGGAAGAAAATTCAAAAGTGCGCAAGAAAATGTAGAAAAACATTAATGTAAAGAAATGCATGTGACAAATTAAAGGTAAGAAGATTAACATATTAGTACGTGCGTTAAATAAGGAGATTTAACCCTATAATGCATACGGTAAAAGTATTAAATAAATAGATGCATATATGTACATATGTGCAATTATGTTATAAAGATACAAATTTAAAAATGTGTGAGTACAGAAGGAATCAATACATGCAGTAAATTGATTGCAACAAAAGAAAGAAAAACATTGATTTGTAGATATGTTTAATATGATATTGATTAGAAAACAAGTAATTAGTCGTTTATGTTCGATTGATTGTCATTTATGTTTACTTGATGATAATTTAGGAAACCATGTAATTAATCTTCATTTGTATGAATGCTTATGCTAATTTATCACTTATGTCAGTTAACATTAAAGAGAATATGATAATTTGTCACTTATGTTAATTGACAATAAAAAAAAGGGACAGCATGAAAAATAAAAAGATTCGCAAAGTAATGTGTGTATACAAAAGAAAAATAATAATAATAAATATATATATATACACACACATATATATATGACGTGTACGCATCATGTGGCGCACGTGGCGCATTTTTGTTGGTCAAAGATTGTTTTTTTTGAACGTGGCCTTCTTTGATTGGCCTGGTGACGAATTCCGAGGTATTAGGGCTTATGCGCCGTGCTGTGATTGGCTGAGTGACACATCTCTTTGGTTTGGATGGCTCTGATTACTCCTAAACTGATCTAAAGGCTAGAATTAATCCTACACTCTTATATAATCACATCTAACCTAAACCCTAAATCAAAACAAAAATCATTCTCAAGCCGCCATGCTGCTGCAACATAGACTGAGCAAGCTTCTCTTATTCAGTGAATTAAAACTTAGGATGGTGGAAAAAGGATTCTACGCTTAATCTATTCTCTTCTTTAATCCGTTCATAGTGAGTATAGCTTCTTTAACAAGGTAATTGTTGAACGTAATTGTGATGGGTTTATAAGTTGGACTATATGAATATGACAAATTACAAATACTTGATTAAGTCCATTTTATGATGTTAATTCATGTGTCTAATTGTGTATGCTTGATTAGATTCATTTTATGATGTTGTTGTATGCAAGTTTGTATGCAAATCACATGCAAGTTTATATGTAAATCATGTGATATTAGTCTACATGTCTAATTACATATCCAAGTTTGTATGCAAATCATATGCAAGTTTATGTGAAAATCATATTCATACATGCAAGTTCCTATTTATATGTTTAGATCTATGCAAGTCATAATTTATATGATTAGATCCATGCCAGTTTATATGTTTATGCAAAATCATATTTTATATGTCAATTGCTTATGTAAATCATTGATTATGCAAATTTATGTCAATGTAAATTATGATCATGCAAGTTCATGATCCATGCTAGTCTATTTTCATATGTTAATTTGGATCTAATTTGTTATGCAAGTTTATATGTTAATTTAGATCTAATTTGTTATGCAAGTCCATATGTTAATTTAGATCTAATTTGCTATGCAAGTCCATATGCTAATTTAGATCTAATTTTTTATGCAAGTCCATATGTTCCATATGTTAATTTAGATCTAATTTGTTATGCAAGTCCATATATTAATTTAGATCTAATTTGTTATGGAAGTTCATATGTTAATTTAGATCTAATTTGTTATGCAAGTTCATATGTTAATTTAGATCTAACTTGTTATGCAAGTTCATATGTTAATTTGGATCTATTTTGTTATGCAAGTTCATAAATGGGATCTTTGTTATATGCTAGTTATTTTCATAATTGGATCTATATTGTTTTATGCCAGTTTGGATGTTATACGTTTCTTTCTTTCCCTTTTTCTTATGAGTTAGGCTAATTGCGAGCCTAACATATTATATGAATCATACGAACGATTGACGTTGGGAAACAGTTGAGAAACATTAAATATTGGACATTATGTAATTGGCATAAAATAGGTTGTAATCATTTAATTAATTTTGGACATATCTAGTAAATGTGCC
This sequence comes from Allium sativum, assembly GCA_030737875.1. Lineage (NCBI taxonomy): Eukaryota > Viridiplantae > Streptophyta > Magnoliopsida > Asparagales > Amaryllidaceae > Allium > Allium sativum. Next base: position 454,221,816 of record CM060924.1, on the reverse strand, counting down.
ATAACTTGAATTGACCACACTTATGGATAATTTACATATAAATCTAGACTTGGACATAAATGGTAAATATGTAAATTGGTTAAAGATGAACATGCCTAACCCGAGGTTAGATTGAGTTGCGGTGTAAGACTTCCCGGAACCGCCAGGCACATCCAGTGACCGCAACAACACAGATCTAATGTGAGAGGTTAGCGCAATAAACCCAAAACCCGAGATTAGATTGAGTTTGCGGTAGAAGTCTGTCCGGAACCGCCCGGCACATCCAGCAACCGCAAACAACAGTTCTAATGTGAGAAGTTAGTGCATTAATAAATTAATTAATGCTAATGAATACACATTCTTAGAACGGAAGGGTTAAGTAACATATGAATAGGCGACACTTAACCAATACAACATGTTAATTAGACAAGTGGGTGGGGTTAAGTAAATTGAGAACACTTAACCAATACAACATGTTAATTAGACAAGTGGGTGGGGTTAAGTAAATTGAGAACACTTCACCAATACAACATGTTAATTAGACAAGTGGGTGGGGTTAAGTAAATTTAAAACACTTAACCAATATAACATGATGAATAAGCAGGGTTAAGTTAATAAGAAACACTTAACTAATACAACATGATGTGTGGGTGGGTTAAGTTAACATGAATGGGCAGCACTTAACCAATATTACATAAACAAAGGGAATAGGGTTAAGGCAAGCTTAACCAATAATACATATTGACTTGGTAAGTAGAAGGGCTAAGTAAAACTTGGGTAGGTGGGTAATATTAGTGTGTATAGGCCCACAAACTTAACCGTTAAATAAACATGTTTGAATCAGTGGGAGGGTTAAGTACATCTCGTGTAGGTGGGTAATATTTGCATATATAGGCCCACAAACTTAACCAGTAGGAAACCCTAGTAACGGGGACCCATTTCAGCAGTAACCCACATAGATGTATCATGGTACCCTGAACTAGGCAGGGTGGGGCACGACTACTAGACTTATTATAAGCGGTCAAAATAGCGGCGGGTGGTGCGGCAGTGTAGGTTTCGATGGAGTATGGGCATGCACGTGCTCCGGAGTGGAAAAAGCAGGCACTGGGCATCAGTAGTATACACTGTGCATCTTGAATTATGTCGGGTTGTCATCATAGGTATTGATACACCCGATGGTGGGAGCAGCACAGGTATCTACATACAAGCGGGGCCGAATGACACAAGTAAACAAGCGGGGCCGAATGACACAAGTAAACAAGCGGGGTCGAATGACATAAGTAATAAATACATGTGAGTTAGGGAGCCGATCGATTAAGCGATAAGAGGGTAGTGTGGGGACATCTATATTTAGTATGGGCAAGTAAGCATTGTATGGGGTGAATACCTCTTACTAGATGTTACGCCTGAGGACTACGTACCAATTACAAGATGGGGATCAACTTTCAGTATGGAACTAGTAACGGTGCAGTGAAATTAGTATTGGTGCAGTGTAGTAATTATCCTTTAGTGATTAGAAGCGCGATCAACGTTTATCTTATTCATCCTGCTTACCTTGTCATGCATATTTATGTATAGTCATTTCTTACTTTCATGTTTATGTTCTTATCATGTTACTTTAATGATTATATTGTTAAAGTCACTGGACTCACCAGACTTATGTCTGACCTAGTTTGTTTTCGCCTCGTTTCTTCCGTCCCCCCCCCCCCCTCCCCAGGTTTTTTAGGGAGGAAATACTCAAGCTTAGTTCGGATATCCCTTCTTCCAGCTTGAAGTCGAAAGATGAATTGCTTGGCTTTGATTCAGCTTATCTATGGCATTTTCTGTTGGGGATTACAGTTTTAATATTAAGTACTCTGAAGGTTTTGTACAAGACTGATATTATGTACTTGATTTTGGTATTTAGAAATGTAATCAAACTTATTTATGTTTCCACTGCAATAAAGTTATAAAAAAATTCAAGTACTACTTTCTCCATCTTTTAATATTCCGTTCTGTTTACTTATAATACTCCACGAAACTTATTGCATTCCCTTTGTGAGTGACATTAATAGATGTGGGGTGTTACATCTATAATATTTATAAAAAAAAATTGTAGATCTAGAAAAGAATTGAAAAAGGAAAAGAAAATAGTCAATAAAACCTAAGGATATACTAACCCGCAAAAACCAACCATTGTTCATAAATATGGATTCATTTTCTCCAATATTTGTTATTAGATTTGAATACTAATATATTTCGAAAAAATAGGCAGAGTTGAAGAAATGTAAATTACATAGTTTCGATGCTTCCTCTAGAAAGTATGAGCAAAAGATAGGGGATTTAGGCCTTTATTTATAAGCGCTCAAATGACCCATTTATGTTAGATTAAATTAAAATATAATTTGCTTGTTGATATAAAAATACTATAACAAAACACCATAGACGCCACGACCACATCGACCAACAAGTCGAACGAGCGGTCAACTGCACCTGCCTAGACCGGTCGATCATCCGGTCGACTTGGCTATGTCCGAGTCGAGTGATTAATGGCAATTTTTGATTACCATTTGCTATACTAATTATTCTCCATCCGTAACTAATTTTCGTGCGTTGCTTTTCATATGGATTTCATTCGCGAAATACCAAACATGAAAGTTGATCAGAATTCCCTCACGAACGCAACCATGCAATAATGGTTAAATTCTATCATTTGCTCAAACTTTATTTTTTGGAACCAAATTAAATAACAAATTTAATTAATGCTAAATTTCAGGGTGAAAGTCGACATTAATACATTGTTGGTATTCACTTGATGCCAAATCAATTGTTGGAGAGGCAGATGATCAATGGTAAAATAAAAATAAAAATAAAGATAAAAGATAGAAATACATATTCTCACAACACATTTAACAACTTATAATTATAAATAATGATAATACATATAGTTACTCTCAAAATGATATATCAGAGTCACATTAAGTATTAAGCCAGCCAATGCATATAAAGAATAATGCAGAAATGCAAATAGAAAACCATATCCATAGAGGTATTTTCTGCTCTAAGCTCCTCCAAAATACTTTAAGCTAGGTCCGACTACCTAAATACTAGACAATTATGACATCCAAGAGTTTAAGGAAAAAATGAAATATAATTTAGGTTAGTCGTGGGTCTACCATGAGAAACCTTTATGGACTTATATATACTTTTTTTTAAATGTATCTCAAATCACATCACACATAAATACGGATGAGTTTTTACCTTATAATACCAAAAACTTTTTTGCATAAACTCAACGTTATCATTTTTTATGATATCCTTTTGAAATCACTTTTTCAAATAACATGTTAAAATAGCAGGAGTTGTTACGTTTGTTGAATTCAACATCATATTTAGGTATACAACCAAGTCTGTAAAGGCATGTATTAGAGTTTGAATTCTGACAATGACAAGGTAAGGGGCTACATTCTGGACATACATCTCAAGAAAATGTACCAAGCCACGGTCTCGTTATCCTCTACCAACACAGAACATCCCACGTCTTCCATAAATAGTACTGAATATTTCATCGCCCCAACCAAAAGTTTGGTTTTAGTTGAGATTCATACTAGAACGTCTACTTTTAATTTTAAAGTGAAGGTCTGGAAACATATTTATCTATTATTTCTATGTTTGATCACTAAAAGAGGGCATCCTCTTCTAGAGGTTAGCTTTTGCCTAACCTTTAGCATATTAATTAGGTCTACACATCCTTGATCAAAAGGAATCTTCTATCATGGTACGTGAGGCCAACGCGCTTATGTCAGGAGAAATGTTTAAAATTTCCCTCTAACATGCCTTTACTATACTGTGTTTAGGAATCACCCTTAGGTTTAGTATCAAACAGTCCTTGTGATAAGAAGATGCTAGAATAAAAGGACCAATACTAGTTTATTTATCCTATGAGTTAACTATAGATTATCAGCAATCGATCCCTTTATTATGAATGCCTTCAAGTTATCTTCACTTTCGAATGCATATGTTGGTTTGAAATGGTCGGAATCATCAAGATTTAATCATGGGTTCTCCAAACCAACTATTGATAAAAGATAAGTATGCGTGCATACATGATTATTAAGCCTCTTTTATGTAATCCTCATTTATCTTTTAGAATTCTCCAAATCTAATTTCTTAGGAATACATTTTCATATAATATTATTAGTATAATTCAAGCCTTAACAAGATTTCATTTTTTGAGTACATGTTTTAAACAGGCTGAAAATAATGTTACATAGAACTTATTGAAAACTCAAACCACTTTGTATCGAGTAATTAGAGATTAGGCTCATTATATCAAATACCAATTCCTGTATTCAACACGTACTATTCATCAAATTCTCAGGGACAATACAAGTTTTCTCCTTGGAGTTTAATACAAAGTTTAACCAGAATGTTTTCTAATCTATTTTAAATCTTGTTTAACTTTTAGAAACATCAAATCTCTTTTATTTTATTTTAAGAATTATATTCACTACAAAAAAGTATGACATATATTGCTTTATGTGATATCCTTATATTAATGAGCTATAAAAAAATAACCAAGGAAAAGAAAATAACAAATAAATTGTGCTATGTAAATGATATAAAGAAAATAACATAAAAAATGTGCTACTTAAGAATTTGGTCCTCTATATTAGAGCATCTCCAACAAAGTCTTAATTCATACCCTGAATCATGATTTGAGCCCACCCCCTCCGCCCAAAACAGCTCTTCTTCCCCTGAATATTCACGGGGCCAATTCTGAATCCGGAATTGGCCTCGCGAGTCGAATTTTTCAGCGAGCGCCAAAAAAGTTGGCTTGCCTCGTGACATGCCGATAAAATCGGCTCTCCACCTCCAACAGCTACTGACCGTTGCACATTGACTAAAGAACAAAAAAACAGTCTTATTTCCCCAATGGCTATAAAACAATCAAAACTTTTCAAATGGCTATATATTCGATACCATTATACATCACAACATATTCACAATTCTTTTCTATCTCTTGAATCTTGACAAATTCTTACTCTACAATGTCCTCACCATTTAAAAAAAATTCACATCCGACAATGACAAAAGCCAATTTTCGCAAGGCAACATGAGCAATTTTTAGGGAACTCAGTCAAACAGACAAGGAACCATGCCGTGGACAGACGAAGAGGATATCGATCTATGCACCATATACTGTCATTTTTCACAAGATTCGATAATGGGGAACGAATAATCAGGCAGTACGTTTTGGGAAAAAATTAAGACTGCGTTCGTTGAAAAGCGTCCAGAATGCCTGCAGACGTTATCGGCGATTGAAGGCCGTTTTGGAAAAATAAGTTGTCAAACAACGTTTTATGAATCACAAGTGTACAAAATAAAGATAGCAAATCCAAGCGGCATGGAGGAGAAGATAATTTGGTATATTTTCTTACTAGTTACGTTAGTGGTTGGTGGATTGTTTTTATGATTCATATTCCTTTTTTTTAATAGAAACGAATGGAAAACGAGGAGTTCAAGAAGCTTTTTCCTATAGAAAATGGAACGAAAAGGCCACAATATTATCAGTTTATGCATTGTTATGATCTGCTTACTAGTCAACCAAAATGGAACTCAGGACTTGCTAAGAGCCTCCGCAATGTTCAAACTGCTAGCAAGAGCAAGAAAAAAGCTTCTAAATTTGGGTATTTTTTCAGTCCAGGCGAGTCAACTGCCAAAAAATTTCAATGTGAAGGGGAAAACCTACTTGAAGAGTTCAATGCCACGATTGATGAAGATTTTAGACCTGCGAAAAGAAGGGGCAAAACAGCGGTTGAGCTTGAAGGAAAAGTCAATGCACGCCACGAAGAACACAGTTGTAGACCTAAAAAAAGACTTGTAGAAGCCAAGGAAAGAACAGAAGTTATGAAAATGTTTGCTAATCTGGAAGAGAAGAAGCTACAACTTCTAGGGAGGACTTAGTGTACAAGAAAGAGAAAGATGCTTATAAGAAAGAACAAGGAGAGAATGCTATCATGGACAAAGATCTGATTGAAATTTCTCCCTTGGAGCAGGAAATTTGGATGGGAATGAAACATCGTATTCTAATGTCACGGTTTCCTGAATTATAAGTTGATTGTTCACCACCGTCCGTATTACTGGTTGCTTGTATTATGTTGTTGTAGTAACCGTATATTTCATTCTATTATAACGATTTTCTTATAAATGGGATTGTTTTTTTTATATTACTATCGTTTCCGTAAGCTGTTAGTTTTATGCTGTGTACTAAAGTATCAAATTAGATGAACTCCATATTTTACGTAGGATTATCAAATATATGAAAGATTCAACAACTAGTAAACAAAACCATTAGCCTATTCATCACCATACCGGGTCAGCCAACTATAATACAGTTTGAAGGCTTCATGCCCAACAAAATCAATGTCATACTCTGCAAGGTAACGAGAATCAAAAGTTGCTTTAGTCGTTTTAAATATGTTTTCATCTTCAACTGTCTGTATAATCTTCTGGTATCGTTCACAAGCTTCAACGAACCGCCGATGAGACATATGAATTTCAATAGATGGTTCATGTAGTAGTGCGGTACGATGATTGTTATGCAATCTTAATACCATGGACCAAAAATTTTCATGGGTTAGACCTCCTCCATTTTGCATCAGTAACAAATCTCTTTTATCAACTTTGATATAGGATTTCACGAGTATAAGTAAGTCCTTAGGAGAGAATTTTGTTGTAGTAGCACTGGAGCTAGCAATACTTTGGTTGGGACGACTACTGTTAACCATTTGCCTTGCTGTCTTTTCTCGTGGATGTGCTTTTGGTTTCTGAACTTCAACTACTTGTTGAGTACCACGAACAATTTCATTTTGAACTGGTTCGTCTGCCTCTTCTACTTGTGTATCTGGATCAAATCCACCCTCTTTCTCCTCCTCCTTGTTCCATTCATACTCATCAAACATTTTATCCATTAGTTCATCATTAATTTTCCAATCGTCCATTTAAGCTACACAGAAACAAAAAACGTATTACCTATACAAAGAAGTACTTAAACACGTAGAAGCAAAAAGAGTAATGGTTTCTCACCTTAATGTCGTGGTTGATGTATAATGCACAAATAATAGTTATGGTTAGGGGATGAAGTATGAACTATTTACACAAGTGGGGGTGATTGTTGATAAAGCTCTATCATCATTAGTTGAGCTGTAGAGAGATATATGACATGACTACACTTTGTCCTCAACAGTTGAGTTGCTATGGCTCTACCGTAGAATAGTTGATGTTACTACACTCTGCAACACTCGGGTAAAGTGCTACAGGTTATCTAACGAATATAAACAACATGACTTGACAAGTCATACTGATTAAAGATGACATGTCCACTGCTTTAATAAAGAAAAGCATGAAATCCGGGGACTTGTCAACCTTTACGACCACTCAACCCTCTTCCTTTAAATTTAGCACTTTCGAATTCTTAAGCTTGTCAAAATATTCATTTTATCTAGCTACTACTTTTCAAGTAGTTCAACATGTCTTCTTGGGATTGGATGATGAAACCAAGGTCGAAATGTACGATCAGTATGAAAGAAATTAGAAACTAGTCGAGTTTGTGCCCGAAACACAATTGGAAGATCAAGTGGAAGCTGTTGTAGTGGAGTCTGAGCTCTTCAGTGCCATGCAACCGAATGTTGTCGTACCACGCATTGGACCTCTTCAAAAAACCCACAATGCTCGGTTAAGGGAAGTAATTGCTTGGGAGAACCAAGATAGGTCAAACTCCAGCATGATGGGTCATTCAGTACTTTACTACTATTGAGTGGAATGTGGTTGTTTCTCAAAGCCAAAGCAACGCAGGTTGTCGCTTTTATGGTTGCAAAGCGTACATTACTACACTTAACCGACAGGGGTTGGAACATTGTAATTTTTTCTCATGGATCGATCCACCACTGACGGAGAGGGGTGTCACATTCGCTCTAGAGATGAAAGCAGATGTAAGTCGCTTGGAATGGTTCAATGTTGCATCAAGGGATGAAATGTTGTATGGGTTCTATGGTGCGTCCCAAAACTAGGGTCTTAGTTATATGGTACTATGTCTTATTTGCTTGTACTGTGTTCCATGTTATGTCGTACTTTATCGTAGTTGTATGTTGGGTCGAACATTCACTGTATCATGTATCTTGTATTTCACTATATTGAAGGAAGTTTGTACACAAGTTAAAAGGTGTTATTTATATTTATGAATGAAAATGAGTTAAAAACTATGGTCGTGCCCGTATAAATTAAACATTCAATACATAAACGAGTTAAATAGGGTCGTACTCATCCACTTGAGCATTATTTGTGACAAATGCTTTGGAAATCGCATCATGTAAAGCAAAGTGGAACTAGTGGCCGTTCACATCATGGCAGTACGAAAAGTAGATTCCTTAGAGTATTACGTTAGGCAAAACAGTGACCGGTAACATCATTATTTATTGTATTGATTTGTACACTACGCAACTATATATTTCTGTCAAATTACTCAGAACTTACCTCACTCAAACAACTTTGTTTCCATTCTTGTACTACCTCCTCCTTTTATCACACATTCAAAATGCCATCTTGGCCATCAACTACAGACTCCGATGAATAGACATACGAACAGATGAGACTACATGAGCTCGAGGACGAATTCCAGTTTCTTAACGAAATAAGACCTCAGGATGAACCATCGCATGAACAAGGGAACGTACATCTTCCACAAGAAGCTCAAGTACCACATGTTCAATGATCGTATGAACATGCATTCACTCAACCACAACAAGAAGTAGAGGTGTATCGAGTACCACGGTATGAACAGGAAGTTAATTCTTATCCGGTTTGTTGTTACTGCGGTTACGTGGTTGAAGTTGTGATTCAAGCAGAGGGCAACAATATAGGTCGGCGCATGCATAAATGTCCATCCTATCCAAATGGATGCAATTATATGGAATAGATGAACCTTTGTGCCCAAGGGGAATAGCATATGCAAACGAACTCGAACGAGAGATTAGACGTCTCCAAAATGATATTGAACAGTTACGATTGAGCATAACGAGACTCCCTTGAGATTGAACATATAACATGTAGTTGACTTAAGTAACTATTTTTACGTTTGCTTTGATGTTTTTGTTGGCATCTACTATCATTAGATGTTGTGTCTTTAATGATCGGTTGTATATGTATGCTTATTGTTAGTTTCATCGTTATGTGAAATATTAGTTGAATCATTTTGATCATAACCACTTGTTTCCGTGCATTCAAACGTTGTATATCAACCTTAAAAATAAGTATTTTTCAATATATTAACATCTACGAGCCTTTAATCGGCATGTGAGCTTGCAAGCCGATTTTATCGGCGCACGTTGATAAGATCAAAGCGCGCCGATAAAATCGGCTTGCCCCTGTTGGGCAATTTTGTCCGCCCACCCCTGAATATTGCGACTCGTAGTGAAAAGCAGCGTGTAACGTAGTGAAAACAAAAGGACGCGAAAATGAAAATTTGCTCAGCTTGGTCACTTCAACGAACATCTCCTCAAAACCCTAAAATATTCAATTCACTTTAGAAACTCCAGGAACACTAGTAAATTGACATTCAATCCAGCAACCTGTAAGAAGAAAATCTTCTATTCAGTACACTAATAAATCGTTTCACTCCAGCATCCTGAAGTTGAACATCGTCGATTCAGTAAATCACAAATCTACGTTATATCTATCCTAATCAGTGACAGGATCATCTAAACTGTTCAACATTATTCCTCTCAGACTTCATACGTTTTCAACTGTAATGGAAAATCGTATCTGCCTTTTCAACGTAGCAATTTTCTCATTTTTTCTTTAATTTGTTCGGTTTAATTGGTACTTTGACTATAGGAATATGCTATTATGAATTAACCCTGAAACCATTTGGCATTGAGTTTAACTATTTGCTGGCGTTTTACAAAATAATTGGGTTTTATTCATTTGAGTCCTTAAAGGTAAAATGGCAAGGGTATTCATACTTCTTCAATATTATCATAATTACAAAATTTGCTTGTTTATTTTACGATGTCCATTGTGATAATTTCAATATTCATTTGAGTCCCTAAAGGATGTGATGCTGAAGATGTTGATATTTCAATGCAATTCAAACTTATTAGATGCCACTAATTGCGAGAACTCATATTTGTGCAATTTCTGTGTATATTCATAACGTGATGCCATGAGAATTTTTTTAATTTAGATATTCATATACATATATACTTTATAATTAAAAATACTGCAATAAATTTGGAAAGATGCAAAATCACATAATTTGTTGCTTGCTTTCTTTATTTGTTACATTATAATATTTTTAAGTTGAGTAATGAATACATATATTATTACATGATTATTTCTCAAATTAACGTCTCTAAATTTTGGATATAAACATACAAAAAAATACCAATAAGTGGTAACTATGAATGCCTTTTTTCTTTCTTTCATGTAAACGACTTCGATTTTGGAGGGTTTAACTAATTTTCAGCTTGCGTTGACGTTTCTTTCTAAAATCAAACAAACTATAATTGTTTGAAGAAGTTGCAGCTTAGAGAAACTAAGGTCTGCAGAACTGAACTTTGGTAGATAAATAACATGTTAATATATATACTTACAAATTAAGTAGTTACAGAATGAAATATGTTCCCTGCATAACATGTTAACATGCATTATTTCTTAAATAACATGTTAACATGCATTCTTTCTTCATTTTGTTTCCATCTAATCCTTGTTATAAAATGGGCAATAACATTAATCACGACGTTAGCACACATTTAGCAGATCTATATAAATAAATATTGCTTAACCAGATTTAATTCTTGTGTTAGATTGCAAATTTATTGATTGCTCGTAATTCTCGAGAAGATGAGTATTAGTTATATCTGGAGGTTGCTTTTGATCAGAACACCAAATTATCTCATTACAAACCGATTAAGAAAGGCGAACTTCATTTCTCCTACCCCTATTATGGTTTGATGAGTTTACCAAAAACCATTAATTGCCATTCTGTAGAAACTAATAAAAATTAATTAAGCTTTACAGTAAGTATTTCACTCTTTTGCATAATTACATCTCTATTATAGATTTGCTTGTTATTTATTCTGTTTATTTTCTTACATAGGTACACAATATATTTCTCTAGCGCATATGGAAGACTGCTAGCTAAAATTGCTAACAAAGGTATGTTTTTATAAATGTGTGTTGTCATGAAGTATATTAGTGCCAGAAAAATGGTTAATAATTGAGATCTGGAATAAGGTTTAAATATTGGCTGCTATTATTTATCTTATCAGAAGTGCAGGAAAATACGTTTGGTGCTATAAAATAGTAAGATGTTAAAATTTATAAGTGGGTACAAGAAATATCTTTGAGGCTACTTCTTTTCCAATTATATTTGTCCCCTTTCACTCTTTCTTTCTCATTTCCCTCCTCAGTTAAAACCCTAAGAAAAGAAAATCTCAATTAACTCATCCTAGATTCACTAATAGTAATAATAAAAATAATAATTCATGCTCCTCTTAACAAGTTATCTCTAGCCTTTTGTCGTTGTTTTATTCACGCCTAAGTCTTCATCAACATTAATCACTGAACACTTCTCCTTGAAGTTATTTGATTTTTTTTAGTTTACCTAAGACTGGTTTTGCGCTCCTCAAAGTTAGGATTAGTTTTTATTTATTCGTCACTTATAACTTTGATTTCAATATCCTTTGTTCTTTAACTTCCACATTTTCATTTTACCCTCATGATTTCATGTTATAAAACAATGGTTGAGTCGTGTACTTTGTCACTTTCTTGAAGACGATTCAGTGATCTGGTCGGTGGTGCAAACCTGTTCGTACTTATCGTCGCCGCCTTTGGGACAAAACAACATCCGGAGAAAAAAAATACCTGATTTGCTTGCACAACAAATCAGTGCAGATTTGCACATCGAACTAAAAATTACCGCTCTTTTTTTTCTTTGAAGAAATTTTAATGGCGACTGAAGAAGAGAATGTTGTTCACTTTTTATTCTTGTCTATAATATGAGTTATTATAAACGAAAAATCAAATTACTGAATGGTTTATTGGGTAGTGGGAGAGTGTTGGCAGAAAAATAGGATCAAAGTTTTACCGCGTCATGTAAAAAGCGGCTTAGAAATATTTACTGTCAAAAATAAAAATGGTTCGAAGAATGTAATGTCTTTCCGTCCAAAAATATAAGTTTCTACACCACCAGACCAAGGCCCAAATCCCGAGCCCGAGCCGTGCCGGGTCGAGTCGGTCGGTCGCGCGTGCGTGTGTGGTGGTCATGCATGGCCTCCCTCCTCACAAAAAAGCATGTATTAGGAGCCCAAGGCCCCAACACAGCTTCTAAGAAACAAATATAAATAATTTGCTTCTTTCATATAGTCGCATCATGTGGGACTATTCACATATAGGAGTCATCTAACACTTATTCAATTTTTTTAATAATTTACCAAATGGTTTCAAAACAATTTCCAACAATCCCCCACTTGAATTTTTTTAAAATATTTTTCGAGCAGTTTCTAAAAACCTAAGACTGTGCATAAACAAAGGTGTCTTCCGACTTGAACCTATGCATAGTGCATAAGATTTAGTTTTTACTAGAGTGACATGTAGTCTTGAACTCTATTCCTGACATCAGACCACACACAACCTTTTCTATAGTGCACTAAAATAAGCCTTTGCATTTATATCCTTGCACGTCCATCCCAATTTAGTGAATGCTCTAGAAGTTTTGCCCAAAACTCAATAGGAAACGTCCATATTTCCACATTCACATAGGTGAGTCTATCAAAAGTACTCTTGAAGGTAGGTTCTCCACTCCAAATTGATTGTAGATTTCATTAAGAGTTTCTATCAACTCATCCTCTAATCACTTTAGGAATACATGCTTCTTGGTATACTAAATAGCATGTTGAACTACTATCACTACACAACTTGTTTTTACCCATTGAACCTAGTTCTTGGGATCTCCAGTCATTTAGGTCTGGTTACCATTGTTTGTGACTCAACAATCTAAGGGCAATAGTCCCATTCTTTTACAAGTATTAAGGACTTTCTCTCTGGGTAGTCCTTTCATCAAAGGATGTGCCAAATTTTCATCGCTGAGTATGTGATCCACTCTAACGGTACCTAAAGAGAGTAGCTCTCTAACAGTACTATGCTGGCGACATATCTGTCATCTCTTACCGTTATAATAACGGTTCTGAACCTTTGCAATAGCTGCGGTACTATTGCAATGGATCAACACAGCCGGTATCGGTTTTTCCTATAAGGGAATCTCAGCCAGCAGATTTCTTAAATACTCTGCCTCTTCACTAACTGTGGCTAGTGCTATCATCTCAGACTCCATAGTAGACTGAGCCAAAATAGTATGTTTCTTGGATTTCCAAGAAACAACTCCTCTAGCGATGCTAAATATATAACCAATGGTCGCTTATCAGGTAAGCTATTCCAGTCTGCATCGGAATATCCTTCAAGTACAGCTGAAAACCATTCATAATGTAATCCAAGGCTTAAAGTTGGTTTAAGATATCTCATGATCATTTCAATAACATGCCAATGCTAAGTCTACTGGTAAACCTTCACAATAATCCCACGACATAGGCAATATTGTGTCTAGTACAATCAGTGGCAAACCGAAGGCTACCAATGATGTTTGCATAATCAGACTGTCTTACACCTTCATTAGTGTTCTTAAATAACTTTACACATGATCATATGGTGTATTTGTAGATTTACAGTCAAAGTAATTATATTTCTTTAGTGTCTTCTCAATGTAATGAGATTGATCCAAAGAAAGTCCTTTTTTGACCTAGTAATTTTAATACCAAGGATTACATCGCCTCACCAAGATCTTTCATATCAAAATTGGCACTTAATAAGGATTTGACTAAGTTTATGGCATGAATGTTTGACCTAAAAATGAGTAGGTCATCTTCATAATGTCATATAATAGCGAAAATGTCATTCTCATATTTGTAATAAATGCATTTGTCACTTTTATTAAATTTAAAACCACGTTAAATGGTCAAGCTATCAATTTTTTCATGTCATTGCTTAGGTGCTTGTTTTAAACCATATAATGATTTATCTAATTTGTATACTTTAGGCTCTTGACCATGTACTACAAATCCTTCAGGCTGGTCCATATAAATTTCTTTGTCTAATTCACCGTTAAAAATGCGGTTTTAACATCCATTTGGTGTATTAACAAATTATGAGTTGAAGCAAGTGAGATTAATACCCGAATGGATATAATTCTAGTTACGGGTGAAAAAGTATCAAAGGAATCTATATTTTCTTTTTGCTTAAAACCTTTAGCTACTAGTCATGCTTTATATTTATCAATAGTGCCATCAGGTTTTAATTTCTTTTTAAGTACCCATTCATAGCCTATAGATTTACAACCGAGGGGTAAATCTACCAAGTAGCAAGTTTGATTTGATTTCAAAGAATCCATCTCACCATTTATAGCCTCTTGTCAAAAGTCAGCATCTAAAGAAGATAAGGCACATCTAAAGAAGGTAAGGCCTCTTGGAGGTTTAAGGGATCCTCCTCTATAGTAAAAGCACAAAAATCTGAACTAAAATTGTAACACCTCGTATTTTCTGTAAACGTTAAACTAACAAATTAAAGAATAATTAATTACAAATGTGAGAACTAAGGAAAACGGGTTACGCCATTGCGTTCATCTCAGAATTCTACTTGAGATAGATTCCGAGTTTGCATAAATATGACTCCGTATGAAGGAGTTATGACCTTCAGAAGATTAAAGAATTTAAATAAATAGCTCATATTAAAGTTCAGAAAATTCAAATTTCGAAATTAGAAGCAGAAGCGGGCTAGGCGGGAATTTTCCCGCCCAAGGCCAGCTCGACCAGGAGGTCGACCAGGGGGCCGACCTCCCCCCATATAGGTCGACCAGGGGGTCGAACTCCCCCTCGGGCCAGATCTGAAACCTGACATGCTTCTTTGTGTGACGAATTGCTGTGTCATTAGGGCTCGTGTGACAAGTTCTGGTTGGTTCTCTTAGGTTCGAATGGCTTTGATTTGCCCCAGGTTGATCTGACGGCTCCTATTAAATCAAACTTCTATATAAGAAACCTAAATCTAAACCCTAAGCCACACAAAAATATTCCTAAGACCATCATGCTGTCAATACTCAACCTAGAGTAGCCGCCATTCTCCTTCAACTAGAAAGAAAGTAGAAATTAAAAATCAAACCTAATTCAACTAAGAGAATTCAATGTCTACAAAAAAGGGGAGCTATTCAAATTCAGAATACAGATCCCAGAACACATGACTAGTCTCCTTTTTGTAAGTTCAGTTATCATTTAGACCTAAATGATATTAGAATCGTAACTAAATAACTGGATGTAGAACAACGCCTAATGTAAATTTATGCCTATCCTTTTCTGTTAAAACTGAATTGATTTAGACTATGACTCTTGTCATGTTAAATTTGTGATCATGTTGTATGTGATTTGATGACAAATGTTAAATGCTTTGCAATGAATCCATATGTCGTATAATTCGCCAATGACATATACGTTGTGTAATTTAGCGATGACATATTATGTTGTATACTTAGGCGATGACATAAATTGGCGATGTCATAATATAATTTGGCGATGGCATATCATATTGTGTATTTTGGCGATGACAAACCATATTGTATAATTTGGCAATGACATTTCAAGTTGTATGATTTGGTAATGACACCTATATGTTGTATGACAATTTTGCTATGTTTATGCAAGTCCAACCATGTTTACATATATGACTAGAACTACATGCTAATTTGCAAGTTCACAACCGCATGCCTTATTTTAAGTTTATGAAGTTCTATGTAAAACCCCTATTTCACGATTCATGTTGAGTAGATCTAAATTTGCAAGTTCATAATTAAATGTATATTGTTCTATGCCATATTCATATGACACATGTGTAGTTAGATCCATATTTCTTATGATGTTGGAATTATTACATGTTCCTCGTTTTCCCATTTTGTGTATAATTTAAGCTATGTATCGAGCCTAACATTTTATGTGATTTATGCGAACGTTTAGCGGGGGTAACTTTGGGGAAAAACATTAAATTATATATAATTGGTATATTTGGCTCATAAACATGTAAATGTTTTATGGCATAAAGTGGTATAAATTTTTATACCTAAAATTATGAAAGTGGGGCTTGACTTGAATGACAATAATTTACAAATAAAATATAAAGAGATAAATATGTAAATTTAGAAAAGACGAATATGCCTACCCCGAGGTTAGATTGAGTTACGGTGTAAGACTGCCTGGAACTGCCCGGCATATCTAGCAACCGTAACAATATATATCTAATGTGGAAGGTTAGTGCATCGAGCCCAAAAGAACCTGAGGTTAGATTGAGTTGCAGTGTAAAACTTCCTGGACCCGACCGGCACATCCAGTGACTGCAACAATACCTGTCTAATGTGAGTGGTTGGGGCTTTAATGAACGAATTAAAGCTAAGTCAGGAATGGTAGGGTTAAGTTAATTAAGGTAACTCTTAACCAATACAACATGTTAAATAAATTGATGGGTGGGGTTAGGTTAACTTGGACACTTAACCAATTTAACATGTTGATTAGGAAACCTTAGTAACGGGGACCTATTTCAGGACTAACCCACATAAATGTATCATGGTACCCTGAACTAGGCAGGGTGGGGCACGATTACTGGGATGATTATAAGCGGTCAAAATAACAGCGGTTGGTGCGTTAGTGTAGGTTTCGACGGAGTACGGGCGTGAAAGTACTCCGGAGTGTAAAAAGCATGCACTGGGCATCAATAGTTATACACTATGCATCTTGAATCGTGTCGGGTTGCCACCATAGGATTTGATACACCCCATGTTGGGACCAGCACAGGTATCTACCATAGAGCGGGGTCGTATGACACAAGTAATAAATGCTTGCGAGTAGGAGTCGATCGATAAAAGGGATCACTGGATTTGAACTCATGATGATGGTTGAAATATCTAGTAGGTGCAGAGAATATGGATATGAGTGCGATAGTATGATTAGTTTATCTTGCCTTATCCTATGTTACCTTATTTCCTTTTTATTGTCCTGCGTCCAGCTTATTCAAGTCATGGTTCTCTTACCAGTTTATATGTTGAATAATCACTGGACTTACCAGACTTATGTCTGACCCATTTTTCTTTCGCTTTCTTTTCTTTCGTTCCCCCCCTTCAGGTACCCAGGGAGGGAATAGCTCAGCTTAATTTGGACCGTTCATATTTCCAAGCTTGAAGGCTCTGTGATGTATAGCTTCGAACTTCTTATCTTTGGCTATGGCTTTGGACAAACTACCACTTGGGGATTTATGCAGTTTTTTTTATGCTTCTTTATGTTATAATCAAGACAGAGATTTTTATGTAATGATTTGGAAGTTGTTTTGAGACAGTTTGCTGTAATGTTTTTGTTATGAACCACGTATGAAATAAATTTAGTTTTTCTGTTGCTTATATATGTCTGTCTTGTAAATTATCTGTGTCTTTTACCTATAATGCTCCACCAAAGTTAAGGCATTCCCTTTGTGAGTGACCTTAACGGAGGTGGGGTGTTTCACTTGGTATCAGAGCAAAGGTTTATTAGATCAGATAAAAAATTTGAAAACTGTTTTTATAAAGAAGTTTAAAGAAGCAATTTTCAAGAAAAAGTGTTATATTTTAAAAAGGCATAATCCCCCAAAGCCATATGCACTATCTTTCTATCCTTTGTTTTGAATCTTTCCTTTTTCGTTTCAGCATGTCTGGGGATCTTAACCTTCCAGAAGGCGTGTCGGTACCTGGCTGGTTCAGAAGGTATCTAGAGGCTAGGGCTAGTGTCGCAGGCCCAGCAGACGTTCCTCCTCCCCCAGCTGCAGTGGTTCCTCCTCCTCCTCCGCGTGCAAATGCTTTCTCAAAAATATGTAGGGACTTTCGAGCCATGGGTGGAAAGAACTTCAATGGAAATGAATCCTTCGCGGAAGCAAGAAACTGGCTCAAAGAAACTGAGGATTTGTTTGATATCTTCGAAGTGGACGATAGGCAGAAGATACAGTTGGTCGTATGGTTGCTCAAAGACGAAGCTTCCTGTTGGTGGGAAGTTACTAACACTGAAAGACCAGTTGAAACTTGAATGGATTTCAGAATGAGGTTTGAAATGAAATTCCTCTCACAAGTTGAACGAAGCCAATAGATGGAGAAGTTCTTAGCTCTCAAACAGGGAAGTATGTCGGTCAAGGAATACGTTAACCAATTCAACCAGCAGGCTAGGTTCGAATTGGAGTTAGTGAACACTCCACATAAGAAGGCTCTCCTTTTTGTTAAAGGATTGAATGAGCCACTGCACAGCGTAGCTATGTCCCATATACCTATGGGTGCGACTTATGAGAGACTGGTGGACATGGCACTGTTACAAGAAGAAGATAAGGTTGGCAAGAAAGAGACAAAGGTGGAAGTACCTCAAGATAAGAAAGTGGAAGGATCACAGAGAAAGAAGATAGATTCCAAGAAGGGCGGGAAGAACAAAAAAAACCCGTGACAAGAGGAAGTGTAATTTTTGTGGCATTCCTGTACATCTGGTTAAGGAAGGCAAAAAGAAGAAGAGGAAGATGGGTGGTTGTTTCCATTACGGCGAGACGGGACACATGGCTAAGGACTGCCCAAGAAAGCAAGGGCATAGAGCTGGATTACTTCTGGAGGGCAGGTTCACGCTCTTATGGAATCAGCGCAAGAACGAGGTAGAAATGTTTCTATTGAGAGTTTAGTTTATCTTTTTGATCATTCTGTTCGCACACTCTTTGGTTCTGGCGCATCGCACTCTTTTATATCTACTGCTTTAGTTGAATCTCTGCACCTAGACACCAGTTTAGTAGAGGATCCCTTGGTTGTTTCAAATCAAATTGGGGGCTCAAATTATTTGTCAATGATTTGTCTGGATTTGGAAATTTCTATACTAAGTGATGGGTTTAGATGTAATGCCTATGTTTTGAGCTTCACGGGCTATGGGTTGATTCTAGGCATGGATTGGTTATCCAGTAATGGTGTCATCCTTGATTGTGAAAAGAGAGTGGTTAGACTCATGACTCGCCTCGGTAACACTCTCGAAATTTCTTGTAATCCAATGAACTCTGTTATGCTTAGCTATCTAGAATCTCTTGATGTGTATGTTGTGAATTTGTAGTCTGTTAAAGTAGTCCGTGAATACTCGGATGTCTTTGAAGAGATGAAGGGGTTATCTCCAAAGCGGGAGAAAGACATCCACATATACCTCGTTGATAATGCAAAACCCGTTGCTTTACCCGTTAGACACATGGCTCCAAGGGAGAGGAAAGAACTGAGCAAGCAAGTTAAAGAGTTGCTTGATAGGGGGTTTATAAGGCGGAGTATTTCTGAATGGGGTGCTCTAGTAGTATTCGCAACCAAAACAGATGGTTCGATTCGCCTATGTGTTGATTATTGGGAGCTAAACAAGCTAACCAAGAAGAATAGGCACCCACTTACAAGAATAGACGACTTGTTCGATTAGCTTGTAGGTGTATCGGTTTTCTCCCAACTAGATCAAGATACCGGTTTCATCAGCTAAGAGTGGCTGAAGACAGTATTGGTAAGACCGCATTCAGAACCCCAGATGGTTTCTTCGAGTGGCTTGTCATGCCTTTCGGCTTGATAAACACACCCGCTTATTTCGTTGACTTAATGAGTAGGGTGTTCAGGAAGTTCCTTAATAAGCTTGTGGTGGTATTCGTAGATGACATTTTGATTTTCTCAAAGAGTGAGAAAGCGCATGCTCAACATTTAAAAGAAGTCATGGATACTCTTCGAGCACATCAGTTGAAAGCCAAATTCTCCAAGTGCCACTTCTAGAGAGAGTAAGTTAGGTTTCTTGGACATGTGGTGTCCAAGGAAGGGTTAGCTGCGGACCCCGCAAAAATAGTTGCAGTGCAAGATCAGAAGGTTCCACGGAATGCGACCGAAGTCCGAAGCTTCCTCGGGCTAGCGGGCTTTTACCGAAAGTTCATCAAAGACTTTGTGAAAATCTCAGCTCCTCTTACAAGGTTGACGAAGAAGAACCTAACTTTCAATTGGGATTTGGATTGCGATGTTGCTTTCCAAAGATTAAAGAAGGCTCTAACAACAGCCCCAGTTCTGACATTGCCGGATGGGAGCAAGATGTTTACCGTATGCACGGATGCATGTGGTACGGGACTAGGTGCTGTCTTAATGCAAGAGGGAAGGTAGTAGCTTATGGAGGCAGACAGTTAAAAGTACATGAGAAAAACTACCCAACCCACGATCTAGAGTTGGCTGTCATCATCTTTGTGCTTAAGTCTTGGCGCCATTATCTCCTAGGTGAGAAGTTTGAATTGTATACTGACCATAAATCGTTAAAGTACCTTTTCTCGTAGAAAGATCTTAACTTGAGGCAACAAAGGTGAATGGAATTCTTGGCATCCTACGATTTTGAGATTTCCTATAACCCTGGCAAGGGCAATGTAGTAGCAGACGCCTTGAGTAGAAAGAAGCTGACCTTAAGCCCTCTCTCTTTTTAGAAAGGTAGAGCTTGGAGTACGTAGCCAATTTTGACTTTAGACCCTCTATCGATCATGTGACTGGTTTGTTAGCATCGCTAGAGGTGCGGCCTACTCTTTTGGACTCAATAGGAACCGCGCATCATAAATACATTCAGCTAGTTGATGTGATGGATAAGCTAATTAGGGTTGAGACTTCTAGTCACCTCAATAGATACTCCATCGATAATAAGGGTTGGTTGAGGCGGGATGGAAGGCTATGCGTCGCACAAGCAAGGGATTTGGTGAAGAAGGTTCTCGAAGAGGCACACCATTCCAAGTTGACCATACACCCAGGTGGAGATAAGATGTATAAATACGTAAAAAGGGTTTTCTTTTGGAATGGCATGAAGAGAGATGTAGCTGAATTCGTCTCTAAGTGCTTAATATGCCAGTAAGTCAAGGCGGAGAAAAATAATCCTGGTGGTTTACTTCATCCTCTAGAGGTCCTATAGTGTAAATGGGATAGCATTTCAATGGAATTTATTGATGGGCTACCTAGGTCAAGAAGGGGCAATACCATTATTTGGGTAATAGTGGACAGGCTCACAGAAAGCGCTCACTTTATACCCGTTAAAAGTAGAAGGACTGCCTCATCTTTAGCATCCATTTATCTTAAAGAGATAGTTTGACTCCATGGGATACCCTCCAGCATTGTGATTGACCAAGATCCTATCTTTACGAGCGAGTTTTGGAAGAGCTTGCAAGAGGCTGTAGGCACACAGCTATGCTTAAGCACGGCCTATCACCCCCAAACCGATGGTCAGACAGAGAGGGTGAACAGAGTATTAGAAGACCTCTTAAGATTATGCATTCTTCACTTTGGAGGAACATGGGAGGATCATCTTCCTTTGGTGGAGTTTGCCTACAGCAATAGCTACCAAGACACCATAGGCATGGCACCCTTCGAAGCTTTATATGGAAGACCATGCCGATCACCAACTCGTTGGTGGGAGTCTACAGACAAGCTCATACCTGGACCAGATATGATTAGAGAAACTTCAGAGAAAGTGGACTTGATACGAAGAAGAATGAAGACTGCCTAAGATAGACAGAAATCCTACATGGATAGAAGAAGGAACGACCTTGAGTTTGAGGTTAGAGACAAGGTTTTCCTTAAAGTATCTCCTTTGAAGAACGTCGTTCGCTTTGGATCCGCTGGAAAGTTGGCACCAAGATTTGTTGGGTCGTTTCCTATCATTGAAAAATTGGAAAATGGCTTATAGAGTAGAGCTGCCCGAAAGATTGGCTGGAGTTCATAATGTCTTTTATCTTTCTCACCTATGGAAGTGCTTACATGAGTCTGCGGAAGTGGTGGAACCAAGCATATTAGAGGAAATAGAAGTAGAACGAGAGGCGACTGTGAGCAGAGTTCCAACTTGTATCTTGGTTACAGAAGTCAAAAAGCTACGCAACCGTGAAGTCAAACTTGTTAAAGTTCAATGGTGTGGCGCTGAGGAAGATGCGACTTGGGAGACTGAGGCCAAGATACGCGCAACCTACCCTTTTCTTTATGAGGGTACATCTTTTTCCTTAAGTTTATTCATGCTCGTATCTATCTTTTTAAGTATTTCCTTAGTGCTATTCTTGATCCTTAGGTAGAAACCAATGGATGTAAACATGTATTTGAAACAAGTTATGATCGGTGGTTGCAAGTGATTGCTATGGTTGCTCGTTGATGCATATACATACACATTAGGTGTTAGATCGGCTCAGTCACTTTCATATTGCATATGCATATATGTACTTGCATATGATTGAAACTTGATGTGTTATCATGTGGATGTTGCATTTGTATGAATCATTGTGCACTCATGTAGAAAGTATGATTAGGGATGATTGCATACATAATGGACTCATGGAACTGACACGACTTGCATTACGGAGGTCAACTGAATCAGTAGACCGTCTGATTTTGCATTAGATAAGGACATGTACACACACTATGCATATGATCATGAAGAATTAGAAGTCTTTTTAAGGACAATGGACACTTGTGTTTGATGGATGAGTAGATGGACGATTGGATGGAAAGATATATGTTCTCCTTGACATGAAGATTTCGGGGACAAAATCCTTTAAGGAGGGGAGAATGTAACACCCCGTATTTTCTGTAAACATTAAAGTAAAGAATTAAATAATAATTAATTATAAATGTGAGAATTAAGGGAAATGGGTTATGCTATTGCGTTCATCTTGGAATTCTGCTTGAGATAGAGTCTGAGTTTGCATAAATCGGACTCCATATGAAGGAGTTATGACCTTCAGAAGATTCAAGAATTTAAATAAACAGCTTGGATTAAAGTTCAGAAAATTCAAATTTCGAAATTAGAAGCAGAAGCGGGCTAGGCGGGAATTTTCCCGCCCAAGGCCAGGTCGACCAAGGGGCCGACCTCCCCCCATACAGGTCGACCAGGGGGTCGACCTGGGGGTCGACCTCCGCTTCGGGCCAGATCTGAAACCTGACATGTATCTTTGTGTGATGATTTGCTATGTAATTAGGGCTTGTGTGGCAAGTTCTGGTTGGTTCTCTTAGGTTTGAATGGCTTTGATTTACCCTAGGTTGATCTGATGGCTCCTATTAAATCAAACTTCTATATAAGCAACCAAAATCTAAACCCTAAGCCACACAAAAATATTCCTAAGACCGTCATGCTGTCAATACTCAACCTAGAGTAGCCACCATTCTCCTTCAACTAGAAAGCAAGTAGAAATTACAAATCAAATCTAATTCAACTAAGAGAATTCAACGTCTACAACAAAGGAGAGCTATTCAAATTCAGAATATAGATCCCAGAACACAAGAGTAATCTCCTTTTTGTAAGTCCAGTTATCATTTAGACCTAAATGATATTAGAATCGTGACTAAATAACTGGATGTAGAACAACGCCTAATGTAAATTTATGCCTATCCTTTTCTGTTAAAACTGAATTGATTTAGACTATGACTCTTATCATGTTAAGTTTGTGATCATGTCGTATGTAATTTGAAGATAGATGTTAAATGCTTTGCAATGAATCCATATGTTGTATAATTCGCCAATGACATATACGTTGTGTAATTTAGCGATGACATATTATGTTGTATACTTTGGCGATGACATAAATTAGCGATGGCATATTATAATTTGGCGATGGTATATCATATTGTGTAATTTGGCGATGACATACCATATTGTATAATTTGGCGATGACATTTCAAGTTGTATGATTTAGTAATGACACCTATATGTTGTATGACAATTTGGGAATTTTGCTATGTTTATGCAAATTCAACCATGTTCACATATATGACTCGAACTACATGCTAATTTGCAAGTTCACAACCGCATGCCTAATTTTAAGTTTATGTAGTTCTATGTAAAACCCCTATTTCACGATTCATGTTGAGTAGATCTAAATTTGCAAGTTCATAATTAAATGTATATTGTTCTATGCCATATTCATATGACACATGTGTAGTTAGATCCATATTTCTTATGATGTTGGAATTATTACATGTTCCTCTTTTTCCCCTTTTGTGTATAAGTTAGGCTATGTATCGAGCCTAACATTTTATGTGATTTATGCGAACGTTTAATGGGGGTATCGTTGGGGGAAAAAACATGAAATTATATATAATTGGTATATTTGGCTCATAAACATGTAAATGTTTTATGGCATAAAATGGTATAAACTTTTATACCTAAAATGATGAACTTGATTTGAAAGGGAAAGTGGGGCTTGACTTGAATGACAATAATTTACATATAAATATAAAGAGATAAATATGTAAATTTCGAAAAGACGAATATGCCTAACCCTAGGTTAGATTGAGTTACGATGCAAGACTGTCCGGAACTTCCCGGCACATCCAGCAACTGTAACAATATGCATCTAATGTGGGAGGTTAGTGCATCGAGCCCAAAAGAACCCGAGGTTAGACTGAGTTGCATTGTAAAACTGCCCGGACCCGACCGGCACATCTAGTGACCGCAACAATACCTGTCTAATGTGAGTGGTTGGTGCTTTAATGAACAAATTAAGGCTAAGAAAGGAATGCTAGGGTTAAGTTAATTAAGGCAACACTTAACCAATACAACATGTTAACTAAACTGATGGGTGGGGTTAGGTTAACTTGGACGCTTAACCAATTTAACATGTTGATTCGGAAACCCTAGTAAGGGGGACCCATTTTAGCAGTAACCCACATAGATGTATCATGGTACCCTGAACTAGGCAGGGTGGGGCATGATTACTGGGCTGATTATAAGCGGTCAAAACAACGGCGATTGGTGTGTCAGTGTAGGTTCCGACGGAGTACGGGTGTGCACGTACTCCGGAGTGGAAAAAGCAGGCACTGGGCATCAGTAGTTATGCACTGTGCATCTTGAATTGTATCAGGTTGCCACCATAGGATTTGATACACCCCATGGTGGGACCAGCACAGGTATCTACAATCGAGCAGGGTCGTATGACACAAGCAGTAAATGCGTACGAGTAGGAGGCGATCGATAAAAGGGGATCACTGGATTTGAACTCATGATGATGGTTGGAATATCTAGTAGGTGCAGAGAATATGGATATGAGTGCGATAGTATAATTAGTTTATCTTGACTTGTTTATCTTGCCTTATCCTATGTTATCTTATTTCCTTGGTATTGTCATGCGTCCACCTTATTCAAGTCATGGTTCTCTTACCAGTTTACATGATGAATAATCACTGGACTTACCAGACTTATGTCTGACCCATTTTTCTTTCGCTCTCTTTTCTTCTGTTCTCCCCCCCCCCCCTTAATTACCCAAGGAGGGAATAGCTCAGCTTAATTTGGACCCGTTCATCTTTCCAAGCTTGAAGGCTCTGTGATGTATAGCTTGGAACCTCTTATCTTTGGACACACTACTACTTGGGGATTTATGTAGTTTTATTTTGTTTTATGCTTCTTTATGTTATAATCAAGACAGAGATTTTGATGCAATGATTTGGAAGTTGTTTTGAGACAGTTTGTTGTAATGTTTTTGTTTTGAACCACGTATGAAATAAATTTAGTTTTTCTGCTGCTTATATATGTCTGTCTTGTAAATTACCTGTGTCTTTTACCTATAATGCTCCACCAAAGTTAAGGCATTCCCTTTGTGAGTGACCTTAACGGAGGTGGGGTGTTTCAAAAATCTTTTACAATTCTTACTCTTTTACTTATTCTAGGTTCAGTTTCAGAATTCTCATTAAGTTCTATTCGAGTAGGCATATTTGAAGTGCCCCCACTATTCCTTAGTTTAAAAGGAAATTTCATTTCATAAAAATTGGCATCATTTGATTCTATTATATTATGTTCATTTAGGTCATAAAATATGTATGCTTTGCTATTAATAGCATAGCCTATAAATACATATTCATATGCTTTACTTGCAATTTTATTCTCTTAGGGTTTGGAATGCGAACATATGCTAAACAACCCCAAGTTCTAAAGTATGAGACATTGGGTTTTTGATTCTTTAAAATTTCATAAGGTAAAATTTTATTCAGTTTTCTCATGTAATATACCATGTAGTTTATGGAAATCCAGAATTGAAGTAGATTCATATTCTTTTCCTCTATCACTACGAAGTCTCTTAATTTTCTTATTTATTTGATTCTCAATATCAGTTTTGAATGTTTTAAACATGTCAAAAGCATCACTTTTATTTTTCATAAGGTATACATGTGTGAAATTAGAACAGTCATCAATAAATGTGATAAAATAACGATGTCCATGTCTAGTCAAAGTACCATCAAGTTCACATATGTCAGAATGAATCAAGTCTAAGGGTTCAGATACTTTATCAACAACTTTGTGAGGTTTCTTCATGATTTTAGCTTGAGTACAGAATTCACATTTATCAAGTTCGGATTCAGACTTTTTAGGAATCATATTTAAGGTGATCATGTTACGATTTATTCGTCTATTAACATGACATAATCTAGAGTGCCAAATATTAAATTCACACAATATATAAGCAGAACTAGTCACTTTATTCAATTCAACATTCAATTTAAACATTCCCTCACAAGCATAACCCTTTTTCCACAAAGTTTCCCATTTAGGGTATACAAATCAACCCCAATAACTTGAGTAAAGCTAGCCTTATTAAGGAGAAATCCAGAAATCGGATTCTTCCTCATCTCTGTAGTATGCATAACGTCTTTCAGAATCACAGCCTTTCCAGTGGTAAATTTGATTCCCACATTGCCAATCCCTGCAACTTTAGTGGTGTGAGAATCTCTCCCAAAAACAGTTTTTGATCATCAGCAGCCGTGTATGTAGTGAACATATCACGATCATAGCAGACATGGCGAGAAGCACCAGTGTCTACCCACCAACCCTCTGATCCACCAATAAGGTGAATCTTAGTAATCATAGCCGTAAGAGGCTCCTCGGTTAGGTTAGCTTGCGGTGCAGAGCTTGGCCTGTTCCGACACTTTCGTGCCATATGACCTGGTTTTCCACAGTTGTAACATAGAAACAACTATCCAGAATCATTATATTGGACAGGTTTTGCTGTCCTCTTGGGTTTCCTTGTGGATTCCCATTTTGTTTGTTTCACCTGTTCTGCTTCTTAAATGATTTCTGGTTCGGTTCCAAAACAACGGGTTTGGTCTTTTTAGTGCTGTTGTTATTGACAATCAGCACCTCTTCTTTATAGTCCTGCTTGCGTGCCTCCTCCCCAATACAGAGGCGCGTGATCAAACTCTCTAAGTAAAAATTCCTTAGTCTTATGTTGTAAGACATTCTTAAAATCTTTCTAGCCTGGGGGTAAATTGTCAATGATAACAGCAACTTGAAATTGTTCGTCAAACGCCATACCTTCGGAGATGATCTAATGAGATATTTTCTAAAGCTCGTGAGACTGCATCTTTACTGACCTATCATCTGTCGTTTGATATTTGAGGTAGCGGCTGACTGCATACTTCTTTTCCCCTGCCTCCTCTGTATCATGCTTCTTCCTCAGTGCTTCCCAGATCTCCTTTGTTGTCTTTTCATCTGAGTTGTAGTAGTCATACAGGTCATCGCTTAGCCGATTTTGAACAAATTTTTGGTAGAGATAATCCTATTCAGTCTAGATCTGCAAAAACTTCAATTGTTCAGTCCAGGCAGCCATCCGTGCTTCATCAGTTTTGTCAGGTTTTTTTGGTAGCTGCGGTTGGTTAGTAGTCAGCGCAACCACCACCTTTCTCATTGTCAGGTAGACTCCATCTTCTTACGCCTTCGCTAGATATGCAAGCCTTCGAATATGAACGGAGCAGCAGTCACGAGAGGGATCTAGAAGGTAGAAGGTGGAGCATCATCATCTAGAGTTGAGGTCGAAGCCATTGTTTCAGTTCGTCTTCAAATTTTTGGAAAACAATGGCTGAGTCGTGTACTTTGTCGCTTTCTTGAAGACGATTTGGCGTTCTGGTCGGTGGTGCAAACTAGTTCGTACCTGTTGGCACCGCCTTGGGGATAAAATAGCCTTTGGATAAAAAATAACTGATTTGCTCGCACAATAAATCAGTGTAGATTTGCATGTCGAACAAAAAATTATTGCTCTTTTTTTCGTTGAAGAAATTTTAATGGCGGTTGAAGTAGAGAATGTTGTTCAGTTTTTATTCTCATCTATAATATGAATTATTATAAACAAAAAAATCAAATTGCTGAACGGTTTACTGGGTAGTGGGA
Source organism: Allium sativum (assembly GCA_030737875.1). Classification (NCBI taxonomy): domain Eukaryota; kingdom Viridiplantae; phylum Streptophyta; class Magnoliopsida; order Asparagales; family Amaryllidaceae; genus Allium; species Allium sativum. The sequence continues at coordinate 454,193,551 of CM060924.1, read as the reverse complement.
GAGAGTCGCCGAAAAATAGGATCAAAGTTTTACCGCCTCATGTAGAAAACAATTCAGAAATTTTTACCGTCTAAAATAAAACGGCTCGAAAATTCAATGTTTTCCCATCCAAAAATATAAGTGTCTACACCACCAGGCCAAGGCCAAAAGCCCAAGCCAGAGCCGAGCTGGTCGGTCACGCGCGTGTGTGGTGGTCATGCATGACCTCCCTCCTCACAACAAAGCATGTATTGGGATCCCAAGGCCCCAACATAGCTTCTAAGAAACAAATATAAATATTTGCTTCTTTCATATAGTCACATCATGTGGGACTATTCACATATAGGAGTCATCTAATACTTATTCAATTTTTTTAATAATCCACCAAATGGTTTCAAAACAATTTCCAACAGTTCAAAATCTTTCCTCTTTCTAAAAAGCTAACTTTCATCGCGGAAATTGCAAACTATCTTTGTAAGCGTATACCTAATTTTTAAAAATTATCTTATTCGTGATAGCATTTGGCAGTGAGAAATAGAGAGAATCAACTCATTTTTGTAACTTCGAATATGACGAATCGGTTTTTGTTTTTGTAATTGGATACTTAGATGATAGTACATACTAGTGCTACAAGTTTTAGGTAATATACAATATATTATATGTCAATATATCTTCGAATCACTCTATGAAAAATATGAATGTATAACCTCTTGCATCGAAGTCGAATCGCTTAACCAATGTGACAATGTTGTTGTTCCAGTTGTGTTTTTTCCGTAATTTGAATGTGAGGGTAAAGCAAATAGTAACAACGAAGTAATATTCACTTTTTTTAGTTGCACTCTTCGTCACACTAATATTTTTAACATAACATTCATTTATACCCTTTTTGAGTAACAATTAAATGTGTGTTAATGAGTCATACACAATTTCATGGTTGTTTCTGTCCCTTTTAGCCGTGCATTATAATTAAATGATGGTGTACCAAAATATAGCATTAGAATCTTTGTTTATGCTCATAAAAGAATGTGTCGGTGTGATCTAAAATGAACGGGGCTGCACGTTGTCGACAGCTGCGATGGTAGCAACACTGTTGGATAACGACTTTTGCAAATGTGATAATGTGATGGTGGTGGAATATCCTAGAAATTTAATGGTGGTCGATACATTTTTGATAAACTATTTTCGACATAGATAAAGAAATTTGGGAATTGGTTTTCTTTTCGATGTTAGCAGATGGGAAGACAATGGAGTTGAGGGTATCTATAGCTCTGCGTTAAGTCAGAAACTATAAAGATGCATCTAATGCCTAGTGGTAAGGATTTTATGGTGCTGTTAATGAAATTATTTTGGCAATAAAAGATATGCTACTAATGAAATTTACCCATTTAAACTATTACGTTATCTGTCGTTAATTGATTTCGCATAACCAATGAAATAAATTATGTAGTTGTGTTTGTGTTTATATGATTAGAAATGCAAGAAAATGATTTTTTTTAGGGGGGATTGCAGTGCTTCTAGGCGGTTCAAGCTTTTAATTTTACCAAGTGGTCAGTTTCATTATCAGCACATTACAGATGTAAAGAACAAAAGCATCAATCAAGACAATGTTCAGTCAAAGCAATTTGCCTATTGGAGCAAATTCAATTGGTTTCCTAGAGAATCAGTTCTGAATATAATTGAATTCTAATTATTTTCCCTTTTACCATTTAATTCAAGCATCATGTTTTTATTGAAAATTAAATTTGTTTGAATATTATTCATCTAATGCATTAATAATATCATAGATCTTCGTTACTTGACTGCTAATTCTATTCTACTTTATGATTTAAATAATGTCAATTTGCAGCTGTATCTTTTAGTGGATTTATTCTAATGGTTCTCTTAATAAAGATCGTTCTCTGTTACATTGAGTTATCATGTACATATTGTAATCGGGCTGGGCTTATGGCCCATTATCTAATTGTATTATTAAAATGTTGGCATCATTATACTATAAATAGCCAACGTACCTGTACATTCATTATTCTGTTCAGTTTGATAATACATATCTCTTTTTACAATCTATTTTCCATTATGGTATCAGAGCATCAAAGCCTAGCGGCATAAAATCAAATTTACAAATACATATTTGATTTCTTAATATTGAAAGAGAGTGTATTTGTGTTGATTCCCCTTAGATAAATTTCATCACTGGAGACCATACCCCTCTCTTCGATCAGCACCTATTCTTTACAATCGTATCTGATCAGAACTGCCTCGCCAAGAGGTAGAATCAGAGAGTTTTCATTATCTTCTACGATCTTGGCTGCAGTTTCAGCCATCAGACATTAAAGTCATCCTTTGGCACAAGATCTGGTTGCAGAAATCACCATTTCGGGTGATCTTGCCATCCTAGAACCTCGCTTATGTTGAAACTCTCACCTTCTTTACTTGAAATTTGGTTGCAGAATCACTTAACAGTGATTTCATCGTCCAAGACTCTCTCTATCATTCAAGAAAGCTTTTCTTGATTCATCATATGGCTGGAACAGATCAAGAGCTCAGCTCAGCCAATTCAAGCACCAATCCACCAACCATACATCCATCACCAAGCTTCCAATTGATAAAGTCCAAAAGTCACATAATTACCATCCCATTAGATGAGGATAATTGCATGCTTTGGAAATTTCAAGTGGAAGCGACATTGAAATGATATGGACTTCTTGATTTTATCAAAGGGACTGTACTGATTCCACCTACTATGATTCATGATAAATATGGAAATCTAGTTAGTAATGAAGATTACTTGAACTTTCAGAAGCAAGATAATCTTCTTGTGTCATGGTTAATATCATCAATAAGTGCAAACATATTATCACGTGTGATAGGATGCAATACATCATATGCAATTTGCACTACTATTGAGCAAATGTTCAGTGCTCAATCAGCAGCAAGATCTATGTTATATAGAAGGCAGTTGCAATGCATAAAGAAGGATGAAATGCCCATGAATGAATATCTAACCAAGGTGAAGACCCTATGTGATAAACTAAATCCTACTGGACACATGATTAGTGAAAGTGAATAAGTCCTCTATATTATTGGAGGTTTAGATGAAGATTATGAGTCTATAGCCACATTTACTGCTTCTCAAAAGACTGCACCTGATCTACAATATGTGTATTCATCCCTTCTTGCACATGAAGGAAGAGATGAACAGAAGAAGTTGTCTCAGTCAGAATTTTCTGTCAACTATGCCTCCACATCAAGAAATAAAGGCCATCAAAAGGGGAATACTAGTCAAAATAATAAGCAAGAAAATCAGTTTTATAGAGGAAATACATGCCAAAGCGGAAGAGGCAGAGGAGGCAGATTCAACAATAATAATAGGCCAAAATGCTAAATCTATGAGAAATTTGGCTATGTTGCAAGCAATTGTTATTTCAGATTTAACATTGAATACAATGTGAATACACAAAATCAAAGGGCACCAAATGTCAATATAACTCAAATGGGACGGAAAAGAAAAAATGCAGAAGGGTCAAGAATGCAGACACAAGGATCAAATAATGATGATTCCAACAAGTCAGATGATATAAATCTTGATGACTGGTACCCAGACTCAGGAGCGACAAATCATGTTAAAAACAACCTACAGAGTCTAAATCTGGGAAACAAAAGCTATTCAGGCATGTGTTTTGCCTCGATGGGTAACAGTGAAACTATTAGTATATCATATGTTGGATGTGGTTATATAAAAGGAAAAAGGGAACTCTATTTAAATAACTTACTTAGAGTGCCCAAGATTAAGAAAAACTTGATCAGTGTATCACAGTTTGCTAATGACAACCATGTATACTTCGAGTTTCACCCAAACTATTGCCTTGTTAGGGACTTACTAAATAAAAACATATTACTATAGGGTAGTTTGGATAAAGGGCTATACAAGTTCAAGAATTTGAAGTCAAGGCATGCCAATGACAATGGAAATCATTGTTATAATGTTGAATCTATTACTGATAATCATGTTAAATCTGTTGACAGTCATGTTGAGTTTATTGCTAATGACAATAACATGTACAAAACTTTTGATGAATGGCATTGTAAATTGAGGCATCCAAATATGAAAACTATCAAACATATTCTAAATGAAAATAAAATTGATTGCAATAATATACCTGATCATTATATGTGTAAACATTGCCAAATTGGCAAGAGTCATAAACTTCCCTTTACTGGGTCAGATACAAAATATAACAGACCACTTGAACTCATTGCTGCAGACCTGTGGGGTCCCTCTCTAGTAAAAACAGATCATGGATACAGGTATTATCTTTCCTTTATTAATGCATTTACTAGATATACTTGGATTTATCTACTTAAAAACAAGTCAGATGCATGTAATATGACAATATAGCTTGTGACTCTAGTTGAAAACCAAACAAAATGCAATGTCAAAATTATGCAAACAGAAGGTGGTGGTGAATTCAAGTCATTAAAGAAATTCTTTGATAATAAAGGCATATTGCATAGAATGACCTGCCCACATACATCAGAACAGAATGGGCTGGTTGAGAGAAAACATAGGCATATAGTTGAGACTGGGCTTACATTGATATCACAATCCTCGGTACCCTTAAAATTTTGGTCAGAGGCTTTTGTGACATCAGTGTATTTAATACATAGAATGCCTGCTAAAGTTCTAAAATATAAAATCCCATATGAAATGATACACAGTACAAAACCAAATTATTCTGAACTGAAAACCTTTGGTTGCCTATGTTTTCCCTGCCTTAGACCCTATAACAAGCATAAATTAAGCTTAAGATCAAGCCCGTGTACATTTCTTGGTTACACTGAAAACCAGAAATGGTACAGGTGTTTAGATAATAATGGGAGGTTATACATTTCAAGACATGTTGTGTTTGATGAACATGTATTTCCTTTTGCAGAAAAGGATATTAAAACCACCAAGAGAATAATTAACACTGAGAGGTGTACTGTAGCACCACCAGAGTTAATAGAAGACATAGTGCACAACAGTGAATAGCAAATTAGCAGTAAACAACAAATACATGATGAAGAAAAGGATGAAGAGAGTGTGCCTAGTACCAGATCTAGTTACAGTCCAGCTAATTCTATAATTGGTGAAGGTGACACTAACCACAATACTGATGGCAATGAAAGCACTGACACATAATCAGGAAATGGCAACAGCAACACCACAGTAAATTCAAGCAGTGAAGATGAACAACATGATCAGAATAAACATCACATGATGACAAGAGCTAAGCATGGTATATTCAAGCCTAAGGTGTACTCTGCAACTATAGAAGACAGAGAGCCTATCAATTATAATGAAGCAGTGAAATATCACAAATGGAAAAATGCTATGGATGAAGAATATGTTGCTTTAATCAAGAACAAGACATGGAATTTGGTGACTGCACCAAAATATAAAAACATCATATGGTGTAAGTGGACCTACAGACTAAAAAGGGCAGCAGATGGTAGCATACAAAAACACAAAGCCAGATTAGTGGCTAAGGGATACACACAGGAATATGGTTTCAATTTCAAAGAGACATTTTCTCCAGTGGTCAAGCATTCTACAATAAGAATAATCATCTGTATAGCCTTACACAAACATTGGTGCATTAGACAACTTGATGTTTGCAATGCTTGGGGAACTACAAGAGGATGTATATATGGAGCAACCAGAAGGATATGAGACTGATCACAGCATGAATCATGTATGTAAACTAAACAAGGTCATTTATGGACTGAAGTAAGCATCAAAAGTATGGTATGATAAACTTAAAGACACATTCATGAGACTGGGGTTCACTACAGCTAAGTCAGATAACTCACTGCATATTAAAAGAAATGGGACTGATGTCACATTTATACTTGTATATGTTGATGGCATTTTAATCACTGGCAGTAATCAGGCTGAGATTAACAAGATAGTTCAATACTTTAATCAAACTTTCTCTATCAAAGACTTGGGAAACCTAAACTACTTCTTGGGAATACAGGTCATTTAGAATTCTAAGGATGAAATTATGCTGTCTCAAAGCAAATACATTACTGAACTACTTGTTCGAGCAAAGATGGATAAAGCAAAACCTATGCCAACTCCCATGACTAGTAACCTGAAACTATCTAAACACGAAGGAGAGGCTATTCAGAATGTCAAAGATTACAGGAGCATAGTGGGTGCTTTACAATACATAACAGTTACCAGACCTGACATTAGCTACAATGTGAATAAGGTGTGCCAATTCATGCAATCACCGCTTAACAAACACTGGACAGCCGTGAAAAGGATTCTACGCTATCTATGTGGGACTATTAATTATGGAATTAAGCTAAAAACCAGTAAAGAATTACATATTCTGGCTTATAGTGATTCAGATTGGGCGCCGGATCCAGATGACCGCAGATCGACATCTGGATACTGTGTATTTATGGGATGCAATCCAATCTCTTAGTGCTCGAAGAAGCAGCCAAAATTCATGATCAAGCACTGAGGCGGAGTATCGATCGCTAGCAAGCACCACAGCCGAAGTGATGTGGATGAATTCATTGCTTAGAGAGCTAGGGTTTCTCCCCAGTAAACGACCGGTGGTGTGGTGTGATAATTTGAGCACTGTGTCGCTGTCTGCCAACCCAATTCAACACGCTCGTACAAAGCATATTTAAATTGACTTGTACTTCATACGAGAACAAACCGCCTCTGGAAAATTGGATGTAAACCATGTTCCTGCTCAATTCCAGAGAGCTGATGCTCTTATGAAGCCTTTGTCACTGAGGAACTTTGCAAAATTTAGAGATGAGATGAAGATTGAAGAAGATGGCGGCGCAAAAGGAAGGATGAAAACCCTAGATAAAACTGAGGGTGGATAATAAAGACCGTTCTCTGTTACATTGAGTTATCTTGTACATATTGTAATCGGGCTGGGCTTATGGCCCATTATCCAATTGTATTATTAAAACGTTGGCATCATTATACTATAAATAGCCAACGTACCTGTACATTCACTATTCTGTTCAGTTCGATAATACATATCTCTTTTTAAAATCTATTTTTCATTATCTCTTTTAGTATTTTACAAGAGGCAATTAAGATTGAAGATTACATGTTAAAGGCTGACTACTTTGATCTTTTATTGTTTAGTTTTTGTTTCTCATATCTATCAATGGTAGCTATAATTATATATACTAATGTTTTATGCATTTCATGTCTATAGGCTTGCAGTATCTCTGTACCAGGACAACTGGAAAACTAGATATTGGACCTCTTTATTGCAAATTCTTCTAACCACTAATCTATTTAACTTACATAAAACTATTTTTCTCCAATCCAATAATATAGTAGATATATCAACCGCGACCAATATAAACACCGCAATGGAGAAGTCTTCCAAATATATGCATACAATTGTTCAAAAGTAAGACACATATTGAGATGTTACTCAAAAATAGATCTAAATGCATACAGGATAATAAATGAAATTAACTACTAACTAATATTTATTGTTTATGGTGTTTATTGTATAAATATTGATTAGTATGTTGCATATTAAATCAACTAAGTCAATAAGTACTTTAAATCACATATTAATTAATACTATATTATATCAGCAAATAGGGCTGTAAACGGATGCAGTCGGATACAGTTAGTGCTGTATCCGAATCCGTATCTGAATCCGTATCCGATATCCGCAGATACCAGTTAAAAATACATGTATCCATATTCGCAGATATTTTTAGATATCCGAAAATATCCGTATCCGCCTTAGCAGATACGGATATCCGAAGATATCCGAAAATATCCGTATCTGAAACTTAAAACTATGCATTGGATGGGGTTATCCTAAAATATCCAAAAAAATATCCGAAAAAAATATCTAAAAATAAAACAATAAAAGTTTACAAATACATCACTCACATGCAAATTTGGCTCATAAAATATTTTTTGAACATGTGAATACATCTAATTAAAAATTACAAGCAGGACATCAATCAAATAAATTTCTTACAACAAATATTTTAAGAGACAAAGTGTTCAAAATATGAAATACACAACCCTACTAAGACTAAAATAAAACAAAACATAAATCATAGAAGCACATACACGTATCAGAAAATCGAACGGATATTTTTTGGATACGGATACTACTATAACCATATCCGTATCCGGAATGATTTTCGGATATCGGATATCTGTATCCGCATCTCGGATAACGGATATATTTCGTATTTTCGGATACGGATGCGGACGGATATCGAATTTTTTGGGTGCCCATTGACGCCCTATCAGCAAATTTGATATCAGTCTTATTACATATCCCAAATTAATTATTACTAACAAAATGTAAAATTATCCATATAATCAATGTATTAACATTGGTATTTACTAAATATAGACGTAGTTATGACTTTCTATCTACTACTCCCTGCCAATAGCCACATATTTCAGATCCAATACCGGCCCTGGCCCTAGGCCTACTAGGCAATGGCCTAGGGCCCCAAAATTTTAGAGGGCCCAAAAAAATATTAAAACAACCGCTGCCTCAAAAAATCGAACGATGCATCGAAGAACGGAAGCACGCAGCAGCAGTCAGCACGCAACGGAAGAGAAAGAAAAAAAAGGCGAAACATCAGAAGATTCCCAAATTGAAAAACGCTGATAGGATTCCAAAACTGAAGACATCCAAGTTTCCAAACTGAAATTTTCAATTGAAAGAGGGCAAAGCTAGGGTTTAAGGATGGATGCTGAGATTATATATAAAAAAAAGGGTTAGAGTCTTACCGATTTCAGCTGTCTTCAATTGTTGGTAATTTCTTCAACTCTTTTTAGTTATTTGATAAACAATTATCCATTTTGCTATTTTGCTTGTGTATTATACAATTTGGGGAATTTTACCTAGTTTGAAAGATAGAAAATAACAAATTTTAAAAGGTATGAAAAATATGCTTGCAATTTGCAAGCTAATTTAACAAAATACAATGTTAATTTTTTTTATAACAAAAGTTGTGATAAAATACTGAAAATTAAAATCGTGAAATCATAACTAATTAAGTTATTGTATCATTATTTTTGCAGGATACTCTTGCAATTTTTTTCAATTGTTTTATACTACAATGTCTTTTAGAAAGTATGAGTCCGGAGCTTCTAAAAGGCAAAATAACTTGAAATTGAAAATGGTATTAAAAAACAAGCAGGTTCTCTAGATAAAAATTTTAGTAAGAAACAAGAGGAAGAACTTGTTATTGAAAGTGAAAGAAACGAGGTTGAGGTTGATGAAGCCATGACAAATGAGAATGAAGCTATGACAAATGAGAATGAAGTCATTGGTGCGAACGAGGCCAATTTAAGTAAGGAAAATGAAATTATTATGGAGTTTGTACCACTTACTTTAGACATTAATGATCCGATAAATTGGAAAGATATGAATCAACAGCTGAGAGATTTGATTGTTCAAAGAGGCTCTACAAGAGATAATAATTTTAGTTTTCCTAAAGATATATCAAATAGGCGTTTCTCTGCCATACACTATTTTAGGCAATTATCAAATGGGGAAAAGCATGATAGCTCCAAAGCTTTGGATAGAGTATTTTTTTTGTTGTAAGTTATTCAAAAATGATAAAATGATGTTTCAATTGGCAAATGAAGGGGTGAATGATTGGAAAAATATTAGTGAAAAACTCAAAGCACATGAAGTTAGCGTTGATCATATCATTAGCATGGAGAAGTGGACTGAATTAGAAATAAGATTTCAAAAGAATGAAACAATTGACAAAAGTGCTCAAGAACAAATTAGCAAGGAAAAAGAGCATTGGAGACAAGTGCTTTTAAGATTAATATCGGTTGTCACAGCTCTTGCTCAAAATAATTTGGCATTTCATGGAGATAATGAGAAAATTTATCAAGAGAATAATGGAATATTTTTAAGCATCATAGAGATGATTGCCAAGTTTGATCCAATAATGCAAGAACACATTCGTAGAATACAAAGTAAAGAAATTCATTATCATTATCTTAGCCACAAGATTCAAAATGAGCTTATACTTCTGATCGCTGGTGAAATTAGGAAAGTCGTTATTCAAAAAATCAAAGAAGCAAAATATTTTTCGATTATACTTGATTGTACTCCAGATGCAAGCCATGAGGAACAAATGACAATAATATTGAGGTGTGTGGATATTTCAAATAATACGGTGAAGGTGGAAGAGTTTTTCTTGGGATTTTTAGTGGTTGATGACACTTCTGGTAAGGGGCTTTTTGATGAACTTATTAGTGCTTTGAATGATTTGGAACTTGATATTGATAACATAAGAGGACAAGGTTACGACAATGGTTCTAATATGAAAGGAAAAAATAAAGGTGTTCAAAATCGATTGCTACAGGTTAATCCTGGAGCATTTTATACCCCTTGTGGTTGTCATAGCCTTAATCTTGCACTTTGTGATATGGTTAAATGTTGCTCTAAAGCCGTCTTTTTTTTTGGAGTGGTACAACGTATATATACTTTGTTTTCATCCTCAACTAAACGATGGAAAATATTTAAAGATAACGTTGACAGACTTACACTAAAGCCATTGTCACAAACACGTTGGGAAAGTCACGTAGAAAGCGTAAAAGCGATTTCTCAAGCACCAAAAATATAAAATGCTTTAATTCAATTGGCGAGTCTTAATGAAGATCCCATGTGCAAAAGTGAGGTTGAATCCCTAATAAAATGCGAATTTGAGAACATTGAATTCTTACTTGGTATGGTTATATGGTACACTTTATTGAACAACGTCAATCGAGTAAGCAAAGAGCTACAAGTAGAAGATATGCATATTGACGTTGCCATGGATCATCTAAAAGTCCTAATTTATTTTTTCAAACGTTTTCGAGAAAATGGATTTGAATCCTCAATGGTTGAGGCCGAAAAAATTGCAAATGAATTAGGTATAGAAACTTTATTTCATGAGGGGCGCATAATACGTAGAAAGAAGCACTTTGATGAAAATAATAGTGAAGAGATCGTGCAATCTGCAAAAGAATCTTTTAGAGTCAATTATTTTTTGTATATTGTGGATCAAGGCTTGTCATCACTTGAAAGTAGATTCGAACAAATGAAAAAATATGATGATATATTTGGATTTTTGTATGATCTAGAAAGATTGAAACACGCTTCTTATGATAGCTTGAAGACTTCATGTGATAATCTAGAGAATTATTTGAAACATGAGATGGTTTTCGATATTGATGGAGCAGAATTATTTGCGGAATTGCAAATCATAAGAGAGATTTTACCAACAAATACAAAAGGAGCCATAAATGTATTGAACTATATCAAGAGAATGGGTTGTCTTTATGTTGATGCATGGGTAGCTTATAGAATATTATTGACAGTTCCTGTGACGGTTGCCTCGGCCGAGAGAAGCTTTTCAAAATTGAAACTAATTAAATCTTTTCTTCGGACAACTATGTCGCAAGAAGGATTGAATGGATTGGCGATAATATCTATTGAAAAAAAGATTTTAGAATCGCTTGATTTAAGTGATTTACTTAGTAATTTTACTACTCAAAGTGTAAGAAGACCAAGTATGATGTGAACTTCTTTTGTAAACGTCTTTTGTGATATTTCTATGTAACTACAACTATCATTTTGTCTGAATGAAATGTTCTTGCTTGAGACGACCCGAAATCCCGTTCCGACGGAGACAAGGGTTAACTTTGGAATATAACACAGAAACAGATAATAGCAGAACAAAATTAAATAAATACACCAGATAATGAACAATAGAATATACTGGATAAAAGTAATCATCAGAGTTACACAGTATACAGGATCTTACTTAGTACAAATACAGTTCCGCTATACATAAATGTCTACAGCAGAAAACAAACAAAATATGTACAATAGGAGCTAAACAGCATAAAAAGAGATAAATGATAGAATCCATCTTCAGCTCCAGCTATCCAGAAGAACCAGCTAAACCTGAATACAAGGCTGCCCGTGTAGAAAAAGGGGCACTCGAGTTTGAGAGTGAAACAAACTACGAGTCAGTCATGGGACTGGTATGAGAAATCTACTCAACACATATATAATTTGGCAAATCACAGGACCACGCCACTTTCGTGGAACGGATTTTCTCCATTGGATTGCCAGTGCTTTAAAACCAATCTTTCTTTTAAACAACGCTATGCTTTTTATAAAAATGAAACCGTTATAAGACTCAGTTCCCATCACACAATGCAACGCAAACCGGAGGATAGAGTTTTTACCTTATAACGGCTAAAATATGCTTTATACGAATAAAACAAAGGCATTTGATACTATTGCTAGTGTCTATATGTTTTGAAAAAAAATTCAAATCATAACTATCAATCATAGACGACATGAGCGTCCCATGCCACTATGTCGCCGAATATATATATACAATCGAAACCACACCGTCACGTATTTGGAAATTGGATTTCCGTCATGTACCAAGGCAAAAGATATTCCTTACCGAATTCGAGACGCTCTAGCCCGTGTCTCAGGTATAGCCGCAACCGTACCTTGGATCGTCAAGGCCGGTCCACACGAAGTGGATTATAATGCCTGAACAATGCGTTTCTCCACCCTTTGGGGTGTAAATGAGCCAACGAATGACTCCATCGGACCCGGATCGTCCGATCAAACTGAGGCGCCTCGCAACAGCAACAACCACATAGGTGAAAAGTATATAAATGTCAGGGCTGGTAGGTCACTGACACCACCCTAGCTAGAAAGAAAACGCACGTCCCCCCTGAGGTCCTTCTCCCGTTTCTAGTTCATACCGGGGTGTGAGGCTCGCGATTTCACGTTATACACAAAGCTACACCATACTGGCGGTGCTTTGGTCATCACCACAAGACTTTGCTTTTCAACAGAAGTCCTGATCACTGCATCTTAGCATGCCACACAGGCAATTCATGCCATGCGACTGATATCCATCGATATACAACCTCTGAGCTCGTGCGTTTCAGAGAAGGGCGTTAAGCAAAAGAATAAATTCTCCGCTGCCAAATAGATGTATATTTAATAGGGATCAATCAGCACAGAATAAAATCCAATGTCAGACACACAGTCCATTTACAAGTCCGTTCTGGGTCTGAACGAAACCGGAGGCATGAAATACCTCGCAAACCCATCGATCACCACGTACGTCTGGACGATCACCACTCATTATCCATATTTCGGGATGCCTCCCAATCAGGACCTCGGTTACCATCCAAACGAGGTGAAGATCTCCGGTCTTCGACCGTCGTCTTCATCTTCGAATTTCAATCGTCGGTCAATCATTTGAAATGAGAATTAACTCGTCCTTTTCAAATAATTCACGTATATTTACAATTTCAAATCAATTTATTTCAATGGTTAAATTATTTGACAACACCAATCTTGTTCTTTAATGTAATTTTCACACCAAACACATTCAACCATCAAAAGCCGCATAAATCGAGCAAATTCAGTTTATTTCCATTCCATATCGCTTATGATATTTTATAACTATTTATCGCTATTTTTATTTATTTTAAAATAGCTAATTTATTCAAAACGACGCTTCGGGCCATAAAGCGGCCGTGGCGCTGTTTTTCTTCAGATTTGATTTACACATATCTAAAAATCTAACCGTAGGATCTTCACAAAATTTACATCATTAGAAAGGTCTTTTCAAAACGAATCCAACGGTTCCAGTTTCGGGAAAATCCGACGGTCGGATCTCCCGGTACAATCGTTTGAAGTTTCGATTTCAAAATACGAACTGCAGCGTCGTTATTCGATTAAATATATAATTATATTTATATATATATAAATATAATCGCTTCTGGCGCTGTTTTTCTTCAGATTTGAATTAAACATTCCAGACAATCCAACCGTTGGATTTTTACAAAGTTGGTGCCGTTGGGAAGATATTTTCAAGGCGAACCCGACGGTTGCGGTTTCGGGAAAATCCAATGGTCGGATTCTCCGTACTAGTTGTTTGAAATCACGGTTTCAAAATGCGAACTGCACGGCCACGTTTCGTTTTAATTTTATTTATATTTATATAATTATATAAATATAGTTCATTCAACAATTTCAATATCGTTTTCACTTCAAATATTTCACTAACGCCTTAAAATTTTGGAAAATTTGCCATAACCTCCCCTGCACCGGGAGCATCGGGAAATCGCAAATAGCTTTCCCGGTCCTTCTAATCTCAAAAAGAAAAAGAAAAAGCCAAGCGGCTAGCCAACAGGCTCATAAAATCATCACCCAAACAAAACAGTAAATGTGTACCTATTTGTCGGGCACAAAATTTTATTCCTCTTCTCTAGCCCCTTTGCTATAACCTGTTCAATGAATATGCATGTACATATATATAGTTCTTATCATTTATCATTTTCTATTCAACTTCATATTTGATTTCTATTTGGTTTAAAAACACCATTCACTCTAAGGTTACATACATAGGTACAAATCATTTCATTAGCTAATTAATGAATATTTCAACTCATATATGTTTATTTGAACAAGTGGCTATTTTTAACACTTCACATTTCAACGATTCATGCATACAATAAAAATGTGATTTTTATTGTAAAACAACTCATTTCAAAACACTATTATTTTATATATTTCATATTGGCGATAAAAATAGGATTTTTCTTATAAAACAATTTCTTTCAAAACGAGATTATTTTACATAGTTCATATAGTCGATAAAAGGTGATTTTTTTATTATCAAACAATTTATTTCAAAATATGAATACCATTCAACACATGAATTTCAAATCAACGAATGAATATCAATTCAACACATGAAGGTTTTCTATAGTTTCTATATATAGATAAAAATGTGATTTTTATATTTAAAACGCGAATACCATTCAACACATGAATTTCTAATCAACGAATGAATATTGATTCAACACATGAAGGTGTTCTATTCAATGAATAAATATAGTTTTAGCAAATGAAAATAATTCAAACACATGAATATTATTCAAAATTTCGGCAGCATAACGGCAGGGTAGTTAAAACCGGGACTGTCCCTAATACGACTCCTCGCTCTACCTTAAAACCTCGCGGTTTTTGACAATGGGGATCATGCATCTAGTTCGCACGCAGGCAGCATGTATATATTTATTTCATTTCCACAAACTAATCCTATGTGGTTTCAACCAAATATTTTCCAACCACAAACGGGTATTTTTCAACCACAATCAATCAATATCAACCACAAACAATCCCAAACAACCATTCGCTATCAATCAATTTTCACACCAATCACAATCAATAAATATCGTCCATGGTTTGTGGACGAGGGGCGTATGTATATATATATATATATATATATATATATATATATATAGCAATTCACTTTTATTTCAACACATATATAATTTTTACAATGCATATATAACTTATACATCGAACGTACAACTTATACAACGCTTATACAAGAGATGTACAACGCTTATATAACTCATACATCGACTATATAATTTATACATCGTCGTTTTCCATATTGTTTATAAATTAGAAATCTCACCGAATAGCTAAACCAAACGTCTCGACTCTTCATATGTAGGAAATCTTCTTCGTTTCTTCTTCTGTCACTTTCGTCATTCGTATTCACTACATATATAAAAATCACATTTTTATATCCTCTAGTATATAAAAATCATATTTTTATATTACTATTTTATATTTCAAAAACAATGTATTGTTTATTTTCAAATCAAAGTATTGTATATTTTCTAAAACATTTGATACATATATTTTAAAACCAAAGATCAAAACAAATTTAATTTTATTTTAAAACATATTTATTTTCAAAGCAATTGTATTTTAAAACAAAGTATCTTTCTATTTTAAAAACGATGCGATATATATTTTCAGAACTATGCTATATATATCTTCAAATCTATGCCATATATATTCTCAAATCAAAAATGTTCAATATTTTAATTCTTCTACCGTATAAATAAAAATCAAGCTATATTTTTATTTTTTAAATCAAGTATATTTATATTTCAAAAAACAAGTTCTATGTTTATTTCTATGAACCAAATTCTATATACATTTCTAAAACAAACCCTATATTTTATTTTATAAAACAAATTCTATTTTATATTTT
The DNA here is from genome assembly GCA_030737875.1 of Allium sativum. NCBI lineage: Eukaryota > Viridiplantae > Streptophyta > Magnoliopsida > Asparagales > Amaryllidaceae > Allium > Allium sativum. The sequence goes on along the minus strand of CM060924.1, from coordinate 454,177,438 downwards.
CCAAAATCAAGTATATTTATATTTGCTATGAAATCAGAATTTAAAGATAGGTCTAAATAAAATAAATAAACAAAGTAACTCACTGTATAACGTCTAAACTGAGCTCCAACTAGGGTTTCGCTTCCTGCTCAAAATCCGAGGCGCGGGGCGACGATCAGGGGTTTCCACGGCCTCCCCCTTCACGTCAGCTCTCCAGCGAGGTGGGTTTCGTCCAACTCGAAGTACGGTGGCGGCGAGAAATCTGGGCGAGGCGGCGAACGTTCAGGGAGGTGATTCGATCGAGACACACAACGATGGCAGCCGAGACCTGTATGGATTCAAAGACGAGGCTAAGATATACCAAATCTGCTGAAGAATCGATGGATTTCACTGCGTGGATTGAACGTTATCGGGGAAGAACTAATCGAGCTTTTCCGTCGATCGTTTTTGAAGAGGGTCGGGGTCTTGAACCATCTGACTTGGGTTGACCTTATATATATATATATATATATATATATATTTATTTTTATTATTTCCACTAATACCCTTGTATTGATATCAACCCCAAATTAAACTCAACGAGTGTCGCCCCGAGCTAATTACCCCCATTCTGAACACAATGGGATATGCTGCGTAACCCAACTCGGCTGTTACGATCAGTTTTCGTTTAAATTAACATTTAAATCATTATATTGAATTTTAAACGTACATTTCAATTTACCAGGGCCTCATAATAACTCTAAAAATTCCCGAAAAATATTTTTTAGCTTCGTATTGACGATACGGTCCTAACAAAACTAGTTTCATCGAATTCTGAGACCGTTAGAAAACTGGCCATTTTCCAGTCGATTAAAGTCAACTAAAACTGGTCAAACGCGTTTTCTTTTGCCACGCTCTCATATTGATTTGAAAAATTATGAAATTTGAAACCTAGCAATAATTTGACATCATGGACCCAACAAAAGTGGTTTCGTCGAAATCCAAGGTCGTTTGCAAAATGTCTATTTTTAAGGGCCTGAATTCCATAGCGACTATTCAGAATTTTCAACTGGACATATCTTTTGATTCCCGCTATGAAATTTCGATTTGTCAGATTTGTTGGAAAGGTACTCTCTAACAGATTTAAATGTTTTTGGTTTCGCTAAAATCCGTTTTATTTTGCACCCGGTACAGTCCGACAAAGTTTGAATTCAATATTTGAAACTACAGCGCCTTTTCAAGCCCTGTTTATAATTATAATTAATTATATTCGTTTTCAATTGTCGATTCAAACTCAGTTTCCATCTCTATTATTGAAAATATTTATTTTAAATATTTAAAATCCATTATTTTAGCCAATTTAAAAATTTTAAATTGGTTCAGATTTTCTGCGTTGTTACAATCTCCCCCACTTAAAATTTTTCGTCCCCGAAAAGGAACAAAGTCGAAAGTGGTTTGATAAATCTACAATCACACAACAGAACAACCAATCCAATTGTTTTTTACCTTCAAAAATATACTAATCAAATCCTATACCCTTTAAAAATCCTTCAGACTATATAATTAAAAGTGCACATCTATGAAAAGAAAATAACAATAGAGTAGAGAATTGAATGGTAGTGCAAAGTAGGGTAAATGTACCTTGCACCAGAGTCAATCAGAGATATCTACTCGGCATCTAGGATAAGCCTTCTGAATGCTCTCCTCAGTTTCCCAAGTACAATCTCGGGGATCTCCACTCCATTGCACTTTGACTAAGCGAACCTTCTTGTTCCTCAGCTCTTTGGTTTCTTTGCCTATTATCTTTAGCGGCTCTCTTCTCACAGCTAATTCTGGGGTTATTTCAATGTCATGTTGAGCTTCTTCTTCCACGATCAAGTCTGGATCATGAACGTGCTTTCGAAGTTGAGATATGTGAAATACATCATGAATTTCAGGCAACCAATTAGGCAGTTTGACCCTATAAGCGAGAGTTCCGATCCGTTCCAGAATAGGAAACGGACCAATAAATTTGGGCACTAACTTTCCAGTTTTACCGAACCGGATAACTCCTCTCATCGGCGATACTTTCAAATATACATAGTCGCCAACTTCAAAGGATATATCTCTTCTTCTTCTATCGGCATAGCTCTTTTGTCGGCTTTGAGCGGCAAGTAATCGCTTCTTAATAAAATCGACTTTGTCGGCAGCTTCTCGAATCATATCGGGACCCAACACAAGTCTATTTCCAGGCTCGACCCAACAAGCAGGAGATCGGCATGGTCTACCGTACAATGCTTCGAATGGCGACATTGTCAGACTCGCCTGGTAGCTGTTGTTATAAGAGAATTCAGCCAAATGCAGATGGTCTTCCCATGCTCCACCGAAATCTAGAATACAAGCCCGCAATAGATCTTCTAAAATACGATTCACCCTCTCAGTCTGACCGTCTGTCTGAGGATGATAAGCGGTGCTTAAGTTCAACTTCGTTCCCAGCTCGACTTGAAATGCTTCCCAGAATTTGCTAGTGAATATTGTATCTCTATCACTTTCTATACTGAGCGGCACTCCATGTAGTCTAACTATTTCCCTGAAGTATATCTGCGCCAGACTCTGAGCAGTTCTGTTTGATCTGACAGGTATGAAATGGGCGGTCTTCGTGAAGCGATCTACGATCACCCAAATACTGTCATTTCCTTTTCTTGTTCTGGGCAAACCATCAATGAAGTCCATAGAAATATGTTCCCACTTCCAACCAGGAACTTCCAGTGGTTGTAACAATCCAGCCAATTTCTGTTGGTCGCTTTTGACTAGTTGGCAAGTAAGGCATCGACTAACATATATCGAGATGTCTCTTTTTAACGACTTCCACCAGAATGTGCGTTTGATATCGTTATACATTTTATTCACACCTGGGTGGATACTGAGCTTAGATTTGTGACATTCATCAAGCACATCTCTTCTAAGTTCAGGAATCTCTGGAACGCAAATTCGCCCTTCTAACCTCAGAATCCCTTCGCTATCTAGCTGGAAATACGAAGCGTCGCCCTCACGAATTCTCTGACTCATTCCTTTGATAAATTGGTCGTCTTCTTGGAGAACCGATATCATATCAATCAACGAAGTCGCAATGACGAAACTGGCGATCATCTCATTCTTTCGGCATAACGCATCGGCCACGACATTGGCTTTCCCTGGAGTGTATAGAATTTCAAAATCATATGCTGCAAGGAACTCCAGCCAACGTTGCTGCCTCAGATTCAAGTCTTTCTGAGTGAACAGATACTTTAACGACTGGTGATCAGTAAACAGTTCAAATCTCTCACCCAAAAGATAGTGTCTCCAGATTTTCAAAGAGAATATGATAGCCAATAACTCAAGATCATGAGTTACATAGTTTTTCTCGTGAGGCTTCAGTTGACGGCTAGCATAAGCAATCACTTGACCCCTTTGCATTAACACTGCCCCAAGGCCTTCTCTAGAAGCATCAGTCCAGACTTTCAAATCTTGGTTGCCATCGATGATGGTTAACACTGCAGCTGTCGTTAATCTTAACTTTAGCTCTTCGAAAGCCTCCTCACTTTCTGGAGTCCATTTGAACTTTGAATGCTTCTTTGTAAGCTTCGTTAAGTGGCCAGATATCTTCGAAAAGTCTTTAACGAACTTCCGGTAATATCTAGCCAATCCGAGAAAACTGCGGACTTCAGTGGGGGTACTGGGCTGTTTCCAATTCTGAATGGCTGTGATTTTACTTGGATCCACAGCGATTCCTTCCTTCGATACAACATGGCCCAGAAATTTCACTTCATCTTGCCAGAATATACATTTGGAAAACTTGGCTTTCAATACATTCCTTCTGAGGATTTCTAGAACCTGTTCCAGATGCTTTTCATGTTCAGCCTTTGATTTAGAAAAGATTAGAATATCATCAATAAAAACCAGAACAAATTTATTCAATACTCCTCTGAATACTCTGTTCATTAGATCTACGAAGTAAGCTGGAGCGTTACATAAGCCGAATGACATTACTAACCACTCGTAGAATAAGTCGGGGCCTCTGAACGCTATCATTGGAACACACTCTTCGGCAATTCTAAGTTGATGGAAACCTGTAGCTAGGTCCATTCTTGAAAATACTTGTGCTCCATTTAATCGATCCAACAAATCATCAATCCGAGGCAATGGATACTTGTTCTTTATTGTCTGCTTGTTCAGATCACGATAGTCCACGCATTGACGTAGAGTACCGTCTGATTTTGGGACAAATACCACGGCTACACCCCAATCAGAGAAACTAGGCCTGATCAGACCTTTCCATACTAGCTGTCGTGTTTGATTGTCTAACTCCTCTTTCTCTTTCAAGGACATTCTTCGAATAGCGTGAACTACCGGCCTTGCATTAGGAATCAAAGCGATCTTGAAATCTATTTCTCTCTGCGGAGGTAAGCGAACAACTTCCTCGAACACATCCGCATAGTTTTTGACGACAGGTATGTCTTTGATGAGGTCAGGAATATTCTCTGTGACATCAGGGACATTTTCTATTTGGACTGGAGAAACATTCAAAGCTGCCCATAAGTCTTTTCTATTAGTATTCTGACCTTCACAGGGAATGGTTATATAATCACCTGATTTAATCTTGGCCTTTACGACTCTGTCGGCGCATTTAACTTCAGCTTCATATTTGGTCAACCAGTCTAATCCCAAGATAAGATCAAACTCTTTAAATTCATGACGACTGCGATGGTAGGAAACCGATATCGAGAGAAAGAAACCGGCACTCCACAAATCCAACTGAGATCGATGGAACCCCCAACCGGATTCTGGACAGTCATTGGTTCCTTGAGCTTCTTCAAATTCAAATCCAGTTTCTTAGCTGCCTCTTTGGAAATGAAGCTTCGTGACGCGCCTGTGTCAAACAGTACTTTGACTGGAATGTTTTTGACAGTTAGCGTGCCTTCTAAAACATCGGCCCTTTCTTGACTAGCTGAGGGCTCAGAAGTTTCTGCTACTTCATTTACCTGGGCTTCTTTGGTTGCTTTTAACAGCCGACACTCTTGTTTTACATGACCAAACCGATGGCATTGATTACACCTTTTCTTCCCTTGAGAATTCTTCTTGGATTGAAGCCCACCTTTTAATCGCTTCTTCAAGGGTCCGCAGTTTATTGACAAATGCCCCTTTTTATGGCAGCTACTGCATACGGTGGTCGTTACGGGCTCTTTCCCAGATCTGGCCCTTTTTCTCTTGACACTGGGCTCCTTACTGGCTTCAGGAATATCAGTTCCCGACTCTTCTTTGTCACTACAACAGACTTCCTTTTCGTCGCGCAACATTCCTTTCTTATGGAGATCTTCATACTGATAAGACATATAAATCATTTCAGAAAAAGGAAGCTTCACATTCCTCATTACACTATTCTGATATCTCCTTTGCAGGCCATGAATAAATCTCAGATTTTTCCTCTTTGGATCTTGAATCAGATGAGGAGCAAAGTGAGAAAGTTCGTTGAATTTCTTATGATATTCTGGGATGGTCATGTCACCTTGTATTAGATAAGAAAATTCATCACATAATCGCTCGGTTGCTTCGGGAGGAGTAAATCTTTCTAAGAAAATCACTTTGAATCTGTCCCAGGTGATATCACCTTCTGGATTATTTTTAATAATTGAATCCCACCCAAACAAAGCTTCTTCTTTGAGTGCCCAAGACGCCAGTAATCTTTTCTGATCATCTCTCAGCTTTAAACCCTCAAAGATTTTCTCTGCAGAACGAATCCAAGCTTGTGTTTCCATAATGGACTCCTTGCCTAAGAATGGCGATCCACTAAGATTTCGAAATCTCTTGAATAGAACTTCTATATCGGATTCTGGCTGTGGGAGCACAACTGGCTCATTAGCTGGTCGAGCCATACGATTATTTCTTCTGTTCCTGTCACTCATTTTCTAGTACGTCTGCAATTAGCAGACAAAGTGTCAAGTCACAGAAAAGATATTTTCAAACATAGAAACATATACTTCAGGTGTAAATGGGTCTATTGAGGTGTAATTTCATTCTGCTTTACTCATACTAGGATATTACTGATCCTATCTGTATAGAGTTACCCGTCTTAGAACTCTACTGGTTCTATTTCTGACGAGTTCGTTCAAATGTCATATTCCAGAATTAAGCTTAACCAAAGCTCTGATACCACGTTGAGACGACCCGAAATCCCATTCCGACGGAGACAAGGTTTATCTTTGGAATATAACACAGAAACAGATAATAGCAGAACAAAATTAAATAAATACACCAGATAATGAACAATAGAATATACTGGATAAAAGTAATCATCAGAGTTACACAGTATACAGGATCTTACTTGGTACAAATACAGTTCCGCTATACATAAATGTCTACAGCGGTAAACAAACAAAATATGTACAATAGGAGCTGAACAACATAAAAAGAGATAAATGATAGAATCCATCTTCAGCTCCAGCTATCCAGAAGAACCAGCTAAACCTGAATACAAGGCTGCCCGTGTAGAAAAAGGGGCACCCGAGTTTGAGAGTGAAACAAACTACGAGTCAGTCATGGGACGATATGAGAAATCTACTCAACACATATATAATTTGGCATATCACAGGACCACGCCACTTTCGTAGAACAGGTTTTCTCCATTGGATTGCCAGTGCTTTAAAACCAATCTTTCTTTTAAACAACGCTATGCTTTTTATAAAAATGAAACCGTTATAAGACTCAGTTCCCATCACACAATGCAACGTAAACCGGAGGATAGAGTTTTTACCTTATAACGGCTAAAATATGCTTGATACGAATAAAACAAAGGCATTTGATACTATTGCTAGTGTCTATATGTTTTGAAAAAAATTTCAAATCATAACTATCAATCATAGACGACATGAGCGTCCCATGCCACTATGTCGCCGAATATATATATATATACAATCGAAACCGCACCGTCACGCATTCGGAAATTGGATTTTCGTCATGAACCAAGGCAAAAGATAGTCCTTACCGAATTCGAGACGCTCTAGCCCGTGTCTCAGGTACAGCCGCAACCGTACCTTGGATCGTCAGGGCCGGTCCACACGAAGTGGATTATAATGCCTGAACAATGCATTTCTCCACCCTTTGGGGTGTAAATGAGCCAAAGAATGACTCCATCGGACCCGGATCGTCTGATCAAACCGAGGCGCCTCGCAACAGCAACAACCACATAGGTGAAAAGTATATAAATGTCAGGGCTGGTAGGTCACTGACACCACCCTAGCTAGAAAGAAAACGCACGTCCCCCCTGAGGTCCTTCTCCCGTTTCTGGTTCATACCGGGGTGTGAGGCTCGCGATTTCACGTTATACACAAAGCTACGCCACACTGGCGGTGCTTTGGTCATCACCACAAGACTTTGCTTTTCAACAGAAGTCCTGATCACTGCATCTTAGCATGCCACACAGGCAATTCATGCCATGCGACTGATATCCATTGATATACAACCTCTGAGCTCGTGCGTTTCAGAGAAGGGCGTTAAGCAAAAGAATAAATTCTCCGCCGCCAAACAGATGTATATTTAATAGGGATCAATCAACACAGAATAAAATCCAATGTCAGACACACAGTCCATTTACAAGTCCGTTCTGGGTCTGAACGAAACCGGAGGCACTAAATACCTCGCAAACCCATCGATCACCACGTACGTCTGGACGATCACCACTCATTATCCATATTTCGGGATGCCTCCCAATCAGGACCTCGGTTACCATCCAAACGAGGTGAAGATCTCCGGTCTTCGACCGTCGTCTTCATCTTCGAATTTCAATCGTCGGTCAATCATTTGAAATGAGAATTAACTCGACCTTTTCAAATAATTCACGTATATTTACAATTTCAAATCAATTTATTTCAATGGTTAAATTATTTGACAACACCAATCTTGTTCTTTAATGTAATTTTCACACCAAACACATTCAACCATCAAAAGAAACATAAATCGAGCAAATTCAGTTTATTTCCATTCCATATCTCTTATGATATTTTATAACTATTTATCGCTATTTTTATTTATTTTAAAATAGCTAATTTATTCAAAACGACGCTTCGGGCCATAAAGCGGCCGTGGCGCTGTTTTTCTTCAGATTTGATTTACACATATCTGAAAATCTAACCGTTGGATCTTCACAAAATTTACATCATTAGAAAGGTCTTTTCAAAACGAATCAACGGTTCCAGTTTCGGGAAAATCCGACGGTCGGATCTCCCGGTACAATCGTTTGAAGTTTCGATTTCAAAATACGAACTGCAGCGTCGTTATTCGATTAAATATATAATTATATTTATATATATAAATATAATCGCTTCTGGCGCTGTTTTTCTTCAGATTTGAATTAAACATTCCAGACAATCCAACCGTTGGATTTTTACAAAGTTGGTGCCGTTGGGAAGATATTTCCAAGGCGAACCCGACGGGTGCGGTTTCGGGAAAATCCAATGGTCGGATTCTCCGTACTAGTTGTTTGAAATCACGGTTTCAAAATGCGAACTGCACGGCCACGTTTCGTTTTAATTTTATTTATATTTATATAATTATATAAATATAGTTCGTTCAACAATTTCAATATCGTTTTCACTTCAAATATTTCACTAACGCCTTAAAATTTTGGAAAATTTCGCCATAACCTCCCCTGCACCGGGAGCATCGGGAAATCGCAAATAGCTTTCCCGGTCCTTCTAATCTCAAAAAGAAAAAGAAAAAGCCAAGCGGCTAGCCAACAGGCTCATAAAATCATCACCCAAACAAAACAGTAAATGTGTACCTATTTGTCGGGCACAAAATTTTATTCCTCTTCTCTAGCCCCTTTGCTATAACCTGTTCAATGAATATGCATGTACATATATATAGTTCTTATCATTTATCATTTTCTATTCAACTTCATATTTGATTTCTATTTGGTTTAAAAACACCATTCACTCTAAGGTTACATACATAGGTACAAATCATTTCATTAGCTAATTAATGAATATTTCAACTCATATATGTTTATTTGAACAAGTGGCTATTTTTAACACTTCACATTTCAACGATTCATGCATACAATAAAAATGTGATTTTTATTGTAAAACAACTCATTTCAAAACACTATTATTTTATATATTTCATATTGGTGATAAAAATAGGATTTTTCTTATAAAACAATTTCTTTCAAAACGAGATTATTTTACACAGTTCATATATTCGATAAAAGGTGATTTTTTTATTATCAAACAATTTATTTCAAAATATGAATACCATTCAACACATGAATTTCAAATCAACGAATGAATATCAATTCAAAACATGAAGGTTTTCTATAGTTTCTATATATAGATAAAAATGTGATTTTTATATTTAAAACGCGAATACCATTCAACATATGAATTTCTAATCAACGAATGAATATCGATTCAACACATGAAGGTTTTCTATTCAATGAATAAATATAGTTTTAGCAAATGAAAATAATTCAAACACATGAATATTATTCAAAATTTCGGCAGCATAACGGCAGGGTAGTTAAAACCGGGACCGTCCCTAGTACGGCTCCTCGCTCTACCTTAAAACCACGCGGATTTTGACAATGGGGATCATGCATCTAGTTCGCACGCAGGCGGCATGTATATATTTATTTCATTTCCACAAACTAATCCTATGTGGTTTCAACCAAATATTTTCCAACCACAAACGGGTATTTTTCAACCACAATCAATCAATATCAACCACAAACAATCCCAAACAACCATTCGCTATCAATCAATTTTCACACCAATCACAATCAATAAATATCGTCCATGGTTTGTGGAAGAGGGGCGTATATATATATATATACATATATATATATATATTTATATATAGCAATTCACTTTTATTTCAACACATATATAATTTTTACAACGCATATATAACTTATACATCGAACGTACAACTTATACATTGCTTATACAAGAGATGTACAACGCTTATATAACTCATACATCGACTATATAATTTATACATCGTCGTTTTCCATATTGTTTATAAATTAGAAATCTCACCGAATAGCTAAACCAAACGTCTCGACTCTTCATATGTAGGAAATCTTCTTCGTTTCTTCTTCTGTCACTTTCGTCATTCGTATTCACTACATATATAAAAATCACATTTTTATATCCTCTAGTATATAAAAATCATATTTTTATATTACTATTTTATATTTCAAAAACAATGTATTGTTTATTTTCAAATCAAAGTATTGTATATTTTCTAAAACATTTGATACATATATTTTAAAACCAAAGATCAAAACAAAGTTAATTTTATTTTAAAACATATTTATTTTCAAAGCAATTGTATTTTAAAACAAAGTATCTTTCTATTTTAAAAACGATGCGATATATATTTTCAGAACGATGCTATATATATCTTCAAATCTATGCCATATATATTCTCAAATCAAAAATGTTCAATATTTTAATTCTGCTACCGTATAAATAAAAATCAAGCTATATTTTTATTTTTTAAATCAAGTATATTTATATTTCAAAAAACAAATTCTATGTTTATTTCTATGAACCAAATTCTATATACATTTCAAAAACACACCCTATATTTTATTTTATAAACCAAATTCTATTTTATATTTTCCAAAATCAAGTATATTTATATTTGCTATGAAATCAGAATTTAAAGATAGGTCTAAATAAAATAAATAAACAAAGTAACTCACTGTATAACGTCTGAACTGAGCTCCAACTAGGGTTTTGCTTCCTGCTCAAAATCCGAGGTGCAGGGCGACGATCAGGGGTTTCCACGGCCTCCCCCTTCACGTCAGCTCTCCGGCGAGGTGGGTTTCGTCCAACTCGAAGTACGTTGGCGGCGAGAAATCTGGGCGAGGCGGCGAACGTTCAGGGAGGTGATTCGATCGAGACACACAACGATGGCAGCCGAGACCTGCATGGATTCAAAGACGAGGCTGAGATCTACCAAATCCGCTGAAGAATCGATGGATTTCACTGCGTGGATTGAACGTTATCGGGGAAGAACGAATCGAGCTTTTCCTTCGATCGTTTTTGAAGAGGGTCGGGGTCTTGAACCATCTGACTTGGGTTGACCTTATATATATATATATTTATTTAATTATTTTTATTATTTCCACTAATACCCTTGTATTGATATCAACCCCAAATTAAACTCAACGAGTGTCGCCCCTAGCTAATTACCCCCATTCTGAACACAATGGAATATGCTGCGTAACCCAACTCGGCTGTTACGATCAGTTTTCGTTTAAATTAACATTTAAATCATTATATTGAATTTTAAACGTACATTTCAATTTACCAGGGCCTCATAATAACTCTAAAAATTCCTGAAAAATATTTTCTAGCTTCGTATTGACGATACGGTCCTAACAAAACTAGTTTCGTCGAATTCTGAGACCGTTAGAAAAATGGCCATTTTCCAGTCGATTAAAGTCAACTAAAACTGGTCAAACGCGTTTTCTTTTGCCACGCTCTCATATTGATTCGAAAAATTATGAAATTTGAAACCTAGCAATAATTTGACATCATGGACCCAACAAAAGTGGTTTCGTCGAAATCCAAGGTCGTTTGCAAAATGTCTATTTTTAAGGGCCTGAATTCCATAGCGACTATTCAGAATTTTCAACTGGACATATCTTTTGATTCCCGCTATGAAATTTCGATTTGTCAGATTCGTTGGAAAGGTATTCTCTAACAGATTTAAATGTTTTTGGTTTCGCTAAAATCCGTTTTATTTTGCACCCGGTACAGTCCGACAAAGTTTGAATTCAATTTTTGAAACTGCAGCGCCTTTTCAAGCCCTGTTTATAATTATAATTAATTATATTCGTTTTCAATTGTCGATTCAAACTCAGTTTCCATCTCTATTATTGAAAATATTTATTTTAAATATTTAAAATCCATTATTTTAGCCAATTTAAAAAATTTAAATTGGTTCAGATTTTCTGGGTCGTTACATTGCTTTCTTATTTTTTCTATTTTTTTTTTTTAAAAATTATGTGAGGGCCTCAAAAAATTATTTTTCTTAGGGCCCCCTATAACTCAGGGCCGGCCCTGTTCAGATCTGCATTATAATGAAAATGTGTCAAATCCTTTTCCAATTTCATCAAATACGCATTCCATGAATATTATAATATTTGATCAAATCTAGTTTGCCTCATAGATTTTTTTTTAGCTATTTAAGTACTGGTTGATAATTCTGAATCGCTGAACTAAGCAGTCTACAACCATGGATGAAAAGAAAGGGTATTCGCTACAGGCCATAGACATGAAAACTAACTATAGTACAATAGTAATAAGTAAGCCTAAGACAATAATACTAACTAAATTCATTGTTCTAGTTCTAGATTCATGATTATTTGGACTAAACAATTTCAAATACAGCTTTAACTTGCTAGAATCTGAAATTCGTAGTATCACTTTTTTTGATGTTTTAAAATGTCAAGTGAAAGTCACACAAGTTTCATTATAGATTTCACACATGAATTCGTAATATCACTTAAATGATTTTATCATTTGAATATTATGTGGATATGCTTATTCAAGACTTACCCTTCGGCTACTAAATTATAACAATAATAAATTAAATTTGACACATGAATATATCAATACAATTTGACTATTGAATTTATAATATGGTAACAGGGTCTAACAATATATATTTTTTAGCACATGCAAAATACTTGTGTGTACTGTGTTATGTATCATGTTAGAATTCCAAGGATTTCTTTTTAACTAGTCAAAATAAAACATAAGCTTTTAGGTACAATATCTTCGAAAGGATGATTTCATAATGAGCATGCTTTTATTCAGAGCATCTTTACTCTTTAAGAAGTTTCAACAAGTAACATATGCAAATAAATTTTGAAGGTCTGTTTTTTTTTAATATTATAACTTCCACTTACTTTATTGCAATGTGAATAAATTATGCTGTTATAATATGCACAAAACTAATTTGATTTGAATTCTCATAAGAAAATGAAAGCTATATCTGGTAATAGTATTACCTAATGGTAAGTGTATAATTGAAGCTCTTTTTAAATTTAATTTCTGGTTAGCACAAAGGGAAATAGAACTGAAAGAAAGTAAACTGATGGTTGGAGATGCTTTCATTAATTGTTACAAAGGTAATTCCATCGTTAATCATTTACGCTGGAGTGAACTACGTAGTCATTCTAAATAGTTTCCTTAGACATTTAATGGATATATAATTTGTACTATGCAATTTTGATTTGCGACCACGAGCAACTTTATCAAATAGTAATTCATTATTTTTTAGGATTTTCTTCCTTGCAACGTTGTAATCTTATGCTAAACTTTTTTAATAAAGAATTAACATTTAATTATTTACATATGTTTTAATAAATACTGGATACAATAAATGTGAAATCAACCACTAGTTGAATTTAATAAATGTGAAATCAACCGCTGTTACAACAATGTTGTGAATCCCTTCCCAACATATGTTGCTTCGAATCTGAAATATTACAAATGAAGGTTTACAATTTTTTTTAAAACAAAGTCTATATGCTACTGCTGAAGTGAATACCATGACCTTGTAACTATTTTACCTCACACTGGCACATGCATACAACTATCCCCAAAAGGCAAATCGATCATTTTATCTCACTCTGCCAAGCTACCGAGCCTCTTTATCTGAACCCCTACTATAGGTTGATCCTACTGCACCTAGACCTAAGCAGATAATAGGAATTGCTGAGTCAAGAAAAAAAAAAGGAGAGAGTGGTTTGCTGAGGAGTTGAAAAGTAAGAAGTATATATTCAGTAAACGGTACTGAGAAAGTGAATTGGATTTAGCAAGATCTTGTATCAAAAAAAAGAGTATTGAAGGGCAAAAAAGCATGGATTGTGAGCATTTTAACTGGATGCTACATTAACAAGAATATGGAACCAATGATGATATTTGGTGAGAAACAATTTTATTTTCTTTGGTGTGCCATCCTTTAATTATATGTATAAAATAGAAAAATAGCAAGCAGAACTTAAATTTTATTAAGAACAAGTGTGCACATATGCTTTACACACAGGTGTAAAAAAAATAAGGAAGCCTTATTTGTATTTATGTATAGATACGAAAGAGTGTTATACATGAATACTAACTATCGAAAAGGTGAAAGATTGACCTGGTGACTACTAGTATGTTGTAATATTATTACGTTTGTAACAAAGATGTTTATAAAAATATTATTATCCTCTCTCCAACTATATAAATATATGATACATTCAATCAGAAGTTTATGGACTGTCCTGTTTATCAATCATCTCAATGTTAAAGTAAAAGAAAAAGATAAACTAGGACAAAATAAGTTTCCAAACATGCACATATTTTCTTTGGGTATCAATGTAAACTTAATGATATGAATTTTTATAACCATGATTTTAGGTAAAAGTGCTATTTGAAGTCAACACACGTGCCCACATTTTGTAAAATTGAAAGGCTGATGCTGAGAGGATGAGAAGCGGCTACTGATATACTTTATTTATGTCAGATTTTGCATTGATAGTCTATTGTATGTATATCATACCCTGTTTTTCTAAAAAGGGGGTTGAACATTAGTTAACAACTGGTCGCATTGTTTTAAATTACATACTGGACCACTGTTTTAACTTTTAAAGCCTGGTGCATTGAAGTAGTTTTAGAAAGAGCAAGGTACAAGTTTTCACTTATTAGAAAGGCAAAAGTACTAAAATTTAACATAAGTTCGTTATGCCTATCTTGATATACAGTTTAAAATCTTATGGTATTTTATTTCCGATTTACTGTTAGTCGGCTAGTAGTCAATTACAGTTTGTTGCTCCCAAATTAGTAGGTCTCAATGAAATAGTTAATTATTGCAGCATATATCAGTAACAGAGGTGATATTCTCATCTTCTTAGCCAATGAATTTATTTAAAGTGAATTTCTTTAGAGAATAGTACGGAAGAAGTTTATGAGAAAGCTGTTAAGGAAATTACACTTCAGTTATCAATGGTATTAACTGTATGTCGTTCTATCAGTCTCACTTTATATATGTCCATTATCTACTTTAGTGTGCAACTGAGGTGAATGTGTTAGAATGCAATTATGGATCCTTGTAACAACTATTTTTGCATACAGGCAAACAAGTAGTGGAAAGATTTATACAATACGTGGAGTAACCTAATATGCAATGTAAGATATTTTCGATTACGTTAAATGGGTGATTTGATGAATAGATTGTTTTTCTTTTCTTCTCCTAATTCTTATACATGATTTTGTTACTTTTTTGTTTGTTCATTATTTCAATAATTAAGCACGATGAAAGAGAGTATATTTTCAAATTCTTAGTGCTAGAAATTTGCAATGAAGTAGTAAGAGATCTCCTTACCATGGATAACACTCCACTTAGGGTTCATGGTGACCCTGAGGTAAAAAGAATCCATCTTTTATTTATTTATTTTGTTTTGAGGTCTAACCAACTAACACACTCGATTATTTGCAGAAACTAACTGTTGTCAAAAAATTAACAGAGGTGTTGTTAAGAGGTTGGAATAATTTGAAGGAACTTCTTATTGTGTGTGAAGGTGTGCAAAATTGATTGTATTTGTCTTATAAGGAATTTGACCCTGCATTACATGTCTTATATGCAAAAAAAAATATTAAAAAAAAAAATCTTTCTACTGCATTACCATTAGGGGTAAATTTGACCAGTTTTGGGATAAGTAGCGAAAGAAAATAATCTGAAGTTGAATAACGTGAATTGGAAAAACCAAATAATATGCATAAACTGCCGTGTCAATGAAGTAATCTGCATAAACAACAATTTCAATGGAATAACATCTTAAATACTGGTTTGGTCCTATCTAAAATCAACAGAATGAAAGCCTAATTTTATTATTTCTTGAATGGTTACTTTACCTGAATGGAGCGGTGTTTTTTCTTTCATGGCACTTCTGTACAAACATATAATGAAGCGGTGTTTTTTCTTTCATAATAGGCTTTAGCCTTCATATATAATACCTCTTAACACTGGGGACTGTAGCTCTGTTAATTTGATTTTTGTAGGAAATATTTTTTTGGAGTGTTTGCACAACTAGTTAACACTAAAGAGGGAAGATACTTTCAGAGTGCTTGCACAACTAATGAATACTGGAGAAGTAAATGGTTCAGTAGATTTCACTAAGAATTTAATAGAAGATTAAAAATGGTTCGGACCAAAAAAGTCGACTTGTAGTTTAGCATTTGAATGAAATAATTGCAATCATAGTGTTCCTTTTAATTGTCTTTAGTTCTGTCATTTTCAATTTCTGCTATATTCTTGTTCATGTTATCGTTCTTTTCTTACATCCGCACATTTCTGTTTTTCCTTTGTTTAAGCTTGTGAAAGTTTCTAACTTGCTTGTTTGGCTAATTAAAATTGAGAACTACTGCTAATAAAATCGTGATGACATCAAACACTATTTCTTTTTTGCATTTTAATTGTGTTTCTTGCATTTTGCGTTGTTATAAGATTGTAACTTATTCTTGTGAATTGCAGGTTCTAGAAGTTGGACGAGCTTACAGGCTGAAGACTAATTGATTTTTCATGTAATCTTGCATTGAAACTATGTTTGAACAACATTATGTTGACTTATTTCCATAGTTATTAGTAGATTTATTTATTATGGCTTTGTAATTGAAATCAAATATGCTTTTGGTGTTAGTTTTTTGCTATTGACAGTTGTCTTGTGAATTTACTGCTTAATTGTCTGAACTGTGTACAAATTAAATAAAAGATTTTGTTATATAAAGATCATAGCTGAAATATGTGTTATATATTAAAAATACTGATAGCGGAAAATTGCACTTATAGAAATAAAATGTGAAATGCTATGTAAAAAGTTAAATAGTGGAAAGTCCTTTCATATCATTGAATATGTGCTATGAAAACACTGAAAACGTTATATATACTACAAATATGCATAGCAGAAAACTCCTTCTATGGAATCAAAATGTGAAATGCTATATAAGATGTAAACCGTGCGGAAAACTTTTCATATCATTGAATATGAGCTATGAAAACAGTGATAATGCTATAAAAAAAAGTGAGTATTTAACATAGTAAGATCCAAGTGCTATATATCTATGGGAAATTCAATAATAGCGGATTTTTTAAAAAAAAATGAATATGTGCTATGGAATTATTGATAACGCTATAAAAAATAAGCTGTGATTTTAGTAAGCAAATATAATTACAAGGTCTGAACGATATGTAAAACATTTAATGCTGGTGAATGTGCATTATAAAATGTATAATACTATAGCTTTTATATTTGAGCTATAAGATATAACAAGGCTATTATTACATGTTGTTATACAACGTCATCACTAATGCTATGGTAACCTATTATAGCGTTTTTCACGAGCTATTAAAAGGTAAATCTATTGTAGTGGTTTTGAGTAAATCAATTTAACTACCCTCCCCGTCAGGACAAAATATTTAAGGGAAACGGACAACTAGTTTCCCAAACTCCAACCCACTATCATTTTGTCAGCATTCAATGGTCAAATTATTTGACTCGAGTTTATTTTCAATGCGATCTTTTTAAACATCTGGGCTTTCCTTTTAACTTGTTCCAACCTCGCCGAAATTTCCTTGAATCTCACAATGAGACTGGTGTACCAGTCATTTCCGCATACTTAGTTTATTTTTAAAACTTCTTAATTAACTTTAAAATACTTATTTGAAAATTATATCAAAATATATTAGGGAAAAAAAAACTAAATCTAAAGTTTTATTCAAAAGGTGTCAGATTCGGTTAATTTACAATTAGAAGAACAGTGATTTTAAAACATTATACATTAAAACTCAATTTTCATTAGGTATATGTCCATTTTTATAACTTAAATCACTTTTGAAACATTTTAACATATTTATGGAATTTATTTCATTTTTTAAGGGTTAAAAATATCCATTGTTCAGGAGTTGAATTTTTTTTTTTTCAAACCGTCAAAACACGATGATTTTGAAAAACGGAAAAAGTTGTTTGTCTACCTAATGAGTTCTATGACTTAAATTCATTATCAATTCACGATGAACAAATAACAAATAATTGTATCTATTAATAATTATGAGCAAAGTGAATCACAATTGAATAAATTTGTAATTGTAGTTGCATTAAATAGAAAATTGACTCATATAACATAACATCATGTATGTTATTAGATGGAAATTGGAGTTTATCTTAAGTGCGTGACATTCATTTTTTAAGTTATAAATCTCATATAGTATACCAGTATCCATGTGATTATATATACCATTACAATGATTTAGCGTTTAAATCTAAATATAGTCTGACCTGTTCATTATTTATATAATACTCCGGTAAGTCCTATATTTTGTAGATATTCAAATATTGGCCTTTCTTGGATTTGGTCTATTAAATAGACAATTATAAATTATATTATGTTTTGAAAGTCTATTTTGTAGCCTTTCGTTTTTGTGTATCCAATTATATAAATTTGTTAATGAGTTTGAACTGTTTATGGCATTATGTATATATTTTTTAGTACATCCAATTCTTTATTTTACCGACCAACTCTGTGTAACGTAAGTTTGTGATATTACATTATCATTGCATTTTGTGACCGTGTCACATTGTGTTTTGTTTTGTTATGCATGTATATATTGTTTTGCAACATTACCAACTATATATTGGTGTATTATATGAGATAAGAAACCGTATAGATGTTAGTCCAGTGGAATATGCACATGTGCTTGCTCCCAACATCCCTTTACCTCTGTATTATCAACTAGTATTACCCTACTATAAATCTTTGGCATTATGAGTAAAAAGATGGGATGTTATAATGTTGGCATTACAAATAATCAAGTCGAACACATTCAATGTTTGATACGATAAGACTTGAAGTTAGTTCGGAAATATCGGTCATTTTTTATCGCTACATGTCGGGTCTGACATCAAGATCGAAAATGTCACTTCATCTCATTTGGTTAAATATCTTGTTGAAAATTATATAATGCACAATTTGAATAATATGTAAAGCATTGTTATAATATCTTTGTGTATATGATAAGGACTTTTTATTAGTACATCAAATGGCAATCTATCCTAAGTGTTTAGAGTGGGTTATGGATTCAAAATTAGCATAATATTTTATACCAAATCCCATATTTATTTCTGAACAAAAAAGATTGAATCACTGGATTTGTCAAGTAGCTGCATTTACATTAACTTTTCAAATAATTAAATTCTAATATCGCTAGAATTATCGAGTTGTTACATATCTATTTGTAGCCACGTTGGATTACTCTTAACTAATAAGAGGTGGTTGTGGTTAATGAAGAAGATAAAAATTAATTTAAGTGACATGTCTTCAAGACTCTTGGTAGGTCGATCTCCTAACCAATCAAATGAACTTACAATGTCGGTGGACAAGGAGGGAAATGATAGCAGTCCAGTACCCTTGTATAGTAAAGCGACAAATCATCTAGAGAGAACAAAACTGAGAAGTATCTCTATGTTGAGAAACATAAAGCTAGTGACTTTGTAATGCCTCATAATGAAGAAATTACACTTCTAAATGATATCTCATTTGCACACTTCCTTAAAAAGGAGTAAGGAGCGTTTGAGATTAAAAGAATAAATGTTAGATATTTTGGAAGCGTGATTGCACATAGAACTAAGTCTCTATATGATGATGATAAAGCTAAACTAAAGAAGGCTTTTGGAAAATGTTTACTAAATAAAGAAAAGAAAGGGTATATAACAAAAGAAGTTTTTTAACTATTTGCAAAAAAAATGAAGTATGCTTTGACTAGAAACATAACATTTTGATGTCACAGTGATAAAGGTACCAAAATGAAGAAGGAAGCTTTGGAATGTAAAAATACTACAATGTTAACATTTATGTTAATAATCTAGTATTTTTCTTATTTCACTTTTTATGGTTTTTCATACGTTTGTTGGTATTTTCATTGAATGATCCGCTATTTTTTATTATTATTTTCATTATTATTAAAAATTTGAGTTTAAGTAGCACATATGTGCAATTTTAAGCATCAAGAAAACCAAACGACTATCGAAAACCTATTATGAAATTAGTAGGATTCGAGAAAAAAATATTAGTTTGGAAAGCAATCAAAAAACCATTTATGTTATAAATGGTTTTCCACCGATTGCAAACCCAAACCTAAAAAAGTTAGAGAAATCCTCACTTCATTATATTTTCACATTCAAATTGACAATGCTATAACATGGAAAATGGTAAAGAATTTGACGATTTCGTCTTCGTTTTTGCTAGGTAAGATGTTGTAATATAGCAAAAGGCTAATCACAAGGTGTATAAAAAACACATGTAAAAAGGGTTTCACTGTATTATAACTTTACAGTAAATTCACAATATTTATCGTTCGAAAATCAGAATTACATAATCATGAACCAACATGAATTTAAACATAACGCAAAATATTATAAACATAATTGTCTATTCTTAAGACCAACCGCATATGATAAACTTGTAATTTGAAGCAAGGGTCCAATAAAACAAATAAGCATAAGACTTAACTCGAGCATATATGTTTGTGAAAGAAAGATGTGCACCAGGTTTTGTTAATCAACATAGTGAGCAAATTAGAACTAAATTGTACGAAAAAAGGGTGAAACTTCTATATTGCAGTATTATTAGCAGGTTTAGTGACATCTCTCGGACGTAGAAGCAAAGTTGGGATTTTTAACACTTCTCCATATTGATGTATATCTCAACTATTGTCGCTTCCCTCTTCCTCTCCTACCTTCTCCAATTTTCCTTTTATTCTTCCAATTCCCTCATTTCGCCTGTACTTTACCAGCTTTTTTCCTTATTCCAGAGAATTATCTTCACCCACTTCATAACAATTGTTTTCTATTCCAATAAATTCCTCTTTCTTTCAAACTCATTCCTTTTCTCGACCTCCTCCTCCCATCATACTAAAACAAAAATGAAGGTCAAACTATAGTTCCTACATCCTTCCGTTACTCCCTCCTCCACTACCCTTGCGAAAATATGAGAATATGCCATTATGGAAATAGTTGTAAGATATTGCATGATTAAAAGATCAATCTCTTATGCTTCCGAAGTAAAGTTTATGATGTATAAGCTTTGTATGGAAAAAAATTTATTTACATATCATGGTTGGAGCATCTCTAACAAATTACAAATTGTAATATTATGATTCGTAATTTGTAGCCTAAATATTGAAGAATATTTACAGCAATCGGGGGTACATTAATTAGTGCCATATTTTTATGGTGCGTTAAATCAACACCTAGCCATAAAATACAGATTTGATCAACGCAATAAGGTAAGGCGCCGATTAATGAGCGCCTTAAGCTTAGGTGGTGGTCAAATCAGCATCTGCTGTGGAGCTCATATAAATTGCGTTTTACCCCTACTATGTAACAATTCGAGTTTTAGATATTTACCTACTGTAATAATTAACCACTAAAATATGAATAAATGGGTAACAATTAAGTTGAATACATCATTAGCTTGATTATTCGACTTAATTATTTGTGTTGATAATTAATTTGAGTGATTTGAGGTTTGATTGCGGGATTTAATCACATTTAAGTGATTAAATTTGAGGCTTGAGTCAATTAAATATGGAATTTGTGTTAAAATGTGAAATATTGATTTTTGGGTGAAATTTGTATAAATTTTTTTGGCAAAATCGACCGGTTTTTATATTGTTCTGTAACACTCTTTTATTTATTTCAAAATAAAACATACAACGAGTTCAGGTGATATGCTTTCTACATATCAACTATCGGTCAAAGTGGACCGTCATACGACATTTAAAGTGGTCGTCCACTCCATCTAATCAAGATAATAGCGAAGGAGCTAGCATATACACTAGACTACTATTTTTCATTGAGCACTCCACGCAGGGAGGCACATAAACACTATTACATGATAAAATAAAAAATATCAAATAAGTACTTTCAACCCAAACTAGGGAAAAGCAGATATTGAGCCACTCAATATAACAACAGAGGCTAGTACACCGAGCAGTCACCTCATAACCATCAGCTGAAAACACAGCCCATTGACAAGACATGGCCTTCCGTTTAATCAACACCAGTGAATGCCAAGAGAGACAAGCACACAGCACGGCCAACAATATGACATGTACTAAATTACTTAACCAAAGTCTCCTATTGAAACCAATGACATAACCCAAAATAGCAAATTCAGATGTTGGGGCATAAAGAAAACACCACTGATGACCAGTAAAAGGTTGTAGCTAAGCTATCACATGGTTATTGGCTGTTGTATAAAGCGTTGTTGTATACACAATTATATGATTTTTGTTTGATGGTAACAACCAAATATATTTTATTATTAAATGTTTTGTAATTGTACTATTTCATATACTACAGAACAGACAAGAATATAATATTTCTATTAAAATAAAATACAAATGTACAGAAATTTAAATATTCACAGTATTTTATTTGAATATAATATTTTATTTCAATATCAAACAGTACAAATTTTACACTCCACTATTTGTACATCTTTGTATTACAATTCTTGTCATATCAGATTTCATATACATAGCTCCTCACTACAGAATCACTCAGTTACTCATTTCATATATACTTTCTTTCAATATTTCATACATTCAGTTATACAGACACATTGACACTTATACATTTCACTGACAAACTACTTCAGTCTTCAGTCTTCGGTCTTCACAACTCATTGTCAGTCCAATCATCATCTGCTTACCTGTCACATGAAACACACATGCACAGTACACTGTGTGAAAACCCGTAACTTCCCTAGTGAGGAAAGTGCGGATAGTTCGAGAACAACACACAAAAGAATGCAGACGGAAGAACATTTCATTGTATATTACAACAATTCATCAGATTACAAGAATAAAAAGAGTATAAATGAATATTACACAGAAATATCAGAGATTTATATTACATTTAAATACATCGCAGCGAAAAATTAATACAATACACAACTAGAAGTAATACGCGGAAGCAAAGCTTTTCGAGTATCGTTCCAGCTGTAAACCAGGATCCTGTGAATATAAATCTGCTAAACCAAAACTACTAGCTGCCCGTGTCAAAATAAGGGCACCCAGAGTTTAGGTTAAAACAATAAACTCCAGGTCAGTCATGGGACTGGTGTGAGAACTAAAACAGTTATTAATCTTTATTTCAAAGTTAGGCAAATCAAGGGACCACGCCGTATAACACGGAACAGGTTTCCTCCCAAGAACACCAGTGCATAAAACAACAACGCAATGCTAAATAAAGAAAAATGAAGCTATTATAAGACCCAGGTCCCATCATACAATGCAACGCAAGTCGGAGGATAGGGTTTTTACCTTATAATAGCCAAGAATGCTTGATACGTTTAAACAAATCATTTGATACTATTATAAGTGCATAGTGTATAAAACAACCTCACATCATAAGTATCAATCATAGATGGCATAAGTGCCCCATCCCACTATGTCGCCATACTAGGCTCTATAAATAAAACCGCAGAATCACGTATTTGGAAATTGGATTTCCATCTATGAACCGAGGCCAGGGATTGCCCTCAACCGATTCGAGACAATCTAGCCCATGTCTCAGGCAAGCGCGCAGGCAAGCCTTGGATCGTCAGGGCCGGTCCACCGATGTGGATTATTATGCCTGAACAATACGTCTCTCCGCCCGATGGGGCGTAAATGAGCCAACAAATGACTCCATCGGACCTGGATCGTCCGATCAAACTGAGGCGCCTCGCAACAGCAACAACCACATAAGTCAAACTCGTCAGGGCGTGTAAAACCACTGACGCCACTTCTAGCTAGAAAGAAACGCATGTCCTCCCTGATGTCCGTCTCCCGTTTTTGGTTCATACCGGGTGTGAAACTCGCGAAGTAAACGTTACACAGAGCTACGCCACAAAGGCCGTGCTTTGATCATCAACCACAAGACTTTGCTTTTCAACAGAAGCCTTGATCATTTGCATCTTAGCATGCCACAAAGGCAAACCACTCCATGCAACCGATATCAATTGCATAAAATGAAATCCAATGTCAGACACACAGTCCATTTACAAGTCCGTTCTGGGTCTGAACGAAACCGGAGGCACCTAGTATCCCGCACATCCATCGATCTCCAAATACGTCTGGACGATCACCAACTGTTTCCATCTTCTTGGGTGTACATCCCAATCAAGATCATCAGTAATCACCCAAACGATGTGAAGACCTCCGGTCTTCGACCAACGTCTTCATCTTCGACTTATCATCGTATCGGTTATTCAGAATGGGATAAACCCGGTCTTTTTGAATAACTCGCGTATATAAAAAACATGTGTTACGCAAACACAACATACACCTCATTCCAATTCATCAGTCACTAACCGTAAATTAATCAAGAGAATAATCCCCCAAATATTAACCCCGAAGGCCAAAACCAACATCAGATCAATACCCAGGAAATCACTCTGCTTAGCCAATCTACAGTTAGTATCTAAATTTCACATTCTTAGGGAAAGGTTCCCATTAATTTTATCAAAGATAAATTCTTTAATTTATTCTTTAATCTACTTTTGAATATCAACTCAAACTAGTCGGGATTAACGAACCTTACCGAAGTAATCATTTCTTTTAATTTCCCAATCCCAACCTATTCATCCCATGAAGTAAAACGAGTCTTACTTCATATTTAACACCACGGTGTTATCGGTAAATTTAATTACCATTTCACGTTTAAATCTAATTAAAGATTTAACTATCGCCTGGAGCAAAAGTGGTGGTACTCCATTCTCGATCATTTCAATCTAATTAAAGATTCATTAAAACTCCACTTAGTTTTATTCTGTGACTGGGTTAAAGAATCAGTGTCATTTGAAACACGGTTCACGATAAACCCAAAATCACATCACATTTCAATCGGTCCCTAACCGTAAATTAGCAAGTGAGCAATTCCCTCAGTATTAACCCCGAAGGCCGAAACCAACATCAGATCAATACCCCAGAAACCATTCAACTTAACTAATCTCCAGTTAGTTTCTGATTTTCTTAACTCCTTTGGGTCTAAGAACAGTATTATTGAAGATACCGTTCACGACCACCCAAAATCACATTTCATTAATTATCGGGTTAAAGAACAAGTGTTATATAAAACACTATTCACGATAAACCCCAAAATCAATACCAATTCAATTCCAATTAAATTCCATTTAATTGGTACACTTCATTAAATCTAAATAAAAAGATTTAATCTTTTTCTCAACTGGGTTCAAGAACAGTGTTAATAAAGACACCATTCACGAAAAACCCAAATCACATTTGACATCAAATACAAGGCTCTGAATAGAAAATATACCGGCTTATATTCAATATCAAATTCTACGACCAACAAATATCGTATTGGAAATAACTATATATATATATATCTTTCAAATTCCCATAACAATATCTGTGTCATCACGAAATCCAACATCGAAATATTCCGAAGACAATTTCGATTCAAATCCATTCCAATTCAATTATTGGAAATTCTGGTTACTTTTAAAACCCTTTTCAAATCCAATTTATTTATTTAAAAATAAATAGAATTTTAATTCTACTTCAAAAATAGTTCATTTCGATAAAAATCTATTTTTATCTTTGCAAATATGGAGTTTTTCATCCTGATTCTTCCCAAATCATTTCTTATGATTTTACACAAATTATTACTATTTTTAATAATTTTATCAAGGCCCGTACAGTCGATTTCCATCAATGGCCATCGAACTGCACTTACAGCGACCTTTTCCAAATTTGATTTGGACATAATTCCAAATCCAACCGTTAGATTTCTAATTTCTAATATTCATTGGAAAGCTCTTTTCGATACGAACCCAACGGTTCTGGTTTCAGGAGGATCCGACGGTTGGATCTCCCGTGATATTCATTCGAAGTCAATGGTCGAAATTCACGAATTGCCGCGGCACGGCGCGTTCTATTCAGGCCATTATATATATAATATATATTATATATATTTCGTCGATTTCCTTTTAAAACGTATTATATAAATCGTTTTAAATTCGTTTTCAAAACGATTTTAACTTCATTTAAAATTCAAATCAAAATCGAATTTTTTCTTATAAATTCGTTTTAAATTCATTTCAAATTGATTTCAATTCAAATCGATTTTAATTCGATTTGAATTCATTTTCTTTTCAATTCAATTTAATTCGAATCCGTTTTATATTCAATTCAATTCGAATTCGTTTTATATTCAATTCAATTCAATCTAATTCGAATTTCAATTCTATTCAATTTCAATTCGAATTCATTTTATATTCAATTCAATACGAATTCGTTTTATATTCAATTCAATCTAATTCGTATTTCAATTCTATTCAATTTCAATTCGCGTTCATTTCTATTCAATTTCAATTTCAATTCTATTCAATTTCAATTTGAATTCATTTCTATTCAAAATAGCTGATTTTGAAATCACTTTCGATGTTCATTATAAAATGAATAAAATCGATATAAATATCGTTCACGTCAAAATGGCGTAAATCTAATCAACACGGCTTCATATATTCCTATTTTCAAATATTCTATTTTAAATATTTCCTTTTCAAATATTTCTATTCAAATATTTCTTTTTCAAAACTGGAATGAGGCCCAATCAATTACCATATAATGTTAATTATATGGATTTTCTACAACACATGTATACAATAACAACGGTGAATAATCAACCATCATCTAAAGTGCATTCTACACTGTATAAGCATCAAATATAGATATTCAACACTTATAACAGTCTGTCAATCAATCAATCGACATACTACTAAACAATCGGGATTAGTGTACGTCAAATATCATCCCAATACCCGTGTGGGGTTTCAAACAATCAAACATAGATTTTATTTGTGCAGTTGGGCGATGTGTAAAATTTATCGTCCCAATCAATATCAGTCAAATGTGTGTATATAAACAAATCGTCCGATTTGCTTATTTTTATTTCATTTCATATACACGTTAAAAATTCTATTTTTAACTATAAAATATTTTCCACTATAAAATATTTTATTTCATTTCACATCACATCACATAATCAACTACACATCAAAATCAAACAAACAAGCATACAAGCCGTCCATGGTCTGTGGACGACGGGTGTCGGGTGCTACTAAACACCGTCTGCATCCTAGTATATATTTCAACTAGAAATAAATTTAAAAGTGAGAAGTTTTCACAGAGGGTTCCACTCCGTCGTGCTTTGCTTTTGAACTGCTGAACCGTTTGGATCTGTCTAAAATTCCACTGCAGTTCTTTTCACGCTGTTCAAATGAAAATTATATTTTTATTGCTTCATTCAATAAATAAAAATCATATTTTTATTTTCTACTTCATATATATTTTTACAACGCTTATTTCAATATAAAAAATATATTTTTATATTTCTACTTCTTATATAAAGATTGAATTTTTATTTATATATCATCGCTATAAAAATCACATTTTTACTTCACTATATATATAATAAAAATCAGATTTTTTATTTCGCTACATATATAAAGATAATATCTTTACTATCTATATAATATATAAATCGTATTTTTATTCTTTCTATAGTATAAAAATTATATTTTTATTCTTTCTATAATATAAAAATTATATTTTTATTCTTTCTATAATATAAAAATTCGATCTTTCCTCTTTCTATATTCATATAAAAATACGATCCTTCTTGCTAATCAAAATCTAATCTATTCTATTTCAACGATATAATCTTCTCCTTAACAAAACTTGATCATTTCTATAACAAAATTCATATTTTTATTATTTATACTATATAAAAATCATATTTTTATTATTTATACTATATAAAAATCATATTTTTATTATTAAAAATTATATTTTTACTTTTCTGCTTATACAAAATATAATCTTTTCCTCGTTAAAAATGATTACTTTATCACCAATACAATCCAAACTTTAAATAAAATAAAAATCTAAACTTTAAATAAATAGAAATCTAAATTTTTATAAATTAAAATCAAATCCTTTTATAAATTAAAATCGAATTCTTTCTGTTATGAATTATAAACCGTAACATTGTTTAAACTAATTTAAACATTTAAAGTAAATTAAAACAAAACAAATAATAAAATCACTCACAGCGAATCAGAGGAGGGGGTCAGAGTCAGCGTTGGGTCGATGGGGTTGGCGAGGTCTCGCCGGTGTAGTGCGGTGCGCGTTCATCAGCAGTGGCGCGGGTGTGGGTCCGGGGGAGGCGGCGCAGCTCGTTTTGGTGGAGGGGGCTAGGGATTCCGCGGCTCGGTTGGGGGAGTAGAAGGAGGAGAGAGGAAGGAAGGGGGAGGTGGAGCGGTGGAGGAGGAGGCCCGGAGGGCGGCGCGGCGTCGAATCCCCCCTCCCTGTTGCGATATCTTCCTCTTCCTTTTGTTTATTTTTTTTATTTTAATTTCTGTTGAAATGAAAATGGGGAGAGAGGGAGAAAGGAGGGGGGTATAAGGAAAGTATATATAATAATATATATTTTATTTTAATTTAATTTTAAAAAGTAACTCTTTCATTCTAGCTCAAAACGAGACCCATCGCCTGCCATCCATAGCTAAGTGCCGCCATTCCGAACACAATGGGATATGTATCGCAAGCTGATTCGATCTGTTTTCGTCAAAATCAAAATATAACTCTATATATTGAATTTGAACGCGCATTTCAATTTACCGGGGTCACACGCTAACTCGAAAAATTCCAGAAAAATATTTCTGGCTTCGTATCGACGATACGGTCCTAACAAAACTAGTTTCGTCGAATTCTGAGACCGTTTGAAAAATGGCCATTTTCCAGTCGATTAAAATCAACTAAAACTGGTCAAATGCGTTTTCCTTTGCCACGCTCACATATTGATTCAAAAAATTACGAAAATTGGAATCTAGCAATAACTTTACATCTCGGATCCAACAAAAGTGGTTTCATCAAAATCCGAGGTCGTTTGCAAAATTGCTATTTTTAAGGGCCAGAAATTCCATAGTGACTATTCTGAAATTTCAACTGGGCATATCATTTTATCCCCGCTATGAAATTCTGATTTTTCGGATTCGTTGGAAAGACATTCACAATTAGATTCTATTATTTTTGATTTCACTAAAATCTGGTTTATTTTGCACCCGATACATTCATTTGAAGTTTGAAATCGAATTATCGAACTACCGCGCCATTTTCAATTCCTTTTATATATATAAATAAATATTTATATTCTAACGATGATCTATATAATATATACGTTCGAATTCTATTCAAAATAAATTTCCCGTCGGTTATTTAAAATAATTCATTTTAATTATTCAAACTTCGCTAAAATTTCCATTTAAAAATTTTAAATTGGCCCAGATTTCCGGGTTATTACAATCTCCCCCACTTAAAACTTTTCGTCCCTGAAAAGGAACAAAGCTGAAAGTTGTTTCACAAATCAACTCAACTTCCAGTGTTTTCACTACGGCTTAAGTTTTTCAACTTTTCAGTTTCTAAGAACTTTTCAAATTTTTCAAAAATTTGGCTAACACCCTAAATTTTCGAAAAATTTCGCAATAACCTTCCCTGCACCGGGAGCACCGGGAAAATCCCGAAATTGCCATACAGGCCCTCTGATCTCAAAAAGAAAAAGAAAAAGCCAAGCGGCTAGCCAATCGGCTCATAAAATCATCATCACCCAAACAAATCAGTAAATTATGATAAATATGTACCTATTTGTCGGGCAAACAAATTTTATTCTCGGCTCTAGCCTCCTTGCAATGACCTGTTCAATGTAAGTACATGTATATGCAAGCAAATGCGACCAAATTTCAATACAATTCACTATTTGGTTCAATTGGGCTATATGGTACAAATTTTAATAAATCAACAAATAATCAGCAACACAACCATCAATCTATTAGTTGATTAGCTTTTGAAATTCATAACTTTGATACATAGTCAAAAATCAGATTTTTGATGCCAAATCATAACAATAGGCCCTATCTAATTTTGGTTCTCACACCAGTCAATAGGAAATATATAGAAAGCCCACTTTCATCACACGAACATAAATTCTAATGATGGATCTCCATCATCAAAATCATCTCCGGGCGATAAGAGTGTAATTCTATATCTATCCAGTATATTAAAACTTCAAATACACGTCTGCAAGGCGTATATGCAAAATCTTTATATACTGGACTGTCCAAATCAATACAAATAAATAATCAAATACGAATAATTGATTTAAATTTTCAAAACAAAATTTGTTTTCACTTTAAAAAAATACTCTTCACACTCGTTCTAGGATACTACTGATCCTATCTCTAACGAGTCATTCCCATTGGATATTACTAATCCAATTTCTGATGAATTCCTTCGTATGGTTCTAACGTGTCTTGTTCTCGAGTTTTGTAAACCAAAGCTCTAATACCAACTGTGAAAACCCGTAACTTCCCTGGTGAGGAAAGCGCGGATAGTTCGAGAACAACACACAAAAGAACGTAGACGGAAGAACATTTCATTGTATATTACAACAATTCATCAGATTACAAGAATAAACAGAGTATAAATGAATATTACACGGAAATATCAGAGATTTATATTACATTTAAATACATCGCAGCGGAAAATTAATACAATACACAACTAGAAGTAATACGCGGATACAAAGCTTTCCGAGTATCTTCCAGCTGTAAACCAGGATCCTGTGAATATAAATCTGCAAAACCAAAACTACTAGCTGCCCGTGTCAAAATAAGGGCACCCAAAGTTTAGGTTAAAACAATAAACTCCAGGTCAGTCATGGGACTGGTGTGAGAACTAAAACAGTTATTAATCTTTATTTCAAAGTTAGGTAAATCAAGGGACCATGCCGTATAACACGGAACAGGTTTCCTCCCAAGAACACCAGTGCATAAAACAACAGGCAAAGCTAAATAAAGAAAAATGAAGCTATTATAAGACCCAAGTCCCATCACACAATGCAACGCAAGCTAGAGGATAGGGTTTTTACCTTATAATAGCCAAGAATGCTTGATATGTTTAAAACAAATCATTTGATACTATTATAAGTGCATAGTGTATAAAACAACTTCACATCATAAGTATCAATCATAGACGGCATAAGTGCCCCATCACACTATGTCGCCATACTAGGCTCTACAAATAAAACCGCAGAATCACGTATTTGGAAATTGGATTTCCATCTATGAACCGAGGCCAGGGATCGTCCTCAACTGATTCGAGACAATCTAGCCCATATCTCAGGCAAGCGCGCAGGCAAGCCTTGGATCGTCAGGGCCGGTCCACCGATGTGGATTATTATGCCTGAAATATACGTCTCTCCGCCCTATGGGGCGTAAATAAGCCAACAAATGACTACATCGGACCCGGATCGTCCGATCAAACCGACGCGCCTCGCAACAGCAACAACCACATAAGTCAAACTCGTCAGGGCGTGTAAAACCACTGACGCCACTTCTAGCTAGAAAGAAACGCATGTCCTCCCTGAGGTCCGTCTCCCGTTTTTGGTTCATACCGGGTGTGAAACTCGCGAAGTAAACGTTACACAAAGCTACGCCACAAAGGTCGTGCTTTGTTCATCAACCACAAGACTTTGCTTTAAACAGAAGCCTTGATCATTTGCATCTTAGCATGCCACACAGGCAAACCACTCCATGCAACCGATATCAATTACATAGAATGAAATCCAATGTCAGACACACAGTCCATTTACAAGTCCGTTCTGGGTCTGAACGAAACCGGAGGCACCTAGTACCCCGCACATCCATCGATCTCCAAATACGTCTGGACGATCACCAACTGTTTCCATCTTCTTGGGTGTACATCCCAATCAAGATCATCAGTAATCACCCAAACGATGTGAAGACCTCCGGTCTTCGACCAACGTCTTCATCTTCGACTTATCGTCGTATCAATTATTCAGAATGGGATAAACCTGGTCTTTCTGAATAACTCGCGTATATAATAAACATGTGTTACACAAACATAACATACGCCTCATTCCAATTCATCAGTCACTAACCGTAAATTAATCAAGAGAATAATCTCCCAAATATTAACTCCGAAGGCCGAAACCAACATCAGATCAATAACCAGGAAATCACTCTGCTTAGCCAATCTACAGCTAGTTTCTAAATTTCACATTCTTAGGGAAAGATTCCCATCAATTTTATCAAAGATAAATTCTTTAATTTATTCTTTAATCTACTTTTGAATATCAACTCAAACTAGTCGGGATTAACGAACCTTACCGAAGTAATCGTTTGTTTTAATTTCCCAATCCTAACCTATTCATCCCATGAAGTAAAACGGGTCTTACTTCATATCTAACACCACGGTGTTATCGGTAAATTTAATTACCATTTCACGTTTAAATCTAATTAAAGATTTAACTATCGCCTGGAGGAAAAGTGGTGGTACTCCATTCTCGATCATTTCAATCTAATTAAAGATTCATTAAAACTCCACTTAGTTTTATTCTGTGACTGGGTTAAAGAATCAGTGTCATTTGAAACACGGTTCACGATAAAACCAAAATCACATCACATTTCAATCGGTCCCTAACCATAAATTAGCAAGTGAGCAATTCCCTAAGTATTAACCCCGAAGGCCAAAACCAACATCAGATCAATACCCCAGAAACCATTCAACTTAACTAATCTCCAGTTAGTTTCTGATTTTCTTAACTCCTTTGGGTCTAAGAACAGTATTATTGAAGATACCATTCACGACAACCCAAAATCACATTTCATTAATTATCGGGTTAAAGAACAAGTGTTATGTAAAACACTGTTCATGATAAACCCAAAAATCAATACCAATTCAATTCCAATTAAATTCCATTTAATTGGTACACTTCATTAAATCTAAATAAAAAGATTTAATCTTTTTCTCAACTGGGTTCAAGAACAGTGTTAATAAAGACACCATTCACGAAAAACCCAAATCACATTTGATATTAAATACAAGGCTATGAATAGAAAATATACCGGCTTATATTCAATATCAAATTCTACGACCAACAAATATCGTATTGGAAATAACGATATATGTGTATATCTATCAAATTCCCATAACAATATCTGTGTCATCACGAAATCCAACATCGAAATATTCCGAAGACAATTTCGATTCAAATCCATTCCAATTCAATTATTGGAAATTCTGGTTACTTTTAAAACCCTTTTCAAATCCAATTTATTTATTTAAAAATAAATAGAATTTTAATTCTAGTTCAAAACTAGTTCATTTCGATAAAAATCTATTTTTATCTTTTCAAACATGGAGTTTTTCATCCCGATTCTTCCCAAATCATTTCTTATGATTTTACACAAATTATTACTATTTTTAATAATTTTATCAAGGCCCGTACAGTCGATTTCCATCAATGGCCATCGAACTGCACTTACAGTGACCTTTTCCAAATTTGATTTGGACATAATTCCAAATCCAACCGTTAGATTTCTAATTTCTAATATTCATTGGAAAGCTCTTTTCGATATGAACCCAACGGTTCCGGTTTCAGGAGAATCCGACGGTTGGATCTCCCGTGATCTTCATTCGAAGTCAATGTTCTAAATTCGCGAACTGCCGCGGCGCGGCGCTTTCTATTCAGGCCATTATATATAATATATATATATATATATTATATATATTTCGTCGATTTCCTTTTAAAACGTATTATATAAATCGTTTTAAATTCGTTTTCAAAACGATTTTAACTTCATTTCAAATTCAAATCAAAATTGATTTTTTTCCTTATAAATTCGTTTTAAATTCATTCCAAATTGATTTCAATTCAAATCGATTTTTATTCGATTTGAATTCATTTTCTTTTCAATTCAATTTAATTCGAATCCGTTTTATATTCAATTCAATTCGAATTCGTTTATATTCAATTCAATTCAATCTAATTCAAATTTCAATTCTATTCAATTTCAATTCGATTTCATTTTATATTCAATTCAATTCGAATTCGTTTTATATTCAATTCAATTCAATCTAATTCGAATTTCAATTCTATTAAATTTCAATTCGAGTTCATTTCTATTCAATTTCAATTCTATTCAATTTCAATTTGAATTCATTTCTATTCAAAATATCTGATTTTGAAATCACTTTCGATGTTCATTATAAAATGAATAAAATCGATATAAATATCGTTCACGTCAAAATAGCGTAAATCTAATCAACACGGCTTCATATATTCCTATTTTCAAATATTCTATTTTAAATATTTCTTTTTCAAATATTTCTATTCAAATATTTCTTTTTCAAAACTGGAATGAGGCCCAATCAATTACCATATAATGTCAACTATATGGATTTTCTACAACACATGTATACAATAATAACGATGAATAATCAACCATCATCCAAAGTGCATTCTACACTGTATAAGCATCAAATATAAATATTCAACGCTTATAACAGTCTGTCAATCAATTGATCGACATACTACTAAACAATCGGGATTAGTGTACGTCAAATATCATCCCAATACCCGTGTGGGGTTTCAAACAATCAAACACATATTTTATTTGTGCAGTTGGGAGATGTGTAAAATTTATCGTCCCAATCAATATCAGTCAAATGTGTGTATATAAACAAATCGTCCGATTTGCTTATTTTTATTTCATTTCATATACACGTTAAAAATTCTATTTTTAACTATAAAATATTTTATTTCATTTCACATCACACAATCAACTACACATCAAAATCAAACAAACAAGCATACAAGCCGTCCATGGTCTGTGGAGGATGGGTGTCGGGTGCTACTAAACACCGTCTGCATCCTAGTATATATTTCAACTAGAAATAAATTTAAAAGTGAGAAGTTCTCACAGAGGGTTCCACTCCGCCGTGCTTTGCTTTTGAACTGCTGAACCGTTTGGATCTGTCTAAAATTCCATTGCAGTTCTTTTCACGCTGTTCAAATGAAAATTATATTTTTATTGCTTCATTCAATAAATAAAAATCATATTTTTATTTTCTACTTCATATATATTTTTACAACACATATTTCAATATAAAAATTATATTTTTATATTTTTACTTCTTATATAAAGATTGAATTTTTATTTATATATCATCGCTATAAAAATCACATTTTTACTTCACTATATATATAATAAAAATCAGATTTTTATTTCGCTACATATATAAAGATAATATCTTTACTATCTATATAATATAAAAATCGTATTTTTATTCTTTCTATAGTATAAAAATTATATTTTTATTCTTTCTATAATATAAAAATTATATTTTTATTCTTTCTATAATATAAAAATTCGATCTTTTCTCTTTTTATATTCATATAAAAATACGATCCTTCTTGCTAATCAAAATCTAATCTATTATATTTCAATGATATAATCTTCTCCTTAACAAAACTTGATCATTTCTATAACAAAAATCATATTTTTATTATTTATACTATATAAAAATCATATTTTTATTATTTACACTATATAAAAATCATATTTTTATTATTAAAAATTATATTTTTACTTTTCTGCTTATATAAAATATAATCTTTTCCTCGTTAAAAATGATAACTTTATCACCAATACATTCCAAACTTTAAATAAAATAAAAATCTAAACTTTAAATAAATAGAAATCTAAATTTTAATAAATTAAAATCAAATCCTTTTATAAATTAAAATCGAATTCTTTCTGTTATGAATTAAAAACCTTAACATTGCTTTAACTAATTTAAACATTTAAAGTAAATTAAAACAAAACAAATAATAAAATCACTCACTGCGAATCGGAGGAGGGGGTCAGAGTCAGCGCTGGGTCGATGGGGTTGGCGAGGTCTCACCGGTGCGGTGCGGTGCGCGTTCATCAACGGTGGCGCGGGTGTGGGTCCAGGGGGAGGCGGTGCAGCTCGTTTTGGTGGAGGGGGCTAGGGCTTCCGCGGCTCGGTTGGGGGAGTAGAAGGAGGAGAGAGGAAGGAAGAGGGAGGTGGAGCGGTAGAGGAGGAGGCGCCGGAGGGCGGCACGGCGTCGAATCCCACCTCCCTGTCACGATTTCTTCCTCTTCCTTTTTTTATTTTTTATTTTTATTTTAATTTTAATTTCTGTTGAAATGAAAACGGGGAGAGAGGGAGAAAGGAGGGGGGTATAAGGAAAGTATATATAATAATATATATTATATTTTAATTTTAAAAAGTAACTTTTTCATTCGAGCTCGAAATGAGACCCACCGCCTGTCGTCCCTAGCTAAGTGCTCCCATTCCGAACACAATGGGATATGTATCGCAAGCTGATTCGACTGTTCCGATCTGTTTTCGTCCAAATCAAAATATAACTCTATATATTATATCTGAACGCGCATTTCAATTTACCATGGTCACATGCTAACTCGAAAAATTCCAGAAAAATATTTCTAGCTTCGTATCGATGATACGGTCCTAACAAAACTTGTTGCGTCGAATTCTGAGACCGTTTGAAAAATGGGCATTTTCCAGTCGATTGAAATCAACAAAAACTGGTCAAATGCGTTTTCCATTGCCACACTCACATATTGATTCGAAAAATTACGAAAATTGGAATCTAGCAATAACTTTATATCCCGGATCCGACAAAAGTGGTTTCATCAAAATCCGAGGTCGTTTGCAAAATTGCTATTTTTAAGGGCCAGAAATTCCATAGCGACTATTCTAAAATTTCAACTGGGCATATCTTTTTATCCCCGCTATGAAATTTTGATTTTTCGGATTCGTTGGAAAGATATTCACAATTAGATTCTATTATTTTTGGTTTCACTAAAATTCGGTTTATTTTGCACCCGGTACATTCATTTGAAGTTTGAAATCGAATTATCGAACTACCGCGCCATTTTCAATTCCTTTTATATATATAAATAAATATTTATATTCTAACGACGATCTATATAATATATACGTTCGAATTCTATTCAAAATAAATTTCCCGTCGGTTTTATTTAAAATAATTCATTTTAAATATTTAAACTTCGCTAAAATTGCCATTTAAAAATTTTAAATTAGCCCAGATTTCCGGGTTATTACACACTGCAATAGAAATAAAATTAAACACATGCAAATATAAAATTTTATTTTTCAAATTTTATTTGCCTCGGATTTCTAGTGTGTTTCTCATCATTTTTCATGACTTGATCTGATTCATCTGTGTCTAGTTAGTTTGTATATCTATAGTACAGGGACAGGAAATCTTGTCTGATGGCCGTATATACACACGTGTATAAATATACACGTGTGCACTGCCTCGCCAATCAGCGAGCAACTGAGGAGTAGCCACACAGATCGTCTCGACTCAGTGCGCACATGAAAATAACTCAATGTAAAGTCAACAGAAAGTTCAAAGTGGCCGAGCACAATACAATGTGTAACACAGCTCAAAATTGTCGAGCCATAACATGTCAAAGCAACAGGCAACATGGCACAAACAATCATAAGTTAAAAAAAAGGGCCAACACGGATGGTGCAAGTGAACAACTCAAACTGGTTTGCAAAATAAGACTGGGCACAGGTACAACATTATGGCAACAACTCAATGGTACATTGGTGCATAGTGGAGCACATACGAACCAAAATAGTTCATAGTTCTCAAAATTACCAAGCAGGATCAACACAGGAGAATAGTATAGCAATTCAGCAAAACAAGTGCAAGTGGAAGTCGACATAAAAATACACACAAACAATGGAACTAGTTAGTTTTAAATTCATAAGTAGCATGGGTGTTACTTGTGAAAGCACACACGTGTGTGTGTGTACACAACACAGTTAGATCCAAGCATATATAATGGTGCAACAATGCAACTGCATATGGTTCCATAATGAAAAAAAGGACAGTAGACAATTGTACAAGATAGATACATACATGCATAAACAATCTGACATGGTGTAACTCAGTGCGGTTTGGTTCAGGTTCAAGCTACATATGTAACAAAGCAATGACTTAACATACATGGTCAAGGTGGTTCAGCACAGTAAGCAACCAAATAGAAATATACACATGTTTCAGCAAGCATCGTGAACAGGCTAATTGAAGTAGCAACTTTCAAGTGCAAGTGCAAATCAGTTGAACATGACAGCAAGTGTCAAAGTCATGGATGGACAAAGGTGAAATGCAAACTCACGCAAATAAAAACAGTTCAAGCGGAAACAAGATGGCACAGTGATCATAACTCATGCTCAAAACAAATGCAGGGGAAAAGCAATAATGCTCTGGGTAAGACAAAGATTACACATGATTGCTTCAAGGTCGAGCCAAATAAATCTGAGTGCATGATCAATGAAAAATGGCAAGTTTTGGGATGTAATCAACTAATTTACTTCAGGAAACCAACAAATTTCAATTCAATATTTCAGCAAGAAAACCATTTGAAACATGGCAGAGCAAATCATGCGGGTGACAAGGTAAAACAAATTAATTGACTTCCAATTCTCAAGAAGATTAATCGAGTAACCAGAAATCACAGTGATGTTTTTTTTTGGAAAGAATAACATTTGTTTTTAAAATGCCACAAATCACATTGTTTGTTTCCCGAAATACATGTAATTTTTTTGGTAGAACAATTGAGTCATGACACAATGGAATTCACAGCATTTTTATACCAAAGCAACAAAACAGGAAACAAGCTCAGGAAATTCAAACATGATCATTTTTTTCATTTTTGGCAAGTGTTTTTCAAACATTCCAAATTTTATTCAAGGCAAAAATCGAATGGGACAATTTCAGAAAAGGCAAGAAATATTTTTTCCAGAATTCATGAATACACGCAAGCCATTTAAGCCGAACAAATCCATTTCAATCAAAGATTTCAAAAGGGGAATTCACGCAACAAATCAGGGCAAGTTCATTCAAGAATCAGTCACGCAAGTAAATCAAAGCAGCAAAAGGGGCAACACAAAATCAGGCCAAGATGTCAATCGAAATCGGAGGAATAATAGGATTTTCTAATCCTATTTAAGCACCACTTCATCACAATCATTAGAAATCGAATCCAAGAACAACAATTTCAAGAATAAAGTAACTTCAGAAAAACTCACAATCTTTTAGGAATTCGATCAGCTCCAAATCGATCGCGCGAGCAATATAAAGCATCGAAGAAATCATAGAAGTCACAACATCTCCCTTAGCAATTACGATTGTGTTCGGAGCATCAGAGAAAAACCCTAGGTTTAGTAGCCACCTGTAATACCACGAGTTTTCGGTTAACAGTATATTGATAAATTAAAGTATACTTAATTCAAAACTTAAGAATTAAGGGAAATGGCTTACGCCATTGCGTTCGTCTCGGAATTCTACTTGAGATAGAGTCTGAGTTTGCGTGAATCGGACTCCATATGAAGGAGTTATGACCTTCAGAAGTTTCAGAATTAAATTGAAAATTCAAACAGCTCAGTTTCAAGTTCAAATTTCAAAAAAAAAAACAGGCTCAAACTGGGCAGGGCGGGAAAATTCCCGCCCAGGGACCAGGTCAATCATGGTGTCGACCTGGTCACCCCAGGTCGACCATAGTGTCGACCTGGGTGTCGACCTGCCTGGTCGACTTGGCTGGCCTGGTCTGTGTTCTGGTCGAATTCCTGAGCTCCAGTGTGTCACTAGGGCTTACGTGTCAAATTTTGATTGGCTACTCTTGGCATGATTGGCTTGGATTCCTCTGTCTTCATCGAACGGCTCAAATCAACTTAAAATTCTATATATACAACCTAAGTCTCAACTAAAATTCACACAAAGAAATAAACCTTGAGCAAACATGCTACTGAGAGGAGTTTGAGAATAGCCGTGAAGAGGAAAACCTTAAAGACAAGCCAACTCAAATAAGAACACAACAATCTAATCTATTTTCTACGCATCATTTTCTACTTCAAGGGAACGCTTGGCAAATTCAAAATAACAGAATCCAGAAAAGAAGTTTCAGCGCCCGTCATAAGTATAATGGAATTTCTAAGTATGAATAGAAATTGCGATGTAATTTGTTATAAATGAAATTGGGGCTTTTCTGTTTGTATATAATAATGTAAATTCTATGTCCTGTGATGATTCTGTCATAGTTTGTGACTGGCGTTTGTGGCATAAGTTGATTGATGCAAGTCTATTGGATAATTGGGTACGAAAATAATGACACTTGCAAGTTTGTGACCAAAAACTAAAATCGACACCTTTGTGATTATGTAACTAGTATGAGCTCTACACATTTTCTAAGTCTAAATTAAGGCTTATGTAAACATGTTCTAGAATTGTGACCTTTTATGCCCACACGATTCCAAAACTTGTATATATATTCTTGGGTTTATTTGAAGTCATAACTTGGTTTATGTAAGTACCTTCTAGTCACACAAACTATGCTAGTTTCATGTTAAAAATAGACTACTTGATGTAAAGTTAGTTTGCACCCTTGGTTCATGACAAATAGTGGACAAATTTATGACATGTAACATACTTGACATTATGCCTAATTATATGTTTATAGAACCATGTTTAGGCAAGTTTAAAAGTATGCCATTTCATGTGACACCAAGTTAGCTATGTTCTCATTTGAATGCAAGTTTACCTGATCCATAATCTATGTCAGTGTAAACGCTATACTGCAAGTTCATGCGCCACACACTTTTATGTAATTCTAGAATATGTCATGATTCTGTGTTCCTCTTTTTTTCATGTTTATAAGTTGGGCTAAATTGTTAAGCCCAACATATGTTATAATGTTGCATACGTTTGGATGGGGGTAATAACATTGGGTTTATAATAAAATACTTGTATTGGCATGTTTGGCACATGCCAATGACTAGTGACATATTAAGCAGTATAAATTGTTATACCCAAAACTGGTGAATTTGGATAATTGGGCCATAAACATTTACATACAAAATGAACAGTGAAAAATATGTAAATTAGAAAAATACGAGAATGCTTAACCCGAGGTTGGATTGAGTTGTGATGTAAACCTGCCCGGACCCGCCCGGTTGTCCAGTAATCACAACAATACCTATCCAATGTGGGTGGTTAAGGCATTGAGCCCAATAAGGACCCGAGGTTAGATAGAGTTGCGGTGTAAACCTGCCCGGAACCGACCGGCATATCCAGTTACCGCAACAACACGTGTCTAATGTGAGTGGTTGGTGCTTTAATTAAAAAGCTAAGTCAGGACTGGTAGGGTTAAGTCACTTAAGAAAATACTTAACCAAATTCACATGCTAACTGAACTAGTGATTGGGGGTCAGGTTCATACAGACACTTAACCAACTTAGCATGTAGACTAGAAAACCCTAGTAACGAGGACCCATTTCAGCAGTAACCCAATAATGTGTATCAGGGTACCCTGAAACTAGGCAGGGTGGGGCACGATTACTGGGCTGATTGTAAGCGGTCAAAGCGACGGCGGTAGTGCAGCAGTGTAGGTTCAAATGGAGTGCGGGCGTGCACATACTCCGACGTTGAAAAATTAGGCATTGGGCACCAGTAGTGTACCTTTGCATTCTAGAATTGTGTCGAGTCGCCACCACCGGACTTGATACACTCCATGGTGGGACCAGCATTGGTAGTTACACTCTTGGGGGCCGTTAGACACAGGTGTTTATGCGAGTAGGAGCCGATCATTAGAAAGGGATCATTTCACCCAGACTTATGGGGTGCCAGTCGGAACAAGTACTAGTGGGTACAGAGATTAATATGAGGTGCGATAGTAATTTCGATTCTAAACCGCTTGTCTTAGCTTATAGTATTTTCCCATTTTCAGTTATGCCAGTCATATCTTTTTTCTTATTCATATACCGAAGTACCATTAGACTTACCAGGCTTTATGTCTGGCTCTACTTTTCTTTCGCTCCTTTGTCTTTCGTCCCCCCCCCCCCCCCCCCGTCCACAGGGAGGAAACAATTCAGCCTAGTCAGACTCTTTGCAAGCTTCAGGATAGTGATGTACGGTTTGGACTTTCTTTGCATGCCTACGGCTTTTGGACACGTTGTGGGGATTTATGCAGTTTTTGGTTTATGTTGCTTCTTTAAGTTGTTTTAAATTCAAGACAGTATTTTTTGTAATAATGGAAAGTTTTATTTTATGGAAGTGATTTGTATGGACAAGTACTTGTGAAATGAAAGTTGGTTTATTTTCCGCTGCTTATACTTGTGTTTAATATATGTCTTGTGTTTTATCTGTGACTTGTACCTATAAACCTCCTCCAAAATTAAGGAATTCCCTTTGAGAGTGACCTTAACAGAGGTGGGGTGTTCCACTTATTATCAGAGCATAGGTTTACCAGACCAGATAAAAAGTTCTTGAAACTAATTTTCAAAACAAAGTTTAAAGAAGCATTTTTCAAGAAAAAGTGTTGAGTTATTATTATTTTTTATTTAAAAAAAAGATACATAATCCCCCAAGGCCATATGCACTATCTATCTATCCTTAGATATTGAATCTTTCCTTTTTTTTCGTTTTCAGCATGTCTGGGGAACTAGACCTTCCCGAAGGTGTACCGGTACCTGGCTGGTTTAGAAGGTACCTCGAGGCGAGGGCCAACGAAGCGGGCCCAGGAAATGTTCCACATCCCCCAGCTGCTGCAGCACCTCCTCCTCCTCCTCCTCGTGCTAATGCCTTTGCTAAGATTTGTAGAGATTTTAAAGCTATGGGTGGAAAAGACTTCCATGGAATAGAATCCTTTGTGGCAGCTAGGAACTGGCTGAAAGAGACTGAAGATTTATTCGTCATCTACGAAGTTGAGGACAGACAACAAGTACAGCTGGCGGTGTGGTTGTTGAAAGATGAGGCTTCCTATTTGTGGGAAGTTACCCATGCTGAATGGCCAGTGGAGACATGGGAGGATTTCAGGGCAAGATTTGAGATGAAATTCCTCTCACCAGCTGAAAGGAGTCTACAAATGGAGAGGTTCCTATCTCTTAAGCAAGGGAGCCTGACCGTTAAAGAGTATGTAAACCAGTTCAACCAGCTGGCTAGGTTCGGACTGGATTTGGTCAACACTCAGCACAAGAAAGCTCTCCGACTTGCTAAAGGACTTAACGAACCACTGCACAGCCTGGCCATGACTCATGTACCCATGGGGGATACTTATGAAAGGTTGGTGGATATGGAATTGCTTCACGAAGAGGACAAAGGCAAGAAAAGAGGCAAAAGTGGAAGTGCCTCAAGGAAAGAAAGAGGGCTTACAGCCTAAAAAGACAGATTTCAAGAAAGGCGGGAAAGACAATAAATCCCGTGAGAAGAGAAAGTGCAATTACTGTGGCAATGTAGGGCATTTGGTGAAAGAGTGCAGGAAGAAAAAGGCCAAAATGACTGGTGGATGCTTTCAGTGTGGAGAGACAGGCCACTTGGCTAAGGACTGCCCAAAGAAACTAGGGCAGGGACAGAGGGCTGGATCAACCTCAGGGGGACATGTTCATGCATTAGTGGCGCCTTCCCTAACAGCAAGGTAGAAATATTTCTGTAGAAAGTGTTGTTTATCTTTATAATCATCCAATTCTCACTTTATTTGTTTCTGGCGCATCGCACACTTTTATTTCGTCTGCTTTAGTAGAATCTCTGCACCTAGACACTAGTATGGTAGAGGATCCCTTGGTTGTTTCGAATCCAATTGGGGGCTCAGCTTATTTGTCAATGATCTGTATGGATTTGAAAATTTCTATCCTAAGCATAGAGATATGGATTGATTTTGGACATGGACTGGTTATCCAGTAATGGTGCCATTCTTGATTGTGAGAAGAGAGTGGTTAGGCTTTCGACTCGGCTTGGTAACACTCTCGAAATTGCTTGTAATCCCTTGAATGCGGTTATGCTTAGTTATCTTGAATCGTTAGATGCCTCTGTTGAAAACTTGCTCTCGGTTAGGGTGGTCCATGAATACTCGGATGTCTTTGATGAGGTGAAGGGCTTACCTCCGAAGTGGTAAATTGACTTCCGCATATAGCTGGTTGATAATGCAAAGCTTGTTGCTTTACCTGTTAGGCACATGGCTCCGAGGGAGAGAAAGGAGCTCAGTAAGCAGGTTAAAGAGCTTCTAGAGAAGAGGTTCATTAGATAGAGCATTTCAGAATGGGGTGCTCCAG
This sequence comes from Allium sativum, assembly GCA_030737875.1. NCBI lineage: Eukaryota > Viridiplantae > Streptophyta > Magnoliopsida > Asparagales > Amaryllidaceae > Allium > Allium sativum. Next base: position 454,133,344 of record CM060924.1, on the reverse strand, counting down.
TGGTGTTCGCAACGAAAGCGGATGGTTCGCTCCGTCTATGTGTTGACTATAGGGAGTTAAACAAGCTGACTAAGAAGAATAGACATCCTCTTCCCAGAATTGATGATTTGTTCGATCAGCTTGTAGGAGCGTCGGTTTTCTCCCAACTTGATTTGGCTACGGGGTTTCATCAGCTGCGGGTGGCTGAGGATAGCATTGACAAAACGGCGTTCAGAACCCCAGATGGTTTCTTTGAGTGGCTTGTCATGCCTTTCGGCTTGACGAACGCACCCGTTTACTTCATGGATCTGATGAGCAGAGTATTTAGAGAATTCCTCAACAAGTTTGTAGTTGTCTTCGTAGACGATATTATGATCTTCTCCAAGAATGAGGAAGAGTATGCTCAGCATTCGAAAGAAATCATGGAGACTCTTCGAGTGCATCAGTTAAAGGCCAAATTCTCCAAGTGCCACTTTTAGAGAGAAGAAGTGAGGTTTCTTGGGTATGTAGTGTCCAAAGAGGGGTTAGCAGTGGACCCCGCGAAGTAATAGCGGTGCAGGACTGGAAGACTCCAAGGAACGCAACCGAGGTTCGAAGTTTCCATGGGCTAGCAGGTTTTTACAGAAAGTTCATAAGAGATTTTGCAAAAATATCTGCCCCACTCACGAGATTGACAAAGAAGAACTTAGCATTCGCTTGGGATTTGGACTGTGATTTTGCTTTCCAAAAATTGAAAAGGGCTCTTACAACAGCCCCAGTTCTGACCTTGCCAGATGGAAGCAAAATGTTTACAGTGTATACAGATGTGTGCGGCACGAGACTTGTCGCTGTATTAATGCAAGAAGGGAGGGTAGTAGCCTATGGTGGGAGACAATTAAAGATCCATGAAAACAACTACCCAACCCACGATCTTGAGTTGGCCGCCATTGTCTTTGCGCTTAAGTCTTGGCGCCATTATCTCCTAGGTGAGAAGTTTGAACTATACACTGACCATAAATCTCTGAAATATCTCTTCTCGCAGAAAGACCTTAACTTGAGGCAGCAAAGGTGGATGGAATTTCTTGCCTCGTATGACTTTGAGATTTCCTATACTCCTGGAAAAGGCAATGTGGTCGCAGACGCTCTGAGTAGGAAGAAGCTGACCTTAAGTCTGCTCTTCATAGAAAGGCAAAGCCTGGAGTTTATAGCCAGTTTTAACTTTAGGCCTTCATCTGATTTGGTACCCGGATTGTTAGAATCACTAGAAGTGCGGCCCACTCTTTTGGACTCGATAGGGACAGCACAACGTGAGGACCCTCAATTTGCTGAAGTGGTTGATAAGCTAAGTAGGGGTGAGACTTCTAGTCACCTCAACAGGTACTCCGTCGATGAAAAGGGTTGGCTAAGGCGGGATGGAAGACTGTGTGTACCACAAGCAAGAGATTTAGTAAAGGTGGTTCTTGAGGAAGCACACCACTCCAAAATGACAATACACCCCGGCGGAGACAAGATGTACAAGGATTTGAAAAGAGTTTTCTTTTGGAACGGCATGAAAAGGGATGTGGTTGAGTTCGTTTCCAAGTGCATGATATGCCAACAAGTCAAGGCAGAGCAGAAAAAGCCTGGAGGACTGCTTCATCCTCTGGAGGTCCCACAGTGGAAGTGGGATAGCATTTCAATGGACTTTATTGATGGATTGCCTCGGTCCAGAAGGGGCAATACCAGTATTTGGGTAATAGTAGACAGGCTGACGAAAAGCGCTCACTTCATACCTGTCAAGAGTAGAAGGAGTGCCTCATCTGTAGCATCTCTTTATCTCAAGGAAATTGTTCGACTCCATGGGATACCCTCCAGCATAGTGAGTGACAGGGATCCTATCTTTACAAGTGAATTCTGGCGGAGTCTGCAAGAAGTATAGGCACACAGTTATGCTTGAGCACGGCTTATCACCCCCAGACGGATGGTCAGACAGAAAGGGTGAACAGGGTATTGGAAGATCTTCTAAGACTGTGCGTCATTGACTTTGGAGGGATGTGGGAGGACCACCTTCCTTTGGTGGAATTTGCCTACAACAACAGTTACCAAGCCACCATCGGCATGGCACCCTTCGAAGCCTTATATGGAAGGTCGTTCCGATCACCAACTTGTTGGTGGGAATCAACAGACAAGCTTATACTTGGACCAGACATGATTCGAGAGACCTCCGAAAAGGTAGACTTGATACGAAGGAGAATGAAGACTGCCCAAGATAGGCAGAAGTCCTACGCCGATAAAAGGAGGACCGACCTTGAATTTGAGGTTGGGGACAGAGTTTTTCTTAAGATGTCTCCTTTAAGGAACGTCGTTCGCTTTGGATCAACAGGAAAGCTAGCACCAAGATTTGTAGGGTCGTTCCCTATCATTGAGAAGATTGGGAAGATGGCTTATAGAGTGGAGCTTCCCGAAAGGTTGGTAGGAGTTCACAATGTCTTTCATGTCTCTCATCTACAAAAGTGTTTGCACGAGTCTGCGGAAGTGGTGGAGCCTAGCATTCTAGAAGAGGTTGAAATAGAAAGAGAAGCAACCGTAAGGAAAGTTCCAACTTGTATCTTGGGAACTGAAGTCAAAAGGCTACGCAACCGCGAAGTTAAGCTCGTCAAAGTTCAGTGGAGCGACGCCGAGGAAGATGCAACTTGGGAAACTTAGGACAGAATACGTGCGGCTTACCCTTTTCATTTTGAGAGTACATCTATAACCTCTCTTTTTCCGTAAGTTTATACTTGTACCTATCTTTTAGTGTATCTCCTTGGTCCTATCTGTTATCCTTAGGTAGAAACCCTTTTTGGATGTAAACATGTATTTGAAACATGTTATGGTTGATGGTTGCACGTGGTTGCAAGTGGTTGCTCGTGGCTGCATATACACACACAATTAGGGGTAAGATCGGCTCAAGTCACTTTCATCTTGCATTTGCATACACTTGTATATGGATTGTATATGATGAGTTGTCATATGGACGTTGCATTTGTACGAATGGCAGTGCACTCATGTAGAAAATCTTGAGTAGGAAAATTTGCATACATAATGGATTCATGACACAAACATAATTCGCATTAAGGAGGTCAATTGAATCAGTAGACCGCCTGATTTTGCATTAGATAAAGGACATATACACACACTGCATATGATCATGAAGCATTAGAAGTCTTTTAAGGACAATGGTTGCATGTGTTTGATGGTTGAGTAGATAGACGATTGGATGGTAGGTTATATGTTCTTCCAGACTCGAAGATTTCGGGGACGAAATCCTTTAAGGAGGGGAGAATGTAACACCCCGAGTTTTCGGTTAACAGTATATTGATAAATTAAAGTATACTTAATTCAAAACTTAAGAATTAAGGGAAATGGCTTACGCCTTTGCGTTCGTCTCGGAATTCTACTTGAGATAGAGTCCGAGTTTGCATAAATCGGACTCCGTATGAAGGAGTTATGACCTTCGGAAGTTTCATAATTAAATTGAAAATTCAAACAGCTCAGTTTCAAGTTCAAATTTCGAAAAAACAGGCTCAAACTGGGCTGGGCGAGAAAATTCCCGCCCAGGGACCAGGTCGACCATAGGGTCGACCATGGTGTCGACCTGGTCACCCCAGGTCGACCATAGTGTCGACCTGGGTGTCAACCTGCCTGGTCGACTTGGCTGGCCTGGTCTGTGTTCTGGTCGAATTCCTGAGCTCCAGCGTGTCACTAGGGCTTACGTGTCAAATTTTGATTGGCTACTCTTGGCATGAATGGCTTGGATTCCTCTGTCTTCATCGAATGGCTCAAATCAACTTAAAATTCTATATAAACAACCTAAGTCTCAACTAAAATTCACACAAAGAAATAAATCTTGAGCCGACATGCTACTGAGCGGAGTTTGAGAATAGCCGTCAAGAGGAAAAGCTTAAAGACAAACCAACTCAAATAAGAACACAACAATCTAATCTATTTTCTACGCATCGTTTTCTACTTCAAGGGAATGCTTGGAAAATTCAGAATAACAGAAACCAGAAAACAAGTTTCAGCACCCGTTGTAAGTATAATGGAATTTCTGAGTATGAATAGAAATTGCGATGTAATTTGTTATAAATGAAATTGGGGCTTTTCTATTTGTATATAATAATGTAAATTCTATGTTCTGTGATGATTTTGTCATAGTTTGTGACTGATGTTTGTGGCATAAGTTGATTGATGCAAGTCTATTGGATAATTGGGTATGAAAATAATGACACTTGCAAGTTTGTGACCAAAAACTAAAATCGACACCTTTGTGATTATGTAACTATTATGAGTTGTACACATTTTCTAAGTCTGAATTAAGGTTTATGTAAACATGTTCTAGAATTGTGACCTTTTATGCCCACACGACTCCAAAACTTGTATGTATATATATATATATATATATATATATATATATATATATATATATTCTTGGGTATATTTGCAAGTCATAACTTGGTTTATGAAAGTACCTTCTAGTTACACAAACTATGCTAGTTTCATGTTAAAAATAGACTACTTGATATAAAGTTAGTTTGCACCCTTGGTTCATGACAAAGAGTGGACAAATTTATGACATGTAACATACTTGACATTATGCCTAGTTATATGTGTATAGAACCATGTTTAGGCAAGTTTAAAAGTATGCCATTTCATGTGACATCAAGTTAGCTATGTTCTCATTTGAATGCAAGTTTACCTGATCCATAATCTATGTCAGTGTAAACGCTATACTGCAAGTTCATGCGCCACACACGTTTATGTAATTCTAGAATATGCCATGATTCTGTGTTCCCCGTTTTTTTCTTTTCATGTTTATAAGTTGGGCTAAATTGTTAAGCCCAACATATGTTATAATGTTGCGTACGTTTGGACGGGGGTAATAACGTTGGGTTTATAATAAAATACCTATATTACATGTTTGGCACATGCCAATGACTAGTGACATATTAAGCAGTATAAATTGTTATACCCAAAACTGATGAATTTGGATAATTGGGCCATAAACATTTACATACAAAATGAATAGTGACAAATATGTAAATTAGAAAAATACGAGTATGCTTAACCCGAGGTTGGATTGAGTTGTGATGTAAACCTGCCCGGACCCGCCCGGCTGTCCAGTAATTACAACAATACCTTTCCATTGTGGGTGGTTAAGGCATTGAGCCCAATAAGGACCCGAGGTTAGACTGAGTTGCGGTGTAAACCTGCCCGGAACCGACCGGCATATCCAGTTACCGCAACAACACATGTCGAATGTGAGTGATTGGTGCTTTAATTAAAAAGCTAAGTCAGGACTGGTAGGGTTAAGTCACTTAAGAAAATACTTAACCAAATTCACATGCTATCTGAACTAGTGATTGGGGGTTAGGTTCATACAGACACTTAACCGACTTAGCATGTAGACTAGAAACCCCTAGTAACGAGGACCATTTCAGCAGTAACCCAATAAGGAGTATCAGGGTACCTTAAAACTAAGCAGGGTAGGGCACGATTAATGGGCTGATTGTAAGCGGTCAAAGCGACGGCAGTGGTGCAGCAGTGTAGGTTCAAACGGAGTGCGGGCGTGCACACACTCCGGCGTTGAAAAATTAGGCACTAGGCACCAGTAGTGTACCTTTGCATTCTAGAATTGTGTCGGGTCGCCACCACGGGACTTGATACACCCAATGGTGGCACAGGATAGGTATCTACACTCTTGGGGCCGTTAGACACAGGTGTTTATGCGAGTAGGAGTCGATCATTAGAAAGGGATCATTCCACCCAGACTTATGGGGTGCCAGTCGGAACAAATACTAGTGGGTGCAGAGATTAATATGGGGTGCGATAGTAATTTCGGTTCTAAACTGCTTGTCTTAGCTTATAGTATTTTTCCCATTTTCAGTTATGCAGTCATATCCTTTTTCTTATTCATATACCGAAGTACCATTAGACTTACCAGGCTTTATGTCTGACTCTACTTTTCTTTTGCCCCTTTGTCTTTCGTTCCCCCCCCCCCCGGTCCACAGGGAGGAAACAATTCAGCCTAGTCAGACTCTTTGCAAGCTTCAGGATAGTGATGTACGGTTTGGACCTTCTTTGCATGGCTATGGCTTTTGGACACGTTGTGGGGATTTATGCAGTTTTTGGTTTATGTTGCTTCTTTAAGTTGTTTTAAATTCAAGACAGTATTTGTTGTAATAATGGGAAGTTTTATTTTATGGAAGTGATTTGTATGGACAAGTACTTGTGAAATGAAAGTTGGTTTGTTTTCCGTTGCTTATACTTTTGTTTAATATCTGTCTTGTGTATTATTTGTGACTTGTACCTATAAACCTCCTCCAAAATTAAGGCATTCCCTTTGAGAGTGACCTTAACAGATGTGGGGTGTTTCACCACCGCCATTTCTATTTTATCAGAGTAACCGAGAGAATGTTTTTCAAGGGTGCAACATTTACAAATGGGCCGGCCAAGTTATCAATGGACTTAAGTGCTTTAATTGAAAAGGGAGTGACCCTTCCTTTTAACTCCTAGGGTTTAGCTTGTGTTATTTTTCTTTTTGTCTTTATGTTTATTGTTTTTAATTTGTTTTGTAAACCAATTCGAACAGTTTCTAGGTCTGCAAAATCTAGGGAACCAGTCAGGGTGTTGGCTGACAGTTGCTAGAGTCTGTAAAATCTAGATTACTGGTTACGGGGTTGTAATCAGGGGAAACCTATTCTAGGGGATTAGAACAGTCTAGGGTTTTGAGCGTAGGGTTAGAACAGGAGCGAGAGTCGTGAGTGTACATGGTCTTGTATGCGGGATCTGCTCTATCACCTAGTAGAAACCTTAGGAATGCAGCAGTAGGCAGGGTTTTGCCGAAGCTGGGTATCTCTTGTGTCATTTACGTTCTGCATTTCTATTTTTGCTATATTTTGTGATCTGTGAATATTTTAATATCTCGTGAAAATTTAATAAACCCTATTCACACCCCTCTAGGATTAATCTAGATCCAACACTGGCAAGCAATAATGAACCAAGCAAAGAATAACCAACACCCAAAAGCCCCTCACAACCCAAAGTACAGGACCAACCGCAAAAGAGACCCAAACAAACACATATGACTCAAACCACACAATTAAATGACTCACAGACAAAACGAAGCTCACTAGGAAACTCCAGGCTGCATAAACCTTACACCATACATTGGTCAGCTGTGAATGCAGTCTCGTTGTGAGGAAGTGAAGGGGATACTAGCAGCAACTGAATAAAACGATGAAGTAGAGACTCCACGCAAGATCTTCAGCATGTGGATCATCAGAACTGTGAATTCAAGTAATAATGTTCAACGACGAAGGAACGGAGATAAGAAAAAAAGGTTGAGAGGAACACAATTAGAAGTTCTCCAGGCATAACAAAAACTAGTACACTAGAAGAGGAAAAGACGATCGCTGTGGAGATGGTTAGAATGGTAAGAAGAAGTTTCGAGGAAAGAGGGGTATAAATGCGAACTAGTCGCCATTTCCAGAGAACTTCATAATTGCGAATAGGAGTTAGGGTTTAACAAATCAAAAGCTCAGATCTTGAATTGAAAACATAATTTTGTGGGCTTTCACGTGTGGAGAATACAGAAAGCATAATGAGGAGAATGGACTGAAGAAAGAAAAGGGAGGATAAAATGTTGTGAGGCAGAACAGAGAATGAAGAAAATAGGGTCGAGAAAAAAGAAAGAAGCTTCTGTCCCCATTAACAGTCGCCCACCAAAAGAAGAGCTTTTTTTATCTGATGAGGTGATTAGTGAGAATAAATGTTAATATATATAGTAATATTGAGAATAAAAAGATAATTATTTTCTTATGAGGTGATTAGTGAGTTAAAACCATTTTAGTTATGGGTTGATGACAATAATTGTGAATATTTGGTTAGTAATATGAATATTGGAATTTGGATAAAATAGTGTAAACCGTCAAAGTCTAAAATGGTTGTAATTGATAATAAATGTAAAATATTTGTATTATCATGTTAAATAATTTACTACGTTAAAAAAGGTCAATTGTAACATTTAAATTATATATGTCGAAAATGCTACACAAGCATAAGTGAAATATTTATATTTGGGTAATTTTTGTAGTAAAAGAAAGTTTTAATGTTAATAAGTTTTAAAATATTTTAAGAATTGTTGCTAACAAATTTATTTAACAATTTTTGATGTTAAACTATGATAAATATGTGAAGTAGGGGTGTATAACATGGTTTAGTAGGCTAATTAGATGCTAACATAGTTTGAATGAGTGTCTTGTCACTTAAACATGTGTTAATTAGCCAAAACTAATCACCTTGGGATAAATTAGTTCATTAGTGGGCCTAATTACTTCTTTAAGTAAAAAATCTCTAGAGAAATGTAAACTACATATATTTCCCTCATTATCTTCTTCTTCTCCTTCAGTAAAGAAGTAAGAAAACTTCACAGAGCTTTTAGTATAAATCATCAAAAGCCTCAAATCCGCCTCTAAACACTAGATTTTTGTAGTTTGACTCTAAAGCAATAGGTATTATTCTCTAAAACTTGGATCTAACTAATGATTTCTTGCTTTGTGTTATGAATCTATGTTTACAGTGAAAAACTTTCTTTGCATGTTTCAGTAAACTCTTCTACAGGTAGAAAGAAGCCTTCTTCTAGTCGAAAGAGCTCAAATTTAGTGCAATAAACTTATATCCTCGTCGCAATACCATTTAATGTGGGTATTCACCCATAAATTTCTAGTCTTGTTGTGTTCAGATGGCAATCAGTAAGTTCAATGATATAAACATATAGTTGTTTCATTTTGTTTCTTAGCTTCTGAAATCACAGCGAAAGCTTATCTTTGAGCCGCTGTATCTTGCTATGTACTCAATGTTTTTGCATGAATTCTTTCTACTGTGTTGTTATTTTTCTTGTGAATGTGTGCAAAATTTGGTGTGAATAAGACCTTGGTTGGTCGGGAAAACGATGCCCTGAAGTAGTGATCGGAGCAAGAATTGCTCCTGCTCCAAATCGCGTAAATTGGATCAACCAACTTCCGTTTTGGGTCGACCTAGGGGTCAACACAGAGACCAGGTGGGTTGACCCACCTTATGCAATTTGCGCACGTGTATTTTCTTGCTTCCATGCGATTGTCTAGGAGTCCCTTGTTAAATTTGCTTGGCTTTAATGAGTTTTTTGAGGCATTTTCACTTGATTTTCGAGTAGTATGAGCTTTGTTGATCAAGCCATTAATTATCCAAGTTAGATTACATACTTTTGGGTGATTTTGTAATTCAAACTGTGAGTTTGATGTTGAATTTTTGACATTTTAGAGTACACATACACGTTTTATAACTAGTTTTTCGATATGTAAACAAATACTGTTTTCATTATAGTTTTGGGGGTATATAATTTACGATTTTGGTTAAAAAATAAATGGCCTCGAAACAACAGTATAAAAACCTAGTTTAGTATTATATACGGATTTATGAAATAAAAACAATTGGTTACTGGAAAATTGTTTTATAAATTCATTTTAGAAAATTAACTATTTTCCTATATAAAAGCTACACATTTTGCACCCTTCGAGATTACGTATTGAATAATAAATGATGTCGTAAACCCCGTCGTATGCGACATGTTGGTATGGAAAATTGGTTAATTTCCATTTCCATCTACTTGAAGCTACTCTTGTGTTGAGATTTCTATGTTTTCTAGTGCGAAGGTGATAAACAGCTAGTGAACCAGTAGTGAGAACATGTGTCATGGGACACGTTGTTACCATTACCTGGGTCACTGACCGTGATTCAAAGACACACACTATGTTGGGATGAGCCAGTACTTGCTTCGGGGAAGCCAAAACTCGGGGAGTCACGTATACGTATTCACTTAACATGGGTGGTCAAGATACACTCGGTCACGGGTTGCAGTTATGTGCGCCTAATTTGAATACGCATAAGTACTTAGCTTAGCTCGGGGAGCTACAATATATTATGATGGCACATGCATATTTATTTGAGACATATCCATATTATGAAGGTGTTTGTGATTTTGAGATTTGAGCTTTACCATTTTATATTGATATAATCATTAAATTGGGAATCCATTTATGAACTGCAAGATTTCTGTATTGGAGTGTGATGCTCCAATTTATGGTGTTTTAACTCGTTTGAGTTATCTGATGAATTTATTGATTCTTTGGATTTGTGTTCACATTTATGGATGTGTTGAGGATATATCTAGCTTAACGCCATCACTACAATAAAACAGATCTATTACAATGGGCAATGCCCGTAGTAATAGGAGTTTTACAGCGGTCAGCCCGCCGGTTGTATTAGGCCATGTTGTAATATGTCCTCTTTTACAACGGACAATGAAAGTGGTAACAGGCAGTTGTAATAGACTTTTTACAACGGTCTTATGTTGTTGTTGTATGTTCCTTCAATAGAATAGCAACCCATTGTAATATTTTTTTTACAACAGATATTGACCGTTGTAATATCTTCTATAACAACAATTAATGCCCGTTGTAAAATACTGCAAGTTGCAATGGATTTGAATATTACACATAATATTAATAATATTTACAAGAATTGAATATTTAATTCAAAAATTATTTTTAAACAAATATTTATTCAAATAAACATTTATTACATTTTCAAATAGTACACATAGTGTTTCCCCTCTATTTACACAATCACTTGTACATACACTTCCGTACTACATTTCACTCGTATACATTGACTCCTCACTCCACACTTATTCACTTATATACACGTACACAGTCACATGGTCTGTTAATGAGTATTTTGAAGTAGGTATTATCGAATCCAACGGGATTTCGAAAACCTTTGCCTCCCAATATGTGTTCTCCAGATAATGCAACTCTATGCAACGGGAAATCCAGCTGCACGCTTCGATGCAATAGGCATAGGAGTATGAATTAGCCAAATCTAAATTGAAGAATAGGGATATTGGAAAAAAAATTCAAGCATACTGAGTTGAATAAACCAGACATATTACCTAGAGCATAGCAGAAGGCTTTTTAATGCCTTGATACTCCAGCTCAAGCAATGCATCCTGCAAGTCTGTGGAGTTTGCGGATGTAATCTTAAAAATTGAAGGGAAAAAAATAGAGAAATAACAATAAGGTACTTACATTAGAGTTCTACTATATGTTGGACTCAACCTAAATGACATGATCAAACTCTTCTGGAAATTGACCGACCGCAGCTTCATGCTGAAGGTATCTCCCAAGTTTATGCTACCATTAAATTGATTATTATCCCCATGATTTGCACTGGAATGCAATAGGTGAAGTTCATAGACAAATTCAGATCATATGTTATTTCACTTAGGTGAGTATAAGGATGAATAACTAATTAACAAATAACAGCATGTTTTTATATATTTGCTACAAATAAACATAATGATCCATTTCAGTTCATGTGTTTTAGCCATTTGAAACTTACACTTGCTCTAGTCTAGGAAGGCTGAACATTGTTTCAGGGATAACACTGTGAAGTCCTCCAGACTCCACAACAGTGGGCACCATATTTTCAGAACATTTTTTTAGTTTAAACGAATAATACATGACAAGTTACATTCAGAATGGCACTTAGTGAACTATTCTATTTAGTGTACTTATTGAACTTACAGAACTAAAGATTGTATAGTCGAGAGCCAACTTAGAGCTTCTGAAGCATCGAAGGTGTTATTGCTCAAATGTCTACGGAAAAATACTGGTATTCAGTATTCTTCATTAAGTTTTATTACATGGGTTCACCAGTATATGAATGAATACTTAAACATAGTTGAGGCTGTTAATTCCTGTTAGATCATTGGTCCAGACAGTTTTTGTTTGCTAAGTTCCTGGAAGCAACATGATAATAATATCTAAGCATAAAAGATACTTGAGTAATTTAATTGCGAGTTCATGAACAACTACTTGTAAATCATTAAGGCTTGTTAGATTGCTATAATGCTAGAAGGGACTATACCACTGAGAGAATTCCGTCAAGCCTCCTATAGTCAGATAAATTTAATCAACACAATTTGACAGTAAAAATGCAAATAAAAACAGAGATGCAGCTTGTCGTTTAGGATATACTTACAAAACCTCAAGCGATTTGACTAGACCTACTGAGGCTGGAATTGTTCCAGTGAGCTCATTGACATCAAATAGTCTACAGTATATGGTCAGAAGTAAATTTAGTAAAAATTCGTGTGTATGTGTATTGAAGTTTAGAAACATTTTGTATAAGTTTCATTTGAGCGCCGAAGAGTTTCCCTGATATGATACCGGATAACTGAATTTTGTTGAAGTGACTTCTCATTCAGAGGTAAAGAATTCAGTTTAACTAAAAGATGTCAAGAGTCAAACACTAGGAAAGAAAAAGTTTAATGTGGACTAACAAATGCTTAGCATTTAGAAGCAAGACCAATCCCGATGAGTTGTTATTTGAAATTGGTATGGTTCCACTTATTTTGTTATCTGTTATATAAAACTAGTACAGGTTTGACAGCTTACCAAAGGAAGAAGGAATTTCACCATTAAGATTGTTTGAATTTACAGCAAAAGAATTTCACAATTAAGATTGTTTGAATTTAGAGCCCTGAAATCAGTTTCGTGTGAAGAATTTCACTGTGAATTTTAGATAAGCAATCATATTACCTATTTCCCATCTAACATCAGTAGCGTTGAGTTTGACAACTCAATCATATTACCTATTTCCAATCGACATACAAAAACCAAACAACAAATGAATAATCAGTTGATATAATTTCCTTCTTAAAGAAAAAAAATACGGCAGAAAAATACGGCAACTGAGGGAAATTAATCGCCTTATCCTAAGTTTGATAGCGATCAGAAAAAATAATAACTAAGAACTCAAAATAACTGGAAAGAAACGAAGATAAAACAGTTACCAGCGTATGGTATTAGAGGGAATCTCATGTAGGAGAGAGAGGGATGAGGGCGAGGTTAAGAGGACCAGCGTAGGAGTTTGGAAATTTGGGAACTAGGGTTCTGGAGGAGGACCAGCGTATGAGGTTAGGGAATTCGCCTTTGGCTCGATTATGCTAGAATAAATGGTTATTTAGCTTAACGCGGGCTCTGAAATGTTTCAGCGGTGAACGAGAAAAAAAACAAAAGCAGGAACGAAGATTAGAGAGAAAATGCAATAAGTTTGGATGTCAATGGACGATTATTTATGGTAGAGTTACAAAAGTATTTTTTTAAATAAATATAGAAATAATATTCTAAAACTTGACGTTTATACTTTACAAATCCAAATTTCTTTCTAGCACTTTCAAGATATAAATTTGAAATATTATCTAAAGTTAAAACTTTGTTAATTTTTTTTACTTTTAAAGACCTAATTTGTTTGTCGTTCGAAAGCCATTTAAATACAAGCCCATAGTCTCAACCGTTTTATTTGTTTGTAGTTCGAACTCAAATTCAAACAATAAATGAGATATACCGTTTATAAAGTGAATTAGTTTGTTGGTTGTTTGTTTTTAGAAATATATTATTTGATGTACCATTATATCCATTTATTTTTGTAGTTTAAATTTGTTTATTGTTTGATATTTGAATTTATTTGAAATGAATTTTATAAATATTTCATAATTATTGTTAGACAATTTAATATTATTAAATTCTGTTAAGAATTAAATGTAGTTACCAATTATAATTATTGATTATTAAGTAGCAAATAATAATTTATCAAATGTTAATTAGTGAAAATGTGAATTAATATTATTATTAATGATTAATATAACGATTAATTATTACAAGTTATAAATAATCATTAATTACTACGAGTTATAAATGATTAATATAATATTATTAATGATTAATCATTAATATTAATAAATAATATAGTATTATTAATGATTAGTAATTATTAATGTAATACTATAGCTAAAGGCAATAATATAAGTTATATAATATCATTGAATGAAATCTAATATGTATACAATAATATAAACAAACATTATTTAAAAAAAAAAATTACAACTATTTGGGTAGATAATGTAGATAATACTACTTTACAATGATGTTATAAATAATATAATATTATTGTTAATAATTATTATTAATGATTAATTATTAAGTATAATATTTTTAACGATTAGTAATAATTAACAATATATGATTAGTGATTAATTATTAGATAATAACACATAATCAATACTAATTTTACGGAAGTATTGTAATTATTAATTATTGACTATCGAAAATTGGCACCTATTACAACGGACATTTTGTGATGGTTGTAAAATAGAAATATATTACAACGGACATTTTGTGAATGTTGTAAAATTGATATCTATTACAGTAGGCCAGAAATGACCGTTGTAATAGCACTTTATTACAACGTGCGATTTTTACCCATTGTAAAAAGAGTGTTGTAAAGGATATTTATTACAACTGTCCAGAAATGACCGTTGTAATAGCATTCTATTACAACGGGCAGTCACTGCTCGTTGTAAAAGGGTGTTGTACAGGCATCTACTACAACGATAAAGAAAGTGACCGTTGTAATAGTTATCGTTGTAATAGCACTGTATTACAACGAGTGGCCCGTGCCCGTTGTAAAATGGATGTTGTAATAGTTTTTTTTTTTTTTGTAGTGCATGTACTTCACCCATTACTTATGACTTGTGTAATTATCCTTCCAGAATCCCTTAATGAATTACAGTTCTCAACTCTTTGATCAAAGAGTTTTGTATCGTATTCTTATTCATCTTTATCCCTGTTATTACTCACTGTTGACTAGACGGATCCGTGTGTGTGTTAATTCTCGGTTAGACTGAGCTTTTACAAGTATTGCCAGCTATGCAGATATCTTTTGTTTCTGCCATGAAACCTTTCCAGTTTTAGGGGTATCTAGTAGTTGTATTGTGTAGGTACATGTTTATGATCCTTGTACCTTTTTATGTAGTATATTTATTTTGGACTTGTGTTGTACCTATTATGGTGGTATACCACGTTTTGATGACATTGTATGATTGTACATTACATGTATATGCATATGATGTTGGTTGATCTGTCTTGAGATGCTTTATTATTTCAGTTAATCGTATTTGTTCTAAATTATTTCCTAGCCACCATAGTTTTTTTGTTGATTTATGATTATGAGTGTCAATCCGCAGGAAAAAATTACAAAGACTATGCATTTCATCGATACTCTTGATGTTGAATTAATACAAGGCTCATGGGTGGTCGCTCCGAACAAGCCATATTCTCTGCATTACTAGACAACATTCCTCAAAATATTCTTTACTAATGTGGGTCTCGGGTTGGGGAGTCACAACTTGTTATCAGAGCCGAGTTTAAAACAAAATGCAGTTAAAACAAAACAGAATATGAGCAGCTATAGTGCATTGAGATACAATATAAGTGTTTTCACATGAATCCCTTGTGTCCATCCCTTGAATTGAGCCGTGCACTAGGGTGTATGCCTTTTAACCTTTGTCCTTGTATGGGGTAGATAGAAAAAGGGAATATGTTTAGGAATAAATTGTTTTATATTTCCATAGTATTCCTTATAACTGATTGCTTGAATATATCCTACCCTGTGTTTTAATCCTGTTGTATCTTTTCTTTCAGTGATGGCTGGTCGAGGAAAGAGGCAGCAATCAGGGGCTGGACCGACCAGTGGTCCAGGTCCCGTTGTAGAGATTAGGTCGTCCAGTGGCTCACAACCCAATGAGGATAACAGACCAGCTGGTAGTTCTCATCCTGAGTCGGTCACCTTATCCACCGAGCAGTTATTGGAGCTTACCAGGAGCACTCAGCCTCCTGCTCTGCCATATTCTTCCCCTCCTCGCAAATTAGCCTTTCCCTGTATATGCAGCGATTTCTCCTATCTTAGTGGGAAGCCTTTCCTTGGTTCTAAGTCAATTCTATAAGTCCAAGCCTACATCCATATGTGTGAGTGTATATCTATGCAGTTAAAGCTCTTCGCGGTTTTATAGCGGCAGAGATACAAACATGTGAAGCGGGGAAATAGCGGGGATATAACAGAGGCGCAAAAAGGTTCATTAGTTGTAAACCCAAATATTTGAAAATTAATTAATCATCTTTCTTACATTATCTGTGTACAACAAACTAATATTAATTAATCTTATATAACAAAATCAAGGAATATCATAGTTATACATGCTAAATTTGATGAGTGCAATTGATTGTTACCATATGTTAGGCATATATGCCTTAAATTTAGTCATTTACGCTAAATTTACTGAATTTTAAAAAAGAGAACTAGTCAGATCAAGCTTTATATATTAATACTGCTAAAGAGGACGCTAAAAGGCGTTGATTTAATGGATGAAGCGGAAAATCGCGGGGCTAGAAGCGGATCTACTGTTCGTCAGCGCTAAATTGAAATAGCATAGCGGTTGAAGAGTTCTATGAGCTATAGCGGGGATACTGCAGGGCTTTAGCGGGGATTTAACTACATAGGCGTATATTCATGCGTATGGGGATTTCTGATCACCGTAGAGTCCTTATAGCATCTAAAATGTTGCAAGGGCGAGCTCTTGACAGGTATGAGTTATTGATCGTTGAGGTTGATGAGGCTTCTTTTGGATGGAAGCGGTTTCGTAAGCGGTTCGAGCTCAAGTATGTTCCCGAATCTAAGAAGGAGGTTTTAGCACATCGTTTCCTTGATCTCAAACAAGGAAGGTCGACAGTTCCTGAGTATGTATTATCTTTTGAGGCTCTCTCCAAGTATGGTTTGAGCATATCAGTACATCATACAAAAAGAATCTTAGTTCGTAACTGGTTTGAAGAAGTACCTTAAGAAGTCATTGATATTGTAGCTTAAGTTGTCTTTTGAAGTATTGGTTGACGCCACCTTTCATCTCAAGGCATTCGAGAACGAGAGTGATAGTAATGATGAGAGTGGGGTCTATAAGAGCTCAGACAAGAAGAAGTTCCCATTTCAGAAATCCAAGTCTTTCCCTAGTAAGAAGAAGAAACCTATGGCTCAGAGTTCCCAGTCTAGTGGAGCACCGCCTGCCAAGAGGGGTTGCTTCAATTGTGGATCCAGTGATCATTTTGCACACAACTGTCCTAAGCCACGTATCTGCTACTATCATAAGAAGGAATGACATTTGGCCTCTTCTTATCCTTTTGCTCCTAAATCTAGTCATTTAGGCAAGCTTGATGTGATAGAGTCGGGTGGTGGCTCTTTTGAACAGATAGGTGTGCCTCCTATTCTCGAGCATTCACTTTTATTTCGCAATCACATGACTATAGTTCTTTTTTATATGGGTGCTTCGCATTTGTTCAAGGAGCTTAGGGATGGTATTTCCATGGATATTTGTTGTATTGTCACTTCACTGAGGATGGTGAATCCCATTGGGTATCCTCCACCCATAGTTTGTTATGCGATGATTTAGAGATTTTTATTTGTAGGTTTTCTTTCCATACGAATCTGCACGTGTTTCCTTCTTTTGGGGTTTGATATGATCTTATTTGTAGATTTTCTTTCCATACGAATATGCACGTGTTTCATTCTTTTGGGGTTTGATATGATCTTGGTATGGATTGGCTCGTGTGATATGAAGCCAATATTTTATGTATCTAGCGGATCTTATATCTTCGCCATCCCAATTCGCCTTCATTGCTCTCTCTTGTGCTTAATGATGTTGATAGTGATTCCGAGGCATCTTTATTTTCTCACGCTCGAGACTAGGATGATGATGATGATGTGTCTCATATTCCTATGGTTTGTGATTTTGCTGTTGTTTTCGAGCCCATTTTGGGATTACCACCCAAATGAGCTATCGAGTTCCGTGTAGACTCTGCTCCTGATGCTCATCTGATTAGTCTCCCTCCCAACAGATATCGACTAAAGAAAATGAGGAACTAAAGAAGTGGCTTCTCGAGCTTGAGTCCAGGAAATTTATTGAGTCTAGCTCATCATCGTGGGGTGCCGCGTTCGTTTTTGTTTGGAAGTTTGTTAGATCTCTTAGGCTTTGCATTGATTATCGCAAGCTTAATGAGCTTACCATCAAGAACCGTTATATGTTGCCCAGAATTGATGATATGTTCAATCAGTTGAGTGGAGCTAAGGTCTTCTCTTAGTTGGACCTTGCCACCGATTTTTCATCAGTTACGAGTTGCGGAGGATAGCATTCCTCTCGCCGCTTACCGCACTCGTTATGGTTCTAATGAGTGGCGTGTTATGCCTTTCGGTCTGACTATCGTTCCGACATTCTTCGTCAATCTTATGAATCGATTATGCAGCGAGTATCTCGATAAATTTGTCCTAGTTTTCATTGATGACATTCTTGTGTGTTCTCGATCTATAGTCGAGCATGCTAGTTATTTGCGAATTGTTTTGAGTGCACTTCACCATCATCAACTTAAGGCCAAACTATCTAAATGCCACTTTTAGGAGAGGAAATTTCATTTTCTTGGCCATGGTGTTTCTGCTAAAGGTATTTCTATTGATCCATCTATGATTGAGACCATCTAGAGACAGAAGAGGCCCGAGACCATTTCAGAGATTCATAGTCTCTTGGGTTTTGCGGGTAATTTCCATCGATTTATTTGGGATTTCTCTTACATCGTGCTTTAGCTTACTCTTGCCCGAAAGTGTGTTCGCTTCGAATGATCAGACCAGTGTGAAACCTCCTTTTAACGATCAAAGGAACTTCTCACTCATGCTTCTGTTCTTTTGGTTCCTAAAGGGAACCAGGACCTTATTGTTTATATCGTAATCAGTCATTATGGTTTAGGCGTCGTGTTGATGCAGCGTAATCGAGTTGTAGCCTATTCTTCTAGCCAGTTGCAGCCAAATGAGATTCGATATGTGATTCATAACCTTAAGCTTGTGGCTATTGTGTTTGCTTTGAAGATTTGGCGTTATTATCTACTTGGAGATCATTTCACTTTTTTACTGACCATAAATCTCCTAAGTATTTGTTTTTTCAGAAATTTCTCAACATGCGTCACTAGTGTTGGCTCGAGTTTCTTGCGGCTTGTGATTTTGACATCTATTATACCCCTAGGAAGGGTAACCGTGTAGCTGACACACTTAGTCGCAAACATTCAGGTTTTGTTTCTATGATGTTAGACGAGTAGAATGTTCAGGAGACTTTATCTTATTGTGATTCCCGATCTTACTTCCTTGTCTGATTCGCCCATTTTATTTTTTACTTTGGAGGCTCGACCATCTATTCTCGATCGTATTTCCGATGGATAAAGGGTTATACATAGGTAATGCACTTTATCTAGCTTTGTGAGCCTAAGTCCCAAAATGAGAAGGTATGGGATTTTAATGTTGATTATCGCGGTTGCCTTCGTAAGAACAATCGTATTGTGGTGTCTTCTGATACAACACTTAGGCGTGACATTCTTAATGATTGTAATCATACTGATTATACTACCCATCCCGGCAGCAGTAAGATGTATGCCAATATGCATAGCCTCTATTATATGAAGGGCTTGAAGCATGATGTTGCAAGTTATGTAAGTAATTGCATAACTTGTCAACTTACTTAAGCCAAGCATCAACGACCATCTGATCTTCTCCACCCTTTAGAGGTTCTATTATGGAAATGGGACCAGATTTCAATGGATTTCGTTGACGGCCTACCTTGTTCGAGGTCAGGTCATTTGAGCACTTGGGTTATTGTTGATCGTCTCATTAAGTCTGGTCATTTCATTCCTATTAAGTCTAATAGGGATGCACCTCTTCTTGCTAAGCTTTACATCAAGGAGATTGTTCGCCTTCAGGTACTCCTTCATCGATTGTTTGTGATCGCGACCCTTTATTCACTAGACATTTCTAGAGCGGTCTTCAGCAAACTTTGGGAATAAAGCTTAATTTCTCCCCAACTTATCATCCTCGGTATGATAGGAAGACTGAATGGGTTAATCATATTCTTGAGGATCTTCTTCGCGCTTTGTGCTTGATTTTGATGGTTCATGGAAGGAACACCTACCACTCGTGGAGTTCTCATATAATAATAGCTTACAGTCTTCTATTTGTGTTGCTCCTTTCGAGGCATTATAGGCAAACCTTGTCGTTCTCCATCTTGTTGGTTAAAGTCTGCAAAGAAGCTCATTTTTGTTCAAGGTTCAGTTCATGATTCTTCTGAGAATATCATTCTTATTCCATAGAGAACGAAAGGGCTCAAAGACGATAGAAATCCTAAGCAAAAAACCATAGGAAGCCTCCTAAGTTCTCTGTAGGCGATCTGGTTTTCATTCATGTTTCTCTATTAAAGGGAGCTATGTGTTTCAGTATGACCAGAAGTTGGCTCCTCGTTTTATAGATCCATTTCCGATCACTGAGTGTATAGAACCTGTTGCATATCATCTATCTCTTCCATCTCATCTATCTAGTATCCATGTTGTATTCTATGTGTCATAGCTCAGAAAGTTCCTTAGAGATCCAAATTCGGTTATTGATCCTTCTAAGTAGCTTAATATTGAGATATCTTCTGATTTATCCATCATACAACAGCCTATTCACATTCTTGATTCGGAGGTGAGTCACCATTGTAGTAAGGATGTACCCCTCATAAAGGTCTAGTGGTCAGGTAATCCTAAAGTCTGTACCTGGGAAACTAGGGAGTCTATTGAGCATGTTTATCCATATTTACTTTCTTCTCACGATGGGGGTGAGAAATTTTTCTTAATTTGTGCATATCTTCTTCGGTGTATATGCACTCTTAAACGTGTGCACATTCCTTGTGTTGGGTTAGATTAATTGTACCCAAATTGCGAGGATGTAATTTTTGTAAGAAGGAGTCTATAACAACCCGAGTTCTCGGTAATTACCTACTTAAAATTAACCACTAAAATATGAATAATCGGGTAACAATTAAGTTGAATATATCATTAGCTTTATTATTCGACTTAATTATTTGTGTTGGTAATTAATTTGGGTGCTTTCAGGTTTGATTGCGGGATTTAATCACATTTAAGTGATTAGATTTGAGGCTTGAGTCAACTAAATGTGGATTTTGTGATAAAATGTGAAATATTGATTTGGGTGAAATCTGTATAACCTTTGAAAGGCAGCAAAAACTTTATTTACATTCAAACAAAATACAATGTTAACATAAGAATTACAATGCAGTTATACCTAACAACAACAAAAAGATTATATACACAATAAGGAAATCTGAAACAACATATTCATTACTTGCACTCACGTCCAATACTAAGAATTCCAAAACCAAGAGATCTTTAACAATTTGATATGAATATCCGCATATGACTTACTTATGTTCTTAATCCTTTCCCAAAAACCCTATTATTCCTTTCAGTCCACACTAAATAAATAAAATTCCTCAATATCTTTAGAAGAAGCTTAGTTTTGTTCGTCTTCCAATGCGTCCCTTTAAAAATGTTATACCATTCAGTCTGACTTGATAGCGATGTTCTATGATAACTGCCTGAAGCTAAAATCCTGTTCCATACAAGATTAACATATTAACATTAAAAAAACAGATAAGTAATCATTTCTTCTTCACTTGGACAAAGAACACAAAGACTATCATTGATCAGCCCAATCGAATGTAGTTTCCCTTTTGTGTTTGAAGTGTTGGCCATCACTTTCCACAATAGAAAATTCTCTTTAGCTGGACTTTCCATATTCAAGATTCTAGAACTCCATTCTAAGGATTGCCTTTCATTCTTCATCAAGTTATAGATATTCTTCGCCAAATGCTTCTTACCCATCCACAAAATTGCCAGACCACCTGAAACTTTATAATTCTCTGTTACATCATTCGAAAGCTGCCTTAACACCGCAGAGTTAGTGTATGGTAAGACCGGTTGTCCTTCTTGCATATAATGCTTAACTACTGCATTGCAAGGAATTCCAGAGTTGATTTTCAAGTTATATTCTACCACATTACTCAAAAAAAATTCCTGGATGTACCCAAGGATCATTCCAAAAAGAAACTCTATCAACATTCCTGAAATTGAATGGAATAAAAGGAAGAAAAATTTCTCGAAGCTTGAGTATACAACGCCAACTCCAACTGGAATTCTGGGGAATTTGCATTATCCAGAAATTTTTTCTTCCAATTAAATTGTGATTTATCCATCTTGACCATAGACATTGTTTACTAGCAAAGAGATTTTAAATATAGCAAGACATGCAGCCTTGTTCCATACATAAATGTTGGTAATACGAAGTTTCCCATGTTCCTTATCTTCATAGAGTTTTACAAAAGATATAGGCACCATTTTATTAGAGTATGGATCACCATGCCACAAAATTAATTTAACACAGTTATAACCATATTGATGAGCTTCATTAGCAATATGTACTGCCTAGTCCAATATGTGGTAATCGCAACTGCCACTGATTGGACAATGGTGAGCCTTCCAGCTTGAGATAATTTGCATGACAGCCATTGCTGGAGCTTATTTACTATCTTCTCATAAAGCAACATACAATTTTGTTTCGAGATTTGAGACCTTATCAAAGGAAGACCCAGATAATAAGAGTTCATTGGAAATTCTTTCAACCCAACATATTTGATAATTTCAGTTTTCCACTCTAATGGAATCCCAGAAACCAAAATGTGAGACTTGTTAAAGTTAATTTGAAGACCAGTAAGAGAGAAAAACTGCTCCAAAGTGGCCAAGATACACTATATATTAAAGATAGTTGGATTTGTAAAAATTATGAGATCATATACAAAGAGAAGGTGAGTGATCAATGGAACCTTGCAACGAAGATGCTATTCAAAATTACCCTCTTCGACTTGCTTCAGCATTTGAGAGTTCAACAATTCCATAACCACAATAAAAAGATATATATGCAAAAATCGGATCCCCCATGTCTTAGCCCTTGAGTCCCTTTAAAAAACCATGAAGACTTCCATTCCTCAAGATTGAATATCTAGGAGAAGATATGCACGTATATATCCAAGCCAAAAAAGGAATAGCAAAATTCATTCTTGCCACTACCGCAAGTATTGAATGCCATGATATGGAGTCAAAAGCTTTCTTAATGTCCAATTTAAGCATGCATCTAGGGGATATGTTTTTTCAATTATAGCCATATAGTAATTCCTAGGTTATAATGATATTATCACTTATTGTTTTACCACTTACAAAAGCAGATTGATTTGGAGATATAATTGTGGGTAGAACCTTCTACAAACTATTGGCCAAAACCTTTGAAGTTATCTTATATAAGACATTACAACATAATATTGGCCTAAAGTCTGAAACTGTATCTGGATTATCTGCCTTTGGAATTAAAGCAATTGATGTTGCAGCTAAAGACAGTGGCTATTTATTGTGCTGAAAGAAAAATAGCAAACCATTTCTTAAGTCAACACCAATTGTTTTCCGGCACTTTTAAAGAAAAAAGGCATTATAACCATCGGGCCCTCCACAGCTTGTATCATCCAATTCAAAGACTGCATCCTTAATGCCATCTCTTGTTATTTGTGCAACAATATTCTGAGATTGTTCAGTGGACAAGGAAGGCAGGTTAACATGGTAATATGGCTCTATATCAATTTGATGAGGATTAGAGGATGCCAATATTGAAGAGAAATAATTATCAAATGCCTCATTCATAGAATTAGCTTGCTGCTGCACCACCCCATGCATATTTTTAATAAAGAAAATCGTGTTTTCCTTCTTTACCTTTAGATATTTGTGGAAATACTTTGTGTTCCTGTCTGCATCCTTTTTCCTTCCTAAAAAAAGTTGATTGCCTTTGAGCTTGCATCTCCAAATCCAAAGTCGATTTCAATCTGAGCTTTAGGTCCAATTATGTTAGTTGTAACGTTAAATCATAGGGACTTCTTTGCATAGCCTCCGGAACTCGAATTAATTCCTCTCTAACAGTTGAAGATAATTTGGAGCCTTTCCTAAAATTACTTGATGACCAAGCTCTCAAATAATTTTCAACTGCTTCAACTTACATAAAAATGAATTCAAAGGATGAAGAGAATACTGATTTGCTCAAACCTACACTAAAAGGTTAGAAAAGTTTGCTTGATGAATCTAAAAATTAAAATTAAAAAAATGATCTTACCTTTGTCAGTGGAATCATCAATACCCTATTCAAACAATAAAGGGCTATGATCAGAAATTTGTATAAACTGACAATAAAGAATATTAATATATGTTGTAATATTCAGAATAAAAAGACTAACTATTTTATTATGAGGTGATTAGTGAGTTAAAACCATTTTAATTATGGTTTGATGAAAATAATTGTGAATGTTTGGTTAGTAATATAAATATTGGAATTTGGGTAAAAATATGTAATACTATGTAAATCTTAAAAGGCTAACATGGTTGTAATTAATGATAAACGTAAAATATGAGTTTTATCATGTTAAATAATTTATTAAGTTAAAAGCAAGTCAATTGTAACATTTAAATTATATATATCAAAAATGTTACATAAGTATAAGTGAAATATTTATATTTGTGTAATCTGGGTAAATTTTATTGTAAAATGAAGTTTCAAGGTTAATAAGTTTTAAAATATTTTAGAAATTGTTGTTAAAAAAATTATTTAACATTGTTTGATGTTAAACTATGATTATTGTGTGAAGTAGTGGCGTAAAACATGGCTTAGTAGGCTAATTAGATGCTAACATAGTTTATAGAGTGTCTTGTTGCTTAAACATGTGTTAATTAGCCAATACTAGTAACCTTGGGATCAATTAAGTCATTAGTTGGCCTAATTGCTTCTTTAAGCAAAGAAATATTTGGAAAAATGTAAACTACTTACATTCCCCTCACTGTCTTCTTCTTCTTCAGTAAAGATGTAAGAAAACTTCACGAATCTTTTACTTTGAATCATCAAAACCCTTTAATCCACCTCAAAACACTAGATTTTAGTAGTTTGACTCTAAATTAGCACGTATTACTCTCTAAAACTAGGATCTAATGTACAATTTCTTGTTATTTGCTATGAATCTATGTCTACAGTGAAAAACTTTCTTTGCATGTTTTAATAAATTCTTCTATAGGTAGAAAGAAGCCTTCTTCTAGCCCAAAGAGCTCTAATTCGGTGCAATAAACTTCTATACTCGCTGCAATTCCATTTCAGATGAGTGTTCACTCACAATTTTCTAGTTTTAGTTTGTTTTGATGGCAATCAGTAGGTTTAACGATAGAAAACCTATAGCTATTTCATTTTGTTTTAGAGTTGCTGAAATCACAGTGAAAGCTCATCTTTGAGCTGTTGTATCTTGTTATGTTCTCAATGTTTTTGCATGAATCCTTTCCCCCATTTTTTTCATGTTTCTTGTGAATGAGTCTACAAATTTTGATGTGGATTAGACCATGTTTTGTCGGGCAAACGATACCTCGAAGTTGTGATCGGAGCAAGAATTGCTCCTGCACCAAATCGCGTAAAGTGGGTCGATACGCTTCCTTCTTTGGTCGACCTATGGGTCGACACAAAGACCGAGTGGGTTAACCCACCTTATAAAATTTGCGCATGTGTATTTCCTTGCTCCTGTGCAATTGTCTGAAAGTCCCTTGTTGAATTTGCTTGGCTTTAATGAGTTTTTTAAGGCGTTTTCACTTGATTTTCGAGTAGTATGAGTTGGCTGATCAAGCCATTCAATATCTAAGTTTAATCACATACTTTTGGCTGATTTTTTGTTTTGAATTATGAGTTTGATGATGAATTTTTGGCGTTTTAGAGCACACATACATGTTTTCTAACTAGTTTTCTTATATGTAACAAATATTGTTTTTGTTGTAGTTTTAGGGCTAAATAAGTTTACGATTCTGGTTTTAAAATAAACGGCCTCAAAACAATTGTATAAAAACCTATTTTAGTATTATATATATAGATTTAAGAAAGAAAAAAAATTGGTTTTTAGAAAATCATTTTATAAATTCGCTTTAGAAAATTTAGTGTTTTCCTATATAAAAGCCACACTTTTGCACCCTTCGAAATAACGTATTGGATATTAAACGATACCGTAAACCCCGTGGTATGGGGACACAACGATATAAAAAATTGGTTAATATCCATTTGCGTCTACCTAAAGCTATTCTTGTGTCGAGACTTTTATGTTTTCGAGTGCGAAGGTAATAAACAGCTAGTAAACCAATAGTGAGAACGTGTGGTATGGGATGCACTGTTACCACTACTTGGGCCACTGACTGTGGATTGGTGACGCAAGCTATGTTGGGATGAGTCAGTTGTAACACCCCACATCCATTAATGTCACTCAAAAAGGGAATGCATTAACTTCCATGGAGCATTTTAAGTGTGTCTAGAACAGAAACTTAACAACAAGACAGATATAAACAGTACTTGAAAAATTAAAAACTTTATTTCATTGCAGCGGAAAATACATATGTTTGATTACATCATCAAAACCAGAGCCAAGTACATAATATCCATCTTGACTAAATCAAAGTACATAAATTGAAAGACGTAATCCCCAATATAAAATAGCCATAAATAAAAGAGAGGCTGAACTTTACTCCAGCGATCCAAGCAATCTTCGAAAAGCAAGAAGCACAGCAGTCCAAAACCAAGCTCCACTGGTGTTAGTTCCAACATGCGCACCTGGTGGGGGGTGGAAGAAAAGAGGAGGAAACAAATGGGGTCAGACATAAAGTCTGGCGAGTGCGATAACTTTAACAATATAATTACCAAAGTAACTAGGCTAAGGCATAAGTTGGAAAATCAGGAAATGACCATGAACCATTGAGTATGGCAGAGTAAACAAGGAAACAAGATGCACAACGATATCGTTATAGCGCACCTAACCCACTATAAGATAATTACTAAACTACACCAACACTATAAGATAATTGCTATATTGCACCACCACTAGTCACCCTAAGGTTGATCCCGCCTACAGACTTAAATAATGATAATGGTAGTTTCGCACACCCCTAGCTGCCTTCATAGGTGCCGCCTGCCCCTATCTCCACTAGGTGTACCCACTACCCCCAAGCGATCGGCTCCCTAACTCGTAGATACCCGTGCTGGCCCCACAGTGGGGTGTATCACTCCCCAAAGTGGCAACCCGATACCACAAATAATGCTAGGCTTATACCTACACGATGCAACGGCTTACCTACCAGCCCGGGTCCACATACGCATATGAACCCGTTGGACATGCGTTGCCACCACTAACCTGGTTTGGCCTCTTACAGTCAAGCCCGGTATGCGTGTCCCGTCCTCGACTTGGGTCGAGCCCACAAAGATACGTATGGGTTACTAGTTGAAACGGGCCCCCATTACTTGACATAAGCTATCCACCTAAGCTTGGTCCCCTCTAGTACATCCCACTTAACCCACTTCTTATTCATGTTCACTTACATGTTTCAATTTTGGATAAGTATTTCTAATCGTATTTCAAATGCCACCCAAGGCACCCACTAGATTCCACATGCCACCGAAGGCACCCACTTAACCCCCTCATGTCCCACTACATGTTTATCTGGTTAAGTGTTTCTTAATTCATTAAGACCGTAACGTCATAAAGAACTCTCACATTAGACTGGCATTTGTGGCAGCTGGATTTGCCGGGCGGGTCCAGGCAGTCTTACACCACAAAAGAGCCTAACCTCGTGTCTTTACAATTGTTACGTATTTAATTTATGCCTAAGACCTCCCACATTAGACTGGCATTTGTGGCATCTGAATTTGCCGGGCGGGTCCAGGCAGTCTTACACCACAAAAGAGCCTAACCTCGTGTCTCAGACGATTAATTACTCCTAATTAATCATCCCCCAATTTGAATTACTTTCCCTATTCAAATTATCAATTAATTCCAAATTTAACTATGGCCATAAGTGACTCAATTATGTCCATCTATTTATGGTATGTAAAATCGTACCAATTTCATCACAAATTTATTTTATGCCTTTTAAGGCATTTATGCCAATTAAATCTTTTAATATTATCCCCTTTTCCCCACGTTGTACGTTCGTTCGTTTAACGTAAAATATACGTTAGACTCGAATTGTCTAACTCATGAAATAAAGAGAAAAACATCACAACATACATATAAATAAAACTAGATCTAAACATAAGGGGTGAACTTGCATGTGTGAATGATGTTCTACATCTAAAACTTGCATAGGCCAAAGTTACAATTTGCATAAAACTACATATGTCATAGACCCAAAATCTAAAGGTGTTAACTTGTTGGGATAATGGTCACAAACTTGCATAAATCATGTATGTCATGGATCTACATCTAAGGGTGTAAACTTGCATCGTCAATAACCACAAACTTGCATAACATGATTCATATTCCAAACTCATATATTTATATAAACTTGCATATGTAATTTATGCAACATAACAATGGTGTGAACTTACATCTAAACATGTAAACTAGCATGTAGAATTTGGCATAAAACTCACACATGTCATAGCCTAACTTTAGATCTAAAATAGATGTCGTGAAGCATATAAGGTTATACATATAATTTTCCCCAACTTGCATATGATTCATGTCTTAATAAAAATCTAAACTTGCATACATACTTATGATTTATCATATGAATCAACATACCCAAATTAGAATATGAACAACATGGTGATTCGATTATACATAAGCCAATCATAAAATTATAACATAGATGATGTCAACTTTTCAAGATAGCATCATAGAATTTACAACACAAACATCACAATTTTACTACATGAATAATAACATGCGGTCAATAATTCACATCATATCCAAATAGTCCACATCATAACTCAATCCAATTAATTTGCTAATTATTTTATTAAAATTAGCGAACTCACAATTCAGAGAAGGTCTTGAATTCTGAATTCTAAGTTCTGAAGTTGTAATAGCTTTCCCTTGAAGAAGATTCGTTGTTTAAGTTGAAAAGAATTGAATTAGATTAGCTTTCTTCCTCTCTAATTGGTGGCGGCTATGCTGAGTTGCTAGGTGATGGCATGGAGGCCATGAATCTAATTTTTGTTTTGATTTTAGGGTTTGAGTCTATAGGTGTTTACATAGAGTTTAGGATTAGTTTAAGCCGTCCGATCAACCCAGAATTAATCCCAGCCAACCAGAGCATATCAGAAACCCTAATGAGTCAGCGTCTAGTCATTAACAGGTCATAATTCAAATCTGCTCGGGGGGCAAGTCGACTCTATGGTCAACCTGGTCAGGGTAGGTCGACCCCTAGGTCGACCTGGTCAGGGTAGGTCGACCCCCATGTCGACCCTATGGTCGACCTGGCCCTGGAGGGAAAATTCCCGCCTAGCCCTTTTGAATCTGAATTTTGAATTTTCTGAAACTTCCGATGGCCATAACTTCCTCATACGAAGTCCAATTCACGCAAACTTGGACTCTATCTCAACCAGAATTCCGAGACAAACACAATGGCGCAACCTGTTTCCATTAATTCTCACGTCTGCGATTAGTTATTCTTTAATTTGTGAACATTAGTGTTAACAGAATTACGGGGTGTTACATTCTCCCCTCCTTAAAGGATTTCGCCCCTGAAATCTCCAAGTGAAGGAGAATGCATATCCTACCATCCAAACAACCATCTACTCAACCATCAAACACAAGCATCCATTGTCCTTAAATAAAATTCCTAATTTTGTATGAACATATGCAAGAAGTGTGTGTATATGTTCCTTATCTAATGCGAAATCTGGCGGTCTACTGATTCAGTTGACCTCCTTAATGCAAACCATGATAGTGTCATGCGTCCATTATGTATGCGAAAGAATCCTATCGATACATATTACTTCTACATGTGTGCACAACCATTCACCAAAATGCAACATCCATATGATGGTACAGCCATTATACAACCATTAACTTAAATATGCCCTCACGTTTATATGCAATATGCAATATGAAGTGATTGAGCCGATCTGGTGCCTAAAGTGTGTGTATATGCATCCACGAGCAACCACTAGCAAACACTTGCATCCACATGCATCCATCATACATAACATGTCTAAAACACATGTTTCAACCATAGGACTACCCTATCTAAAGATCAAAGGTACTAGCGAGAGGGCATACTAAAGATAAGATAAGATAAGTACGAGCTAAGCGATAAAGGAGAAATTAAAAGGCATACCCTCGAAAAGAAAAGGGTATAATGAACGCATCTTCTCTTCCATCTCCCAAGTAGCGTTTCTCTTATCGTCTCCCCATTGCACTTTGACTTGCTTGACCTCTCGATTCCTCAACTTCTTACCCTCCGACCCAAGAATGCACGTAGGAGCCCGTCGAATCGTCACATCACGCTCTATCTCCACCTCTCTAAGCAAGCTCGGCTCTACCTCTTCTGCGCTCTCGTGCAAGCATTTCCACAAATGTGATACATGGAATACATCGTGTACACCACTAAGTCTCTTGGGCAACTCCACTCTATACGCCATCTGCCCAATCCTCTCCTTAATAGGAAACGGTCCTACGAACCTTGGTGCTAAATTCCCAACGAACCCAAAGCGAACGACGTTCCGTAATGGAGACACCTTGACAAAGACCATGTCCCCAATATCAAACTCAAGATCTGTCCTTCTCTTGTCTGCATAAGATTTCTGCCTATCTTGCGCCGTCTTCATCCTCCTTTGAATCAAAACGATCTTCTCCGAAGTATCTCTAATCATATCGGGCCCAAGCAAGATCTTATCTGTAGACTCCCACCAACATGTAGGCGAGCGACACGGCCGTCCATAAAGAGCCTCGAACGGTGCCATGCCAATGCTAGACTAAAAGCTGTTATTATATGTGAACTCCACCAACGGAAGATGTTCCTCCCATGTACCTCCGAAGTCTAAGACACACAACCTCAATAGGTCCTCTAGAATATGATTCACCCTCTCGGTCTGGTCGTCCGTCCGAGGATGATATGCAGTGCTCAAACATAACTGAGTCCCTACCGCCTCTTGCAAGCTCTTCCAAATTCGCTAGTAAAGATAGGATTGTGGTCGCTCACTATGCTAGAAGGAACACCGTGCAAACGAACTATCTCTCAAATGTATACAGAGGCTAACCATGGAGCAGTCCTCTTACTCTTCACAGGAATGAAATGGGCGCTGTTGGTAAGTCTGTCTACCACGACCCAAATCCCCGTATTACCCTTCCTCGATCTCAGTAACCCGTCAACAAAATCCATCGAGACGCTTTCCCACTTCCATTGTGGGACCTTCAATGGGTGTATTAATCCTACGGGCTTCTTTTGC
Organism: Allium sativum; assembly: GCA_030737875.1. Taxonomy (NCBI): domain Eukaryota; kingdom Viridiplantae; phylum Streptophyta; class Magnoliopsida; order Asparagales; family Amaryllidaceae; genus Allium; species Allium sativum. Next base: position 454,102,234 of record CM060924.1, on the reverse strand, counting down.
TCTGCTTTTACTTGTTGGCACACCAAGCATCTAGCAACAAACTCGACCACGTCCTTCTTCATACCGGCCCAAAAGTAAACTCGTCTCATGTCCATGTACATCTTGTCCCCACGGGGATGGATGGTCATCTTCGAACGATGTGCATCATCAAGAATGGTCTTCCTTAGGTTCTCGTCTTTTGGTACACAAAGTCTACCATCCCTACGTAACCAACCCTTATCATCTAGAGTATACCTATGGAGATGGCTCGATGACTCCCCTCATTTGAGCTTCTCTACTAACTCAACCAACTATGGGTCATCTCGTTGTGCCTCGCCAATCCATCCCAAAAGCGTAGGTCTAACCTCTTAGGATGCTAGTAAACCGGGTACAAAGTCAACGGAAGGTTTAAAGTCAAATGTAGAGATGAACTATAAGCTTCGCTGCTCAACAAACAATGGACTCAAGGATAACCTCTTCCTACTTAAGGCATCTTCCACCACGTTACCCTTGCCAGGGGTATATGCTATTTTGAAATCGTAGGATGCTAAGAATTCCATCCACCTTTGCTGCCTTAAGTTCAAGTCCTTCTGAGAGAATAAGTATTTTAGCGATTTTGGTCAGTGAATAATTCGAATTTCTCGCCAAGAAGATAATGGCGCCAAGACTTAAGCGCGAAAACAATAGCGGCCAACTCTAGGTCATGTGTAGGGTAATTTCTCTCACGCACTCTCAACTGTCTTCCACCATAGGCTATTACCCTTCCCTCTTGCATTAAGACTGCGCCTAGTCCTGTCCTACAAGCATCAGTATAAACAGTATATGGCTTACTCCCATCTGGCAACACAAAGACTGGGGTTGTGGTCAAAGCTTTCTTTAAACGTTGGAATGCATCATCACAATCTATGTCCCATGTGAAAACTAGGTTCTTCCTTGTCAAGCGTGTTAATGGAGCTGATGTTTTTGCGAAGTCTTTGATAAACTTCCTATAGTAGCCAGCCAACCCTAAGAAACTCCTCACCTCGGTAGCATTTTTAGGGACCTTCCAATCTTGGATAGCCACTACCTTTGTGGGATCTACAGCTATCCCTTCTTTGGAAACCACGTGCCCTAAGAATTGCACTTCCTTCCTCCAAAAGTGACATTTAGAAAATTTAGCTTTAAGGCTATGCGCTCGAAGAGTCACCAACACTTCCCTAAGATGTAGGGCATGCTCTTCCTCATTCTAAGAAAAGATTAAGATGTCATACACAAAGACTACCACGAATTTATTAAGGTACTCCCTAAACACCTTACTCATCAAGTCAACAAAGTATGCGGGGGCGTTTGTCAAACCGAAGGGCATCACAAGCCACTCGAAGAAACCGTCTGGAGTCCTAAAGGCAGTCTTGTCTTTGCTATCCTTAGCCACTCTCAACAGATGGAAACCTGTGGCTAAGTCTAATTGCGAAAACACTGAGGCGCCAACTAACTGATCGAAGAGATCGTCAATCCTCGGCAGTGGGTGTCTATTATTCTTAGTAAGCTTATTAAGTTCTATATAGTCCTCACAAATTCTAAGGGACCCATCTGCCTTCACGGCAAATACTACTAGAGCACCCCACTCCGATATACTACGTCTGATGATCCCCTTCTCAAGCAACTCCTTCACTTGCTTACTGAGTTCTCTTCTCTCTCTTGGAGCCATGTGGCGCACTGGCAATGTAACTGGCTTTGCATTATCTACTAAATATATTCGAAAGTCTATCTCACATTTTGGGGTAAACTCCTCACCTTATCGAAGACATCAACATATTCACGGACTATGGGAACAGAATGCAAATCATCATCGGACGCGTCAAGGGATTCTAGGTAGCTAAGCATTACTGAACCTCTAGGGTCAAAAGAAATATCAAGGGTCTTTCCAAAACGAGTCAACAATCTAACTACCCATCTTTCACAATCAAAGATGGCCCCATATCTAGTTGGCCAATCCATACCTATAATTAAACCATAGCCCATGAAGCCAAGAACAAAGGCGTTGCATTCAAACTCAACGCCCAAGATAAACACTCTCAAATCCCGACAAATCATAGAAAGATGAGCCAAACCACCAATAGGATTTGAGACTACTAAGGGATCCGTAACTAGACTAGTATCTAGGTGCAGTGTTTCAACTAATGATGTAGAGATAAACGAATGTGATGTGCCCAAATCGAATAAAGTATGGACAGGATGATCAAACAGAAAAACTAAACTTTCAACGGAAATTTCTCTACCTCGTTCTTGCAGTGGTGGGACCACGAGAGCCTGAACTTGTCCCCTTGCCTGCGCTGGTGCCATGAGAGCCTTCACCTGTCCTCCCGAGATAGACCCTGCCCTCCGCCCTTTCCTTGGACAGTCCTTAATCAGATGCCCCGCTTCGCCACAGTGGAAACAACCAGTCTTTTTTTTCTTCCTACAATCTTTGCTTAGATGGCCGGGTGTCCTACAGTTAAAGCATCTCTTCTTTCGCTTACCATTGTTGCCTTTGCCACCTTTCTTGTTCTATTGTTGCTGTTGCGGCTTCTTTTGTTCCCCTTTCTTCTCGGGTGCCTTATTAGCATTGGCGCCCTTCTCTTCTTCATGCATAAGCGCCATGTCAACTAGTCTCTCAAAGGTAGCCCCAATGGGGATCTGGGTCATAGCTAACCCATGAAGCGGCTCGTTCAAACCCTTAACAAATCTCAGGGCCTTCTTTTCTAGTGTATTCACTAAGTCCAAGCCAAATCTTGCCAATTGATTGAATTTGTTGACGTACTCTTTCACCGATAGATTCCCTTGCTTCAATGCTAGAAACCTTTCCATGTATAGATTCTCTTCAGCCCGTGAGAGAAACTTCGCCTCAAACCTCTGCCTAAAATCTGGCCACTGGACGTCCTCCATTAGTGACCTCTCACCAAAACGAGGCCTCATCCTTCATTAGCCAGGCAGCCAACTGGACCTTTCTTCCATCATCCACTTCAAAGATTCCAAATAATTCTTCCACCTCCTTTAGCCAGTTTCGAGCTTCAACAAATGTCTCCGTCCCATGAAAAGGTTTTTCACCCATTGCCCGAAAGTCCTTACATATCTTAGAAAAAGTATCAACGCGAAGAGGAGGAAGAGGAGGAGGAGGAGCATTTGTTGGACCTGCTGTGGCGGCCCTAGCCTCGAGATATTGACGAAACCAACTGGGTACATGAACACCCTCTGGTATCTCAGATGCTTCAGGCATGCTGAAACGAAAAAGGAAAGATTCAATACAAAAGAACCGAAGGAAAGATATATGGCCCTTGGGGTTATGCTTTCTAAAATAAGCTTTTTCCCTTGAAAATACTTCCTTAAAACATACTTTTGAAGGTACTTCTTTATAAAAGTGGTTTTGAAAAACAACTTTTCAAAATTCATATCTGTTATGGTAACCTTCAGCTCTGATACCACGTGTAACACCCCACGTCCATTAATATCACTCACAAAGGGAATGCATTAACTCCCATGGAGCATTTTAAGTGTGTATAGAATAGAAACTTAACAACAAAACAGATAAAAACAGTACTTGAAAAATTAAAAACTTTATTTCATTGCAGCGGAAAATACATATGTTTGATCACATCATCAAAACTAGAGCTAAGTACATAATATCCATCTTGACTAAATCAAAGTACATAAATTGAAAGACATAATCCCCAATACAAAATAGCCATAAATAAAAGAGAGGCTGAACTTTACTTCAGCGATCCAAGCAATCTTCTAAAAGCAAGAAGCACAGTGGTCTAAAATCAAGCTCCACTGGTGCTAGTTCCAACCTGAGCACCTTGTGGGGGGGGAAGAAAAGAGGAGGAAACAAAGGGGGGTCAGACATAAAGTCTGGCGAGTGCGATAACTTTAACAATATAATTACCGAAGTAACTAGGCTAAGGCATAAGTTGGAAAATCAGGAAATGACCATGAACCATTGAGTATGGCAGAGTAAACAAAGAAACAAGATGAACAACGATATCGTTAAAGCGCACCTAACCCACTATAAGATAATTACTAAACTACACCAACACTATAAGATAATTGCTATACTGCACCACCACTAGTCACCCTAAGGTTGATCCCGCCTACAGACTTAAATAATGATAATGGTAGTTTCGCGCACCCCTAGCTGCCATCATAGGTGTCGCCTGCTCCTATCTCCACTAGGTGTACCAACTACACCCAAGCGATCGGCTCTGTAATGTCCCGACTTTTTGACCATTTTTAAACCATTTTAATGAGTAATTAAAATGATTTTACTAGTTAAAAGAAAAGCTAAAGAGTTTTTTTTATATAGATATATATGTATAAGCATATGTATATAAAAGTATAATTATACATATACTTGAATTATCTTGAAATTCAAAACAAGTATATGATATTAAATAGAAGTTCATATGGAAAATAAATCATATGAAGATATAACACTTCATAGTATCATAGTGATAAAACATGGAGTTGAAAACAAAAGGACTAGAACATAAACAAAATAAAAAGAGCATTCTTCCATTTAAAGAAAAAGGGACTTATGGATAAAAACACCACAATATGTTTGTCTACAACATGAACAAGTCGGCAAGAATATGAATCATATGACATATAAAAACATTTTTCGTCTTTGACCATGAATGAATAAATATCTCAAGAGAAGAGACAAAAACAATTTCCAAGAAGAGACAAAGCATTAAATGCAACATACTTGGAATAGTAACCTAAGATTTGGTAAAACCATACTCTAAAAATCCTAAGATGTAGTTAGCATGTGCATATTGTAGTAGAGGAGAAAATATCTCAGCAAGAAGAAAACAAATGAAGCCATTAGTTTAAAGCTTTAAAATCCATAAGAAGATCCATGCATTAAATGAAGGTGTGGTCAAAGTTTCTAGAAGCCATCACCCAGGACAATGTCATTGGATAGGAACCTTAATGAGACAAAAATCCAATACATGTGCTTCCTCAAATTCTGGCCATAGAGACTAAAATGAGGGTTAAAGCTAGATGTGTTTTACTGTTAAAACAATGTGCAGAAGATCAATTTTAAATGCATGGAAACCCCTATATATATAACACTAAAATCCTTCATATTTTCCACACAAACAAACCTGAACTTTCTTCTCTAAATCTGAAGACATTTTCTAGATCATTTGGAAAGCATTAGGTGAGTGAAACATTCCCGAATTTCCTTGTTTAAACTTACAGTAAAACAATTTTGTGTTTTAGAGTAATAGTTAAATTCTGTTGTGAGCTACATGTTACTATCAACTAGAAACTATGATGTTAGAACCCCTTGATTCACCCCTATAGATTGATCTACTATGTAGTAGACATTATTGAATTTGTGCGAAAACTGATTTGATAATTGAATACTATTATTAACACCTGTAGTGGTGTTCTGTAAAAATACAGAACAGGTGAAAATGATTTAGGAACTAGATAAAACCCTGTTGATTTACTTTTGATTGATGAAAGTATATGGACCTGGTATAATCATAATATACATTCACATATAAAATCAAAATAATAACATTTCAAAAGGTTTTTGTTCAAACAGAAGAACACAGAAAAAATCAAGGCTGAAATTCAAACATGATAAAAATCTGTTTTGATTAAACAAATAGAATTGTGGGTGGAACTAATGATTTTTAAAACGAATTACTTGATTTTTAAGTTTGTATAATTCGAGAATTTTATACATGAACGGAAAAGGGTTTTCGGGCATTTTCCGATGATCAAAGCCACCAGGGGGTCGGCGGTTCCGACGGGAGGAGCGTCGGGGATCAGGGGATCAGGGAAAAATACAAACAGATTTTTTAAATGTGTGTATTTTGCGAATGGATCGAAAATAGGGTTTTTATGGTGGAAATGGGTTCACGTGTTCACGTCGGAGCTGCTCACCATCGGCGGCGAGAGGGACGTGCGGTGGTGGGGGAAAAGCAGCGTCAAGGGGTGGCGGTGTTGAGGCCAGGGGGTTCGGCAGCAGATGGTCGGAGGAGCGAGCACTCAGTGGTTTCTTCGATGGTGGTTTTACGGTGGAGGAACTCGAATCAGTGAAAACACTGTAGCGTTCAAGGTGGTCGGAACTGATGGCGTGGATGAAGTCTGAAGGTGGGAGGCGATATGTTGGAAGGGTCGCTGGTGGTCCACGGCGTCGGGATGGCGTGTGCATGTGCACGAGAGGGACGTGCACCAAAGGGGAGGAGAAGCAAGGGAAGTACCAGGTGGTACTTTGCAAACTGAGCAGCGTGCGGGGATTGGAGCTGAACGGACGTGTGCAAGGAGGGGTTGGCACTTTCAAAAGTGATACTACCAGGGTATTGGGCGATGGCATGGCGCATGAGGGAAATGGCTGATCGGACGTGTGCAGGGGGGGATTTTATGAAGTGGTACTTTCAAAATATACCATGAGCGGCAAAGGATTTTAAGCAAAACCATAGTGTTTTCAAGCCTGGTACTTTGGCACTCGCCAAGTCCGGCATTATGGGAACTATCCAAATGAATTTCTAATTAAGTAATGATTTAAATTCAAAGTAATTCAAATTTAAATCTGAAATAATAAATAGAAACGAATAATTTATTAAATAAAAAGAAGTGTTTTTATTTAAAGGCAAGTGGAGAAGGAACCGACAAGATCGTTGGTAGAAGTTCAAGGCAAGTTTGAAACGGAAATTATACAAGAATAAATGATTTAAATTTATTATTTAAATTATTTATAAATTAAATAATCAAATAGAAAAAGGATAAAAAGAAAAGGGAAAGTTCGAAAACATTTCCAAGCCAATAACAAAAGAAAAGATCGTACCGTGTGCGAAGCACGGGAAATTTAAAGATGAACAAAACCACTGTGAAAAAACATATACACCTTACCAGATTTGTTTAAGGGATAATTTGACTGTACGTGTGTAAACTAGATATTCAAACGCTGTTTGAAAAATGATATTTTTATCTAAAATGAAGTTATACTTCTGATTTGATCGATGAACATTTATCGACTGTAAAAAGATTTCGTACATCGTTCGAAGAGTCCGGAATCAACGATTCCACTTCGATTCGAAGTAGACGACGCATATCGAGATGCGAAAGTCAACGAGATGCAAGCGTTATTTTAAATGACATTTTTGGTCTGTTCAAACGCAGAACAAACCCGAATGGACGAGTGTCTGACAGTGTATGTCAGTCAGATTTTACACATCGGTTTTACGTAAGTATATTACGTTGGTAGCGGAGGAATTCGTTTCTCTTTGCTTTATTACCCGTAATATATTTGGGTAATCGAACGAGTATTTTTCTGACGGGCAGGACGATGTGGCATTCAAAGAATGTAAAGAAAAATCTGTCAGAAGAACAACGTGACCTCAAACTTCACAACCCGGAAGTAACAAAAATTGGGCTAGGCAGCATGGCTAGTTGGGTCATACCCAAGCAGGGTATATTATCACCATCTAGAGAACTTCCTTATTTAACTACTTAAATCTATTTTGCTGCTGTAACTTTCAAGAACGATAAATCGAGCTCGACCGAAAGGGTGATTATATATTCGTCACACTCAAGCTAAATGAGTGGACGGTCATGTGTGGCCGAGTTACAAGACGTTCTTGTTGAACCCCAGTGTATCCTCTCTAGAGTACACTGATCGATGGGTGCTCCCATACCCTGTATGTTGGAAATCCAAAACTCCAATACGCGCTCTGCGACTTTTATGGTGGTATACTATATATGTGAATGTGAGATGCAAGCGTTTCACTAGATTTTTATTTATATGTTACGAACTATTTTAATATCAAATGTTTGATATAAAAGAGATTAGATCATTTCCAGATATTAGACATGGATGGATCTAATGATTTTCAAAAGTAAAACATGGATCAATATAAACACCTTGACACTTATTTTCCTATTTATACTGTTTAACTATGTTTCCTCACACCAGTCCCCCGACTGACCCAGAGTTTATTTTTGTTTCTTAAACTCTTGGGTACTCATAATATTTATTATGAGTAGACAAGTAGGTTCAGGCAAAGCAAGTGGAACATGATGCTGAACCAGTTCAAGACCCAGTAGTATATGTGTTTTAATTTTCAGTTTAATTACCAATGGTATTGTAATATGGTATTGTATGAACCATGATGATGTAATATGTTATGTACTCTGATGTATCAGGCTTTGTGATGTAATATATAAGTATTTTGTGAAATTCCGCTGTGAGATTCTGATAACTTCTTACTCTTCTATTCTAAAAGCTCTACCTTTTCTATCTCATCTTCTAAATTCTTTCAATAATGACACGGTTTCCCAGGCATGGAAAATCGCGCCGTTACAGTTGGTATCAGAGCTTAGGTTTTCTGAACACTTAGGCTTAGATGTGAGCATCGAGAGAGCGTATTTTTACTAAAAACTATTTTAGTATGGGTCATCCCTAGCTATCAACCCTAGTTATTTATTAAGTTACCCCTAAAGACTGGTTTCTGAATGAGTATTAACTCTCGAATCATTTACTCAGAAGTTGACAATGAGTTCTCAAGCAAGGCGAGGCCGAGGAGCAAGTCGAGCGACTACGACCAATGGGCACACTGTTAATCAGACCCAAGTGGAAACGACTGAAGTAGTCCAAGCTCCAACGCAGCCAAACTTCGCTATGATTTGTAAGAACTACACTACTCTGGGAGGAAAAACTTTTAAGGGAACGGAATCACTGGTTGACGTCCAAGCATGGATTAGATCATGTGAAAAGATTTTTAAGGGATTGAAACTGGATGACGAGTACAAATGACTGTTAGCATCATGGAATCTGGAAGGAGCTGCAGCTATCTGGTGGGATGCCCAGACTGCATATACTCCAGAGGAGAACTTTACTTGGATTATGTTCAAAGAAGCTTTTGAAGCTCAGTATCTGCCTGCAACTGGGAAAACCAGGATGTACCGAGACTTCATCGATTTGAAGCAAGAAACCATGACTGTCACTGAGTACGAAAACAAGTTCAATGCAATGTCAAGCTTTGGACCAGAGTTGGTAAATACCTCGCTGAAAAAAAACGAGATGTTCGTAGCTGGATTGAAGGATAGTCTGCAAGGCCGTATGTGGGGCATCTGAAAGATCCATTTGTTGAACTCGTAGATTTAGCACTCAGATATGAAGCTCTGGACGCTAAAAACCCAACTGCAGCAAAGGCTCAGACTGGAGAAGCAAGTGGAGGGAACCCCCAGAAAAGGAAATTTAACCCTGATTGGAAAGATAACAAGAACCAAGGAAAAGCAGTTCAGCAGAAAACTGAGAATCGTTTCAAGAATGTGATGTGTCACAACTGCAAGCAGAAGGGACACATTGCCAGGTTCTGTAAACAAAAGAGCAACAAGAAACCACAACAACAACAACCACAACAGCAGCAAAGGAAGCCTCATCAACAACCACAGTAGCAGCAGCAAGTTCAGAGGAATGAGATGGTATTGAAGAACCTCTATTTCAACTGTCACCAGCCTGGGCATATGGTGAAAGACTGTCCGCTGATGAAAAGGGCACCTCAAGCAAAAGTGTATGCCATCAAGAATGAACCATCTGGCTCTCAGAATGTGAAAGGGAAGGGAGTGCTAGAAGGTACTTTACAATTTAAAGGAATTTACCTTCGAGTTTTGTTTGACACTGGCGCTTCACACAGCTTTATTTCTTCTGAAACTGTAGACCAATTTAACCTTAAACCAATGATTTCCCCAAACCCAATTTGTGTAACAAATCCTATTGGTGGTAAAACTGAGTTAAAAATGTGTTGTGAGGATATAACACTATTATATCTCTCACATTCCTTTCGGTTCGATTTCTATGTCCTAGATTTCAAAAGTTTCAATTTTATTCTTGGATTGGACTGGCTGAGCGAGTTCCAAGCCAAGATAAATTGTGATAAAGAAATAATAACCTTGATAACCAGTTTAGACCGGAAACCTAGAATACCCTGTAGAAAACCCGGTATTCACACCTGTAGTTTCCTATACGCCCTAGAAGCACCAAAAGAGAACCTTGAAACACTGGACGTAGTAAGAGAATTCAAGGATATTTTCGAAGAAGTCGGAAGTTTACCTCCTCGTCGTGAGATAGAATTCCGAATCGATTTAATCCCAGGAGCAAGACCGATAGTACAACCAAAGAGACGTATGGCACCAAAGGAAGTATTGGAACTGGAGAAACAGACTTAGGATTTGCTGAGTAAAGGATTAATCCGACCTAGTTTTTTAGTTGGGGCTCGGCGGTAGTTTTTGTAGTGAAGTCTGATGGGTCGTTACGACTATGTGTTGACTATAGAGAGTTAAACAAAGTGACCATCAAAAACAAATATCCTTTACCCTGAATCGATGACCTTTTCGATCAATTACATGGAGCGACCGTATTCTCTCAAATGGATTTAGCAACAGGATTTCATCAATTGAAAATCGCTGAGGATAGTATTTCTTTAACAACATTTAGAGGCCCGGATTTCTTTTATGAGTGGTTGGTTATGCCATTCGGTCTAACCAACGCACCAGCATTTTTTGTGGATTTGATGAACAGAGTCTTTAGAAAAATTCTGAACAAGTTTGTTCTAATTTTCATTGACGATATTCTGATTTACTCAAAAACTGAAGAGGAGCATCGCTATCACCTCAGAGTAGTATTAGAAACCCTGAGGAAAAATGTGTTGAAAGCCAAATTTTCAAAATGTCATTTTTGGAAGTCTGAAGTGAGATTTTTGGGGCACATCGTAAACGGAGGTGGAATATCGGTAGATCCGGTGAAAGTTGAATCAGTACAACAGTGGAGGCAACCTCGTACACCAACTGAAATTCGAAGTTTCCTAGGATTGGCGGGATATTACCGAAGGTTTATCAAAGACTATTCTAAAATATCATCTCATCTAACGAAATTGACAAAGAAGAACCAGAAGTTCATTTGGACCCCGAAGTGTGAAGAATCTTTTCAAGAGTTAAAAGATCGCTTAACCAAAGCACCAGTATTAGCCATTCCCGATGGAACGATCAAATTTTAAGTTTACACTGACGCTTGTGGAACTGGATTAGGAGCCGTGTTGATGCAGAACCGTTGTGTGATTGCATATGCAAGTAGGCAATTAAAGGTACACGAGAAGAATTATGCAACTCACGATTTGGAGTTATTGGCCATTGTTTTTGCATTGAAGATATGGAGGCATTATCTTCTGGGTGGGAAATTCGAACTTTTTACAGATCATAAACCTTTGAGGTACTTATTTTCCCAAAAGGATTTAAATTTGAGACAACAACGATGGTTAGAGTTTCTTGCATCGTATGATTTGGATATCATTTATACAGCCGGAAAAGCCAATGTAGTGGCAGACGCTTTGAGTAGGAATGCGATTCTATCGCTATTGGAAGTCACACCGACTCTCCAAGAAAGGATTATGAGCAATCAAAAAAGAGATGCCAAACTGGAAAAGATCATACAAGGAGTCACAGTTGGAAAGGAGTCTGATTTCAATTTGGATAACCGAGGGGTGTTAAGAATTAACAACAGACTGTGTGTTCCAGATGTGGATGGATTGAGGCAGGAGGTTTTGAAAGAATGCCACGCATCAAAATTGAGTATTCATCCGGGAATTCATAAAATGAATAACGATATGAAAAGAGTATTCTGGTGGCCAGGAATGATGAAGGATGTTACAACTTTCGTGAATGAATGTTTGTGTTGTCAGCAAGTCAAGGGAGATCATCAAAAAACTGCTGGATTGTTACGATCACTAGAAATACCCAACTGGAAGTGGGAAATGATATCAATGGATTTTATCGATGGATTGCCAAGGACCAGAAGAGGTTTTGAAGGAATTTGGGTAATTGTCGATCGGCTAACAAAAAGCGTGCATTTTATTCCTGTAAAACCGACACGTACAGCTGCGTCTTTAGCCGAAATTTTCATGAGGGAGATTGTACGATTACGTGGAGTCCCAGCAAGCATTGTAAGCGATAGAGATCCCATCTTTACAAGTAACTTTTGGGGGGCATTACAAAGAACTTTGGGAACAAGATTGAATCTCAGTACAGCTTATCATCCTCAAACGGACGGTCAAACTGAGAGAGTGAACCGAATATTGGAAGATTTGTTAAGAGCGTGTATTCTTGATTTTGGAGGATCGTGGGAAGATCATCTACACCTAGTGGAATTTTCTTATAACAACAGTTACCAGGCGAGTATACAAATGGCACCTTACGAAGCATTGTATGGAAGACCCTGTAAAGCACCAGCATGTTGGATTGAATCCGGAGACAAATTAATACTTGGACCGGACATGATCCGGGAAGCAACAGAGAAAGTAGAATTGGTGAAGTTAAGAATGAAAGAAGCCCAGGATCGACAGAAAAGCTATGCCGATCAAAGAAGAAGAGATCTTGTATTTGAGATAGGAGACCTGGTATTTGTGAAGATTTCACCAATGAGAGGAGTGGTGAGATTTGGAAAAGCTGGAAAGTTAACTCCGCGATATGTTGGACCTTTCCGAGTTATGGAGAGAATTGGTTTTCAAGCCTACAGAGTAGAATTACCAGAACATATGGCAGGGATTCACAACGTATTCCATGTGTCTCATTTAAGGAAATGTTTGCACGATCCGTCTTTAATTCTGGAACCATCTGTTCAGCAAGAAATAGAGATTGAACCAGATTTGATGATAATTCGACGACCATTTCGTATTATCGACAGAGAAGAAAAGCAACTTCGCAACAAGGCAGTAAGTCTGCTAAAGATTCAGTGGAGCGTTAATCTGAAAGATTGCACGTGGGAGACCGAGAACCATATCAGGAAATTATACCCGGATTTATCTACAGATTAGGTATGTTTTACTATTTGGTTGTTTGGATGAAATGAAACCTTGGATTTCTTCATTTCTGTGAGCATTGGCATGTACATTTGTGGATTCGGTTTGTTAGGACTTATGAACTCCCTTGCTATGATTTTATCATTGACGAGTTCTTTTTCCTTGTTTACTTTCAGATGGCACCACTAATGAAGAGGACCGCTAGAAAGAGACTTACATCACACCAAACCGAGAGATTACTAGCCAAGCGAGCAAGAGTGGGTGATTCTGAAGATGTTAGAGAAAGGATACCGAGTGATGATGAAGGCACACACAGGACCTCGGATGAGTCGAATGTAGGCAGAGAGGAACCCATGGAGCGCGATCTAGACAACACGGAGCCCTCAGAGGATGATGGTGTACTTATGATTGAGATCGGTTGTGGAGATGATGATAGTGATGACGAGGACAGTGACCAAGAGGGAGATGAGGCTGAGGATATGGATGGGGATGATGAAGAAGAACCCGAGGAGGAAGAAGAGTTTGTACCTGATACACCGATAGTTGATAAGGGAGAGCAGCCAATAGAATTTGTGGACCCAGCAGTGGTGATATGGGAGAAACTGAAGCAAGCACTTGTAGAGTATCACGAAGTAGGTGGATGGGTCGAGATTTTCGGAGATTTTGGTTATCCTTGGTTTCAGGTGTACATGATTCCGCCCGTAGAGGTTATAGAGATCTCTGGTGATGAGGAAGTGGTACCGGCTAACCCAGAGATTATGGATGTTTTTGTGCCATCGGATGACGACGATGAGGTGGTCGAGGTAGTAAATATTTCTGATGATGAGTGGATCGTGATCGATAGTGACTCAGAAGAGTAGAGTGGAGTAGACTGATGGGTGTGGACTATGTATGTGTATATTATGTAGCTATAACTTGATTTAGTCAAGTATAGCCTATCTATGTAGTATGGTGTGTATGTCTATGATTAGTCAGGTGTAGCACTTGTAGTGTAGTATGTTATCTAGACTAGTGCTAGTATCGAACTAATTGTATAATTAGGATGTACTAAGTGATTATGATATGTAGCATCATCTTTTGGGAAAACTGACTATCTTTCTTACTTTTAAATTTCGGGGACGATATTCTTATAAGGGGGTGGACTGTAATGTCCCGACTTTTTGACCATTTTTAAACCATTTTAATGAGTAATTAAAATGAGTTTACTAGTTAAAAGAAAAGCTAAAGAGTTTTTTTTATATAGATATATATGTATAAGCATATGTATATAAAAGTATAATTATACATATACTTGAATTATCTTGAAATTCAAAACAAGTATATGATATTAAATAGAAGTTCATATGGAAAATAAATCATATGAAGATATAACACTTCATAGTATCATAGTGATAAAACATGGAGTTGAAAACAAAAGGACTAGAACATAAACAAAATAAAAAGAGCATTCTTCCATTTAAAGAAAAAGGGACTTCTGGATAAAAACACCACAATATGTTTGTCTACAACATGAACAAGTCGGCAAGAATATGAATCATATGACATATAAAAACATTTGTCGTATTTACCATGAATGAATAAATATCTCAAGAGAAGAGACAAAAACAATTTCCAAGAAGAGACAAAGCATTAAATGCAACATACTTGGAATAGTAACCTAAGATTTGGTAAAACCATACTCTAAAAATCCTAAGATGTAGTTAGCATGTGCATATTGTAGTAGAGGAGAAAATATCTCAGCAAGAAGAAAACAAATGAAGCCATTAGTTTAAAGCTTTAAAATCCATAAGAAGATCCATGCATTAAATGAAGGTGTGGTCAAAATTTCTAGAAGCCATCACCTAGGACAATGTCATTGGATAGGAACCTTAATGAGACAAAAATCCAATACATGTGGTTCCTCAAATTCTGGCCGTAGAGACTAAAATGAGGGTTAAGGCTAGATGTGTTTTACTGTTAAAACCATGTGCAGAAGATCAATTTTAAATGCATGGAAACCCCTATATATATAACACTAAAATCCTTCATATTTTCCACACAAACAAACCTGAACTTTCTTCTCTAAATCTGAAGACATTTTCTGGATCATTTGGAAAGCATTAGGTGGGTGAAACATTCCCGAATTTCCTTGTTTAAACTTACAGTAAAACAGTTTTGTGTTTTAGAGTAATAGTTAAATTCTTTTGTGAGCTACATGTTACTATCAACTAGAAACTATGATGTTAGAACCCCTTGATTCACCCCTATAGATTGATCTACTATGTAGTAGACATTATTGAATTTGTGTGCAAACTGATTTGATAATTGAATACTGCTGTTAACACCTGTAGTGGTGTTCTGTAAAAATACAGAACAGGTGAAAATGATTTAGGAACTAGATAAAACCCTGTTGATTTACTTTTGATTGATGAAAGTATATGGACCTGGTATAATCATAATATACATTCACATATAAAATCAAAATAATAACATTTCAAAAGGTTTTTGTTCAAACAGAAGAACACAGTAAAGGTTCTCTGTAAAAACAAAATCAAGGCTGAAATTCAAACAAGATAAAAATCTGTTTTGATTAAACGAATAGAATTGTGGGTGGAACTAATGATTTTTAAAATGAATTCCATGATTTTTAAGTTTGTATAATTCGAGAATTTTATACATGAACGGAAAAGGGTTTTCGGGCATTTTCTGATGATCAAAGCCACCAGGGGGTCGGCGGTTGTGAGGGGAGGAGCGTCGGGGATCAGGGAAAAATACAAATAGATTTTTTAAATGTGTGGATTTTGCGAATGGATCGAAAATAGGGTTTTTATGGTGGAAATGGGTTCACGTGTTCACGTCGGAGCTGCTCACCGTCGGCGGCGAGAGGGACGTGCGGTGGTGGGGGAAAAGCAGCGTCAAGGGGTGGCGGTGTTGAGGCCAGGGGGGTTCGGCAGCAGATGGTTGGAGGAGCGAGCACTCGGTGGTTTCTTCGATGGTGGTTTTACGGTGGAGGAACTCGAATCAGTGAAAACACTGTAGCGTTCAAGGTGGTCGGAACTGATGGCGTGGATGAAGTCTGGAGGTGGGAGGCGATATGTTGGAAGGGTCGCTGGTGGTCCACGGCGTCGGGATGGCGTGTGCATGTGCACGGGAGGGACGTGCACCAACAGGGAAGGAGAAGCAAGGGAAGTACCAGGTGGTACTTTGCAAACTGAGCAGCGTGCGGGGATTGGAGCTGAACGGACGTGTGCAAGGGGGGATTGGCACTTTCAAAAGTGATACTACCAGGGTATTGGGCGATGGCATGGCGCATGAGGGAAATGGCTGATCGGACGTGTGCAGGGGGGATTTAATGAAGTGGTACTTTCAAAATATACCATGAGCGGCAAAGGATTTTAAGCAAAACCATAGTGTTTTCAAGCCTGGTACTTTGGCACTCGCCAAGTCCGGCATTTTGGGAACTCGCCAAATGAATTTTAAATTAAGTAATGATTTAAATTCAAAGTAATTCAAATTTAAATCTGAAATAATAAATAGAAATGAATAATTTATTAAATAAAAAGAAGTGTTTTTATTTAAAGGCAAGTGGAGAAGCAACCGACAAGATCGTTGGTAGAAGTTCAAGGCAAGTTTGAAACGGAAATTATACAAGAATAAATGATTTAAATTTATTATTTAAATTATTTATAAATTAAATAATCATATAGAAAAAGGATAAAAAGAAAAGGGAAAGTTCGAAATCATTTCCAAGCCAATAACAAAAGAAAAGATCGTACCGTGTGCGAAGCACGGGAAATTTAAAGATGAACAAAACCATTGTGAAAAACCATATACACCTTACCAGATTTATTTAAGGGATAATTTGACTGTACGTGTGTAAACTAGATAATCAAACGCTGTTTGAAAAATGATATTTTTATCTAAAACGAAGTTATACTTCTGATTTGATCGATGAAGATTTATCGACTGTTAAAAGATTTCATACATCGTTCAAAGAGTCTGGAATCAACGATTCCACTTCGATTCGAAGTAGACGGCGCATATCGAGATGCGAAAGTCAACGAGATGCAAGCGTTGTTTTAAATGATATTTTTGGTCTGTTCAAACCCAGAACAAACCCGAATGGACGAGTGTCTGACAGCGTATGTCAGTCAGATTTTACACATCGGTTTTACGTAAGTATATTACGTTGGTAGCGGAGGAATTCGTTTCTCTTTGCTTTATTACCCATAATATATTTGGGTAATCGAACGAGTATTTTTCTGACGGACAGGACGATGTGGCATTCAAAGAATGTAAAGAAAAATCTGTCAGAAGAACAACGTGACCTCAAACTTCACAACCCGGAAGTAACAAAAATTGGGCTAGGCAGCATGGCTAGTTGGGTTATACCCAAGCAGGGTATATTATCACCATCTAGAGGACTTCCTTATTTAACTACTTAAATCTATTTTGCTGCTGTAACTTTCAAGAACGATAAATCGAGCTCGACCGAAAGAGTGATAATATATTCGTCACACTCAAGCTAAATGAGTGGACGGTCATGTGTGGCCGGGTTACAAGACGTTCTTGTTGAACCCCAGTGTATCCTCTGTAGAGTACACTGGTCGGTGGGTGCTCCCATACCCTGTATGTTGGAATCCAAAACTCCAATACGCACTCTGCGACTTTTATGGTGGTATACTATATATGTGAAAGTGAGATGCAAGCGTTTCACTAGATTTTTAATTATATGTTATGAACTATTTTAATATCAAATGTTTGATATAAAAGAGATTAGATCATTTCCAGATATTAGACATGGATGGATCTAATGATTTTCAAAAGTAAAACATGGATCAATATAAACACCTTAACATTTATTTTCCTGTTTATACTGTTTAACTATGTTTCCTCACACCAGCCCCCCGACTGACTTAGAGTTTATTTTTGTTTCTTAAACTCTTGGGTACTCATAATATTTATTATGAGTAGACAAGTAGGTTCAGGCAAAGCAAGTGGAACATGATGCTGAACCAGTTCAAGACCCAGTAGTATATGTGTTTTAATTTTCAGTTTAATTACCAATGGTATTGTAATATGGTATTGTATGAACCAGATGATGTAATATGTTATGTACTCTGATGTATCAGGCTTTGTGATGTAATATATAAGTATTTTGTGAAATTCCGCTGTGAGATTCTGATAACTTCTTACTCTTCTATTTTAAAAGCTCTACCTTTTCTATCTCATCTTCTAAATTCTTTCAATAATGACACGGTTTCCCAGGTATGGAAAATCGCGCCGTTACAGGCTCCCTAACTCGTAGATACCCGTGCTGGCCCCACAGTGGGGTGTATCACTCCCCAAAGTGGCAACTCGATACCACAAATAATGCACGGCTTATACCTACACGATGCAACAACGTCTTACCTACCAGTCCGGGTCCACACACGCATATGAACCCGTTAGACTTGCGTTGCCACCGCTAACCCGGTTTGGCCTCTTACAGTCAAGCCCAGTATGCATGTCCCGTCCTCGACTTGGGTCGAGCCCACAAAGATACGTATGGGTTACTAGTTGAAACGGGCCCCCATTACTTGACACAAGCTATCCAACTAAACTTGGTCCCCTCTAGTACATCCCACTTAACCCACTTCTTATTCATGTTCACTTACATGTTTCAATTTTGGTTAAGTATTTCTAATCGTATTTCAAATGCCACCCAAGGCACCCACTAGATTCCACATGCCACCCAAGGCACCCACTTAACCCCCTCATGTCCCACTACATGTTTATCTGGTTAAGTGTTTCTTAATTCATTAAGACCGTAACCTCATAAAGACCTCTCACATTAGACTGACATTTGTGGCAGCTGGATTTGCCGGGCGGGTCCGGGAAGTCTTACACCACAAAAGAGCCTAACCTCGTGTCTTTACAATTGTTACATATTTAATTTATGCCTAAGACTCCCACATTAGACTGGCATTTGTGGCATCTGGATTTGCCGGGCGGGTCCAGGCAGTCTTACACCACAAAAGAGCCTAACCTCGTGTCTCAGACGATTAATTACTCCTAATTAATCATCCCCTAATTTGAATTACTTTCCCTATTCAAATTATCAATTAATTCCAAATTTAACTATGGCCATAATTGACTCAATTATGTCCATCAATTTATGGTATGTAAAATCATACCAGTTTCATCACAAATTTATTTTATGCCTTTTAAGGCATTTATGCCAATTAAATATTTTAATATTATCCCCTTTTCCCCACGTTGTACGTTCGTTCGTTTAACGTAAAATATACGTTAGACTTGAATAGTCTAACTCATGAAATAAAGAGAAAAATATCACAACATACATATAGATGAAACTAGATCTAAACATAAGGGGTGAACTTGCATGTGTGAATGATGTTCTACATCTAAAACTTGCATAGGCTAAAGTTACAACTTGCATAAAACTACATATGTCATAGATCCAAAATCTAAAGGTGTGAACTTGTTGGGATAATGGTCACAAACTTGCATAAATCATGTATGTCATGGATCTACATCTAAAGGTGTAAACTTGCATAGTCAATAACCACAAACTTGCATAACTTGATTCATGTTCCAAACTCATATATTTATATAAACTTGCATATGTAATTTATGCAATATAACAATGGTGTGAACTTACATCTAAACATGTAAACTAGCATGTAGAATTTGGCATATAACTCACACATGTCATAGCCTAACTTTAGATCTAAAATATGTGTCATGAAGCATATAAGGTTATACATATAATTTTCCCCAACTTGCATGTGATTCATGTCTTAATAAAAATCTAAACTTGCATAGATACTTATGATTTATCATATGAATCAACATACCCAAACTACCATATGAACAACATGGTGATTCAATTATACATAAGCCAATCATAAAATTATAACATAGATGATCTCAACTTTACAAGATAGCATCATAGAATTTACAACATAAACATCACAATTTTACTACATGAATAATAACATGTGGTCAATAATTCACATCATATCCAAATAGTCCACATCATAACTCAATCCAAATTTGCTAATTATTTTATTAAAATTATCGAACTCACAATTCAGAGAAGGCCTTGAATTCTGAGTTCTGAAGTTGTAGTAGCTTTCCCTTGAAGAAGACTCGTTGTTTAAGTTGAAAAGAATTGAATTAGACTAGCTTTCTTCCTCTCTAATTGGTGGCGGCTATGCTGAGTTACCAGGTGACGGCATGGAGGCCATGAATCTAATTTTTGTTTTGATTTTAGGGTTTGAGTCCATAGGTGTTTTTATAGAGTTTAGTATTAGTTTAAGCCGTCCGATCAACCCAGAATTAATCCCAGCCAACCAGAGCATATCAGAAACCCTAATGATTCAGCGTCTAGTCATTAACAAGTCATAATTCAAATCTTCCCGGGGGGGGGGGGGGGTAGGTCGACCCCCAGATCAACCCCCAGGTCGACCTGGTCAGGGTAGGTCGACCCTATGTCGACCTGGTCAGGGTAGGTCGACCACCAGGTCGACCCTATGGTCGACCTGGCCCTGGCGGGAAAATTCCCGCCTTGCCCATCTGACTCTGAATTTTGAGTTTTCTGAAACTTCCAATGGCCATAACTTCTTCATACGAAGTCCAATTCACGCAAAATCGGACTTTATCTCAACCAGAATTCCGAGACGAACACAATGGCGCAACCCGTTTCCTTTAATTCTCACGTCTGAGATTAGTTATTCTTTAATTTGTGAAAATTAGTTATTCTTTAATTTGCGAACACAATGGCGCAACCCGGGGTGTTACATCAGTTATTACTTCGAGGAAGCCAGGACTCCCGAATCACGTATACATATTCACTTCATGTGGGGGGTCAAGATACACTCGACCAGGGGTCGCAGTGATTGTCACCTAATTTGAATACATATAAGTACTTGGCTAAGCTCGAGGAGTAATATCGTATCTCCGGGAGCTATAATATATTATGATGGCGCATGCATATTTATTTGAGATGGATCCATATTATGAGGGTGTTAGTGATTTGAGATTTGAGCTTAATGGTTTTATATCGAGATAATCAATGGATTGAGAATCCATTTATTGACTATATGATTTATGTATTAGAGTGTGATGTTCCATTTTATGTGTAACAACCAAGAAAATACGAGCCAATTTAAAATTTTAAATTGGTTATTTCAAAGGAATTTGAACAATTAAAATAGATTATTTCAATAAAATAGTGAATTAGAAATAGTGAGTCAGTTTGAAAATTTGAATTCAAACTTTGACTGACTGTGCAGGGTGGAAAATATAATGGATTTTAGTGAAACCAAAAATATTTAAATCTGTTTATCAATACCTTTCTAATGAATATGAAAAATTGAAGTTTCATAGCGGGAATCAAAAGTTATGGCCGAATGAATTTTCAGAAAGGTCGCTATATATAATATATAGCCCTGGAAAATTGATATTTTGCAACCGACCTCGAAATTCGACGAAACCACTATTGTTGGGTCCGGGATGTCAAACTATGGCTAGGTTTCAAATTTCATAATTTTTTAAGCTAGTACGTGAGCGTGGCAAAAGAAAATATGTTTGGTCAATTTCTGTTATGGATCGACCAGAAAATGGCCATTTTTCAAACGATCTCAGAATTCGACGAAACTAGTTTTGTTGGGACCGTAGCGTCAAAATATAGCAAGATTTATTTTTCTGGAATTTTTCGAATCAGTTTGTGGCCCTGCAAATTGAAATGTACGTTCAAAGTTAAAATTCAACGTTTTATACTTTAATTTGAAAAATAACTGACTGTAACAGTCGAACTGGCCAACGAAACATATCCCATTATGTCCGGGATGGGGGTAATTAGCTTGGGACGACAGTCGTTGGGTTTGAATTGGTGTCCGTGTAGAGAAACACTATTTAAAAATTTATTAAAACCATGGGCCAATCAAAATTAGCCATTCATTATTTTAAAAATTAAAAAAAATCAGAAAACCCTCGTTTTCTCTCTCCCACCAACGATCCACGTTTTCGATCCTTCCCGGGCCAATCGCCACCGCCACGGCCATCTCCAGCCTCCGCCACCTACCTCCGTCGAAGCACCTCCCTATGCTCTTCAAATCCGACCCCACCTCGACACTTCCCATCACCGCATCGACGAGATCCACGACCACGAACTTCGACACTTCCCAGTGCCGCCCCGATCGCCAGAGACCACCGAACCACCTCCGACAACCACCGATTGACTCCCCTTTCCTCCCTCTTCCACGCTATACCCTCTGATCATCCTATCGTGCCTCGATTCTCGCGAAAACTACAACCCTAGTTTTGAACCATCGTGAAAGGTGAGTCCTTTTTGATGTTTGAACTTTGAAAAATCATATCTTTATGGTGTGTTGACGAAATTCGATGAAACAGGAAACATCGGGACCGCAAGGAGGCTCTCTACCACATAGAAGAGACTGCGGATTTTTCTGAGTCATCTATGATTTTTAGCACTCCGAAAACCAATGTGAGAAATCTAAATTAAATGAATTT
The DNA here is from genome assembly GCA_030737875.1 of Allium sativum. Classification (NCBI taxonomy): domain Eukaryota; kingdom Viridiplantae; phylum Streptophyta; class Magnoliopsida; order Asparagales; family Amaryllidaceae; genus Allium; species Allium sativum. The sequence goes on along the minus strand of CM060924.1, from coordinate 454,079,909 downwards.
GAATGGAAAATGTCGTGTATAAATTATATAAGCGAAATATAAATTACACACATGTTGTATACCTCATGTACATGCGATGTGTAAGTTATATAAGCGAAGTATGAATTATACATGCATAGTATAATTGATATATGTGTTGAAATACAAGTGAAATATAGAAATTATAATTATATATATACTCCCCTCGTCCACAAACCATGGACGATATTTATTGTTGTGAATTGGTGTGAAATATTGGATGAAAAATGCGAATGGTTGAATAATTGTTTGTGGTTGATATTGATTGGTTGTGGTTGAAAAATACCCATTGGTGATTGAAATGAATTGGAAATAATTGTGGAAATAAAAATAAAACATGCCGCCTGCGTGCGAATTAGATGCATGAATCTCCATTGTCAAAAACCGCGAGGTTTTAAGGTAGAGCGAGGAGCCGTACTAGGGACGGTGCCGGTTTTAACTACCCTGCCTTTATGCTGCCGAAATTTTGAATAATATTCATGTGTTAGAATTATTTTCATATATTGAAATTATCTTCATGCGTTGAAGTTAAATTCATGTGTTGAAACAATATCCATGTGTGGAAATGCTCATGTGTTGAGAAGTGTGTGTGTTGGAAAAGTTCGTGTGTTGAATAAAAAGATTGAACAATAAAAATTACATTTTTATTGAAACTATGAAGTGTTAAAAACATTCATTGGTTGAATAAATATTTTAAATGATAAAAATATCATTTTTATCATATATGTGATATGCTAAAGATATGCGAGCGTTGAAATAAATATTCGTGAAAGAAATATTATTTTTAACATGCATAGAAACTAAATAAAATAGTCATGTGTTGAAATATATTTTAGTTCGCCAAAATTATCATCTTTGAAATGTGAAGTGTTAAAAATGACCACTTGTTCAAATAAATATGCATGAGTTGAAATATTCATTAATTAGCTAATGATATGATTTTTGCTTATGCATGCAACATTAGAATGAATGGTGTTTTTAAACCAAAGTGAATCAAATATGAAGTTGAATGGAAAATGAGAAGGGATAAGAATTGTATATATGTACATGCATATTTATTGAATAGGTTATAGCAAAGAGGCTAGAGAAGAGGAATAAAATTTTGTGCCCGACAAATAGGTACACGTTTACTGTTTTGTTTGGGTGATGATTTTATGAGCCTATTGGCTAGCCGCTTGGCTTTTTCTTTTTCTTTTTGACATGAGACGCCCGTGTGGCTATTTGGGAATTTTCCCAGCCCCTCCCGTACAAAGGAGGTTATGGTGAAATTTTCCAAAATTAAAAGGCGTTAGTGAAATATTTGAAGTGAAAACGATATTGAAATCGTCGAATGAACTATATTTATATAAATATGTAAATATAATTAAATTAAACGAATCGTGGCCGTGCAGTTTGTATTTTGAAACCGCGATTTTAAATGACTAGTGCGGGAAATCCGACCATTGGGTTTTCCGCAAATCACAACCGTTGGGTTCGCCTTGGAAATATCTTTCCAACGGCACCAACTTTGTGAAGATCCGACGGTTGGATTGTCTGGAATGTTTAATTCAAATCTGAAGAAAAACAGCGCCAGAAACGATTATATTTATATATAAACATAAATATAATTAAATTAAATCAAATAACGACGCTGTAGTTCATAATTTGAAATCATAACTTCAAACGACTAGTGTGGAAAATCCGACAATCGGATTTTCCCGAAATTGAAACCGTTGGATTCGTTTTGAAATGATCTTTCTAATGATATAAAATTTGTGAAGATCCAACAGTTAGATTTTCAGATATGTGTAAAACAAATTTAGTGAAAAACAGTGCTAGTGCCTCGGCACGACCTAAAACGTCATTTAATTAAATATGGCCGTTTTAAATAAATAAAAATGGCGATATATCATTATAAAATACTATAGACGATATAGAGTGGAAATAAACCAATTTTGTTGTGTTTGCTTGATATGTGATGGTTGAATGTATTTAACATGAAAATTATAACTAAAGAACTGAAATGTGAATGTTGAATAGTCTAACCATGTGATAAATTGATTTGAAAATCTAAATATACGTGGGTTATTTGAAAAGGTCGAGTTCATCTCATTTCAAATAATCAATCGACGGGAGAAGTCGAAGAGTTGAAGATGGTTGAAGACCGAAGATCTTCACATTGGATGGATGGGCACTACTGATGCTCGTGATCGGAGTAGCTACCTTGAAGGAGCTGAAGTAGTAGCCATCCAGACATATTGTTGATTGAACGGATATACGAGGAAATTGGTGCCTCCGGTTTCGTTCAAACCCAGAACGAACTTGTAAATGGACTGTGTGTCTGATGTTGGATTTTGTTCTGTGCTGATTGATCTCTATTAAATATATATCTGTTTGGCAGCGGAGAATTTATTCTCTTGCTTAACGCCCTTCTCTGATACGTACGAGCTCAGAGGTTATGTATTGATAGAAATCAGTCGCATGGAGTGGATTGCTTGTGTGGCACGCCTAAGTGGCATATGATCAAGGCTTCTGTTGCAAAGCAAAGTCTTGTGGTTAATGATCAAAGCATGGTAGCTTTGTGTATAACGTGAATTCGCGAGCCTCACACCCCGGTATGAGTCAAAAATGGGAGAAGGACCCAAGGAGTGCACGACGTTTCTTTCTAGCTATGGTGGTGTCAGTGACCTCCCAGCCCTGACATTTATATCTACTTTTCACCTGTGTGGTTGTTGGAATACGAGGCGCCTCGATTATAGGTCTGTAAGGACCGGGAAACGTGTGTTCAGGAATTGCCAATCCTTAAAAGTAAGAGAGGACCGGCCTTGGAGGATCCAGGGATTGCTGTGTGCGGTCCCGAGGCATTTGCTAGAATGTCTTGAACGGAGAGGAGCTTGCCCCTTGCCTCGACTCATGAAGGAATCCAATTTCCAATACGAAATATGCGGATGTGATTGTATTACTAGTATGGCGACATAGTAGATGGTAGCTACGCCGCCTAGGATTGATATTTATGATTGAATTTGCTTTCGAAAACATATATGCACTAGTAATAATATCAAACACTTTTGTTTTATACGTATGAAGCATTTTTGGCCATTATAAGGTAAAACTCTATCCTCCGGCTTGCGTTGCATTGTGTGATGGGACCTGAGTCTTATAATGGCTTCATTTTATAAAAAGCGTTGCGATGATTTAATCATTTACTTTATTTCATGCACTAGCACTCATTGGAGTAAACCCGTTCCGCGAAAGTGGCGTGGTCCTTTGATTTGCCTTATTATTGTTGTTAAAAAGTTAAGTAGATTTCTCATACCAGTCCCATGACTGACTCATAGTTTGTTTCACCTTGCAAACTCGGGTGCCCTCATTTTCACATGGGCAGCCTAGTTACAGGTATCTGGTGCACTTTTGGCTCATGGCGAGGCTTGACTACACCGTGCTGACTTTGACTCTTTCCGCCATTATAGTATATGTATTATGATTCCGCCATTGGCGATGTAGACTGATATTTATTTTGTGTACTCTTTATGTATGATTCCGCCTCTGGTGATGGTGACTGATTATGTATTATTATGCACTAAGTTGTATCCTGCACTGTGCTCTCTGATGTGGTGATATCTATATGATTCCACTGTCATATGTGTATAAATTATTCTATTTTATGTTTATGCTATTATCTGTGATCTTCTAATGATGATTAATGTGTTATATTCTAATGATTATCCTTAACACCGTGTCACGGGGTTTTGGGATCGTCACAGCTGGTATTAGAGCTTTGGTTAACCTTAGTTCTAGAGTCTAACACATTAAACACTTCGTCAAAATAGAATAAGTAGTATTCTAAGACGAGTAGCTCATTAGAGATCGGACTAGTAAATACCTAGAATGAGCCAAGCAGAATAGCAAAAACAATTTGATCAGTCCATCGTTGTCTTTCCTTAAGTTTTCTGCTTAACCATACAGTAAATTATCGTTTCTGTAAGCTGAATCTTTTCTTGCTTATACAGAATTAGAACAGTGGCTACCCGAGCAGCCGCTGCTAGAGGAGGCCGTGCTGGCCGTGGCAGAGGACGAGGAGAAGTCCCAGTTGAAGAAGGACCCTTGATACAACCCCCGGCCGCTCAACACTTCGAGCTGGACCGCGTAGCTAATAGATACAATAACCTAGGAGGCAAGACCTTCTCGGGAACTGGCACTGTAATAGAGGCCCTTGCATGGCTGAAAACATGCGAGAAAATACTAGAAGGCCTAAGGCTTGGAGATCAAGATAAAGCTATTATGGGTGCCTGGCTTACGCAGGAAGAAGCTGAACTATGGTGGGAAGCTCTCACCGCCAGGAATAGAGAAGCTGGTAGAACCTAGGACGGATTCAAAGAACTCTTCAAAGAGAAATATGTCCCAGAACAAGCCCTAGAGCGCATGCACGATGACTTCGCCAACCTCCAGCAGGGGGATCTTTCGGTGCAGGATTATCTGAATAAATTTACACAGTTACCCCCCTATGCTCCGGAGCTTGTCACCACTGCAAAGTCCAAGAATAAAAGGTTCATCCTCGGGGTGAAGCGACAATACCATGATAGAGCAATGGCCCACATCAAGCTGGGATTTAATGAATTGGTGGAAATGACGTACAACTACGAAGACCTGGACCAAAGGCACCTGGAGCAGGATCGCGCTAAAAGCCAAGCCGGAAACAAACGCAAGCCTGCTGTGAATCAAGCTGAGTCAAGCCAAGCAGCATCCTCGAAACCACAGACTGGCAGGCTGCCAAAAGGAAACTGCTATAATTGTGGCAAGATGGGGCACTTCTCTAATGTTTGCACAGCCCCAAAACGGCAAAAGACAAATTCACAAGGTTCAAGCCAGGGCTCTCAGAACCCTCGCTCCTACTTTAATTGCCGCAAGATGGATCATCTTATCAAAGACTGCCCTTTGCTTAAAAAGGCTGCAGTAGCTCACGTGTATGACGGGTCGAACTCGCCAGCTGTTTCCGAAGGAGCAGGTAAACCCGATGTTTTGGGAGGTACCCTTACAATTAAAAATATTCCTGTTTCTGTATTATTTGACACGGGTGCATCACGTAGTTATATTGCTAGTAACACACTTCACAAATTAAAGTTAAAACAAAGAAAGCTTAAAGAATCGGTTGAAGTACATAATCCGATAGGAGGATCTCTTATTCTCAGTTCATATTGTAAAGTGCCAGCCTCTTATTCTTTCTACAAGTGTCCTTTTGATCTAGTCGTTATGGACTTTCCCGAATTCGATATCATTCTCGGGCTTGATTGGTTAACGAAATATGAAGCTGACGTAAAGTGTGCAGAAAGGATAGTAAAAATTCGAACGAAGCTTGGACATATATTTATACCTTGTCAAGGTTCGAATCCAGATAGGGAGGAATTTTGGTCTGCATTAGAAGTTATCCCCGCTTCCTTAGAAAAGATTCCTATTGTTAGAAACTATGCGGATGTGTTTGAAGAAGTTGAAAACTTACCTCCGCAAAGAGAAATAGAATTCAGAATCGATCTAATTCCCAATGCCAGACCAGTGGTACATCCAATTCGTTGAATGACTTCAAAGGAAAAAAGAAGAATTAGGCGATCAAACTCGTCAACTGTTGTGGAAGGGTCTAATCAAACCTAGCTTTTCTAATTGGGGTGCAGCTGTTGTGTTTGTCCCAAAGTCAGACGGTACTCTTCGATTGTGTGTTGATTACCGAGACCTCAACAAACAGACGCTCAAAAACAAATACCCATTACCCCGCATCGATGATCTGCTAGACCAATTAAATGGGGCGAGAGTATTTTCCCGAATGGACCTAGCTACAGGTTTTCATTAATTGAGAATAGTAGAGGAGTGTGTCCCTTTGACAGCTTTCAGGGGTCCAGACATAATTTATGAATGGTTAGTAATGCCGTTCAGCCTGTGCAATGCTCCAGCATACTTTGTCGATCTAATGAATAGAATATTCAGGGGAGTTCTAAATAAATTTGTCCTCGTATTCATCGATGATATTTTAATCTACTCCAAATCAAAACCCGAGCATGGAAAACACTTAGAACAAGTATTGGAAATTCTAAGAAAGAACGTCTTCAAAGCCAAATTCTCTAAATGTGTCTTCTGGCAAGAAGAAGTGAAGTTCCTTGGCCATGTCATGTCAAAGAAAGGGATTTCTGTAGATCCGAGCAAAATAACAGCGATTCAAGGCTGGAAACAACCCACTACACCCACAGAGGTTAGAAGTTTTATGGGGTTGGCTAGTTATTATCGAAAGTTCATTAAGGTTTTTTCCAAGATATCCGGTCCGTTAACGAAGCTCACGAAGAAGCATGAGAAATTTAAGTGGACTTCCGACTGTGAAGAAGCTTTCCAGGAACTGAAATCGAAACTGACAACTGCTCCAGTGTTAACCATTATCGATGGCAATCAGGATTTAATGGTTTGGACTGATGCTTCTATTAGAGGTCTTGGTGCAGTGTTAATGCAAAGAGGCCAAGTAGTCGCTTATGCAAGCCACCAACTGATACCACATGAGAAGAATTATGTAACTCATGATCTTGAGTTGCTAGCTATCGTTTTTGCGTTGAAAATCTGGAGGCATTATTTATTGGGCGAGAAATTTGTACTGTACACAGATCATCAATCATTGAAGTATTTATACGATCTGAATTTGAGACAGCAGCGTTGGCTAGAATTTCTTGTAGCGTATGATCTTGATATTCTGTATACGCCGGGAAAGGCTAACGTTGTAGCAGATGCGCTTAGTAGAAAAACTGCAATCATTGCCAATCTTATAATTACGCCTGGATTGATTGATAAGATTTCAGCCCTTCAAAAAGACGATGAATTCATTCAGAGAATCAGTCAGAGGGTCAAGGAAGGTGAAACCACAAGTTTCTGTATTGACGATAAGGGGGTTCTCAGGTTAAATGATAGGATTTGCATTCCAAATATTCCAGGCCTTCGAAGATAAGTGTTAGATGAATGCCATAAATCCAAACTTTGCATTCATCTTGGTGTGAGTAAAATGTACAACGATATCAAACACACTTTCTGGTGGAAGGCAATGAAGAGGGATATTTCTTTGTATGTGAGCAGATGCCCTACTTGTCAATTAGTAAAGAGCGACCAACAGAAGCTAGCTGGATTGTTGCAGCCGTTGGAAGTCCCAGCTTGGAAATGGGAATAGATTTCCATGGATTTCATAGATGGTTTGCCGCGAACCAGGAAAGGTAATGACAGCATTTGGGTAATCGTAGATCGCTTCACGAAGACTGCCCATTTCATACCTGTCAGATCCAATAGAACCGCTCAAAGTCTAGCACAGATATATTTCAAAGAAATCGTTAAGCTACACGGAATTCCTATCAGCATAGTCATTGATAGAGACCCAATATTTACTAGCAAATTCTGGGAGGCATTCTAGACAAAATTGGGAACGAAACTGAATATGAGCACCGCTTATCACCCTCAAACAGATGGCCAAACTGAGCGAGTGAATAGAATTCTAGAAGATTTACTGCAGGCTTGTATAATTGATTTTGGTGGGTCATGGGAAGATCACTTGCATTTGGCAGAATTCTCATATAACAATAGCTATCAAGCAAGTTTGGGAATGTCGCCATTTGAAGCATTATATGGCAGACCGTGCAGATCTCCAGCATGTTGGGTAGAACCTGGCAATAGACTTATGTTAGGACCTGATATGATTAGAGAAGCATCTGATAAAGTCGACTTCATCAAAAAGCGATTGAGAACCACGCAAAGTCGACAGAAAAGTTATGCAGATTCTAGAAGAAGATATTTGACATTTGTTGTTGGTGACCATGTTTATTTGAAAGTTTCTCCGATGAGAGGAGTAATCAGATTTGGCAAAACTGGGAAGTTGGCACCAAGATTTATTGGTCCCTTTCCTATACTTGAACGAATTGGAACTCTTGCTTATAGGGTTCAATTACCAGATTGGTTGCCTGGAGTGCATGATGTATTTCACGTTTCTCAACTTAGAAGACATGTGCATGATCCGGATCTTGTTGTAGAAGAAGCAGCGCAACAGGATATAGACATAACTTCAGAATTAGCAGTCAGAAGAGAGCCATTAAAGATTGTTGGCAAAGAAACTAGAGAGCTAAGAAGCAAAAAGGTTCATTTAGTTAAAGTGCAGTGGAGTAGTGATCCTAGAGACTGTACTTGGGAGATTGAGGAAAACATTAAGCAACTTACCCCAAATGCTGAGTGGACATCTCTGACTAACTCTGGTGACAGGTACCTTCACAATCCTTTGCATTTACATTTTGTTTCCTACTTTACTATTGTTTCCTTTTCAGGGACGAAAAGTTTTAAGTGGGGGAGATTGTAACAACCCGGAAAATACGAGCCAATTTAAAATTTTTAAATTGGTTATTTCAAAGGAATTTGAACAATTGAAATAGAATATTTCAATAAAATAGTGAATTAGAAATAGTGAGTCAGATTGAAAATTTGAATTCAAACTTTGACTGACTGTGCAGCGTGGAAAATATAACGGATTTTAGTGAAACCAAAAATATTTAAATCTGTTTATCAATACATTTCTAACAAATCTGAAAAATCGAAGTTTCATAGCGGGAATCAAAAGTTATGGCCGAATGAATTTTCAGAAAGGTCGCTATATAGAATATATAGCCCTGGAAAATTGATATTTTGCAAACGACCTCGAAATTCGACGAAACCACTTTTGTTAGGTCCAGGATGTCAAACTATGGCTAGGTTTCAAATTTCATAATTTTTGAAGCTAGTATGTGAGCATGGCAAAAGAAAATATGTTTGGTCAATTTCTGTTAAATTGGATCGACCAGAAAATGGCCATTTTTCAAATGATCTCAGAATTCGATGAAACTAGTTTTGTTGGGACCGTAGTGTCAAAACATAGCTAGATTTATTTTTCTGGAATTTTTCGAATCAGTTTGTGGCCTTGGCAAATTGAAATGTACGTTCAAAGTTAAAATTGAATGTTTTATACTTTAATTTGAAAATTAACTGACTGTAACAGTCGAATTGGCCAATGAAACATATCCCATTGTGTCCGGGATGGGGGTAATTAGCTAGGGACGACAGTCGTTGGGTTTGAATTGGTGTCCATGTGGAGAAACACTATTTAAAAATTTATTAAAACCATGGGCCAACAAAATTAGCCATTCATTATTTTAAAAATAAAAAAAATCAGAAAACCCTCGTTTTCTCTCTCCTACCGACGATCCACGTTTTCGATCCTTCCCTGGCCAATCGTCGCCGCCACGGCCATCTCCAGCTCCGCCACCTACCTCCGTCGAAGCGCCTCCCTCTCCTCTTCAAATCCGACCCCACCTCGACACTTCCCATCACTGCATCGACGAGATCCACGGCCACGAACTTCGACACTTCCCAGCGCCGCCCCGATCGCCAGAGACCACCGATCGACTCCCCTTTCCTCCCTCTTCCACGCGGTACCCTCTGATCATCCTATCGTGCCTAGTTTCTCGCGAAAACTACAACCCTAGTTTTGAACCATCATGAAAGGTGAGTCCTTTTTTATGTTTGAACATTGAAAAATCATATCTTTATGGTGTGTTGACGAAATTCAATGAAACAGGAAACATCGGGACCGCAAGGAGGCTCTCTACCACATATAAGAGACCGCGGATTTTTCTGAGTCATCTACGATTTTTAGCACTCCGAAAACCAATGTGAGAAATCTAAATTAAATGAATTTGAATGGAAAATGTCATGTATAAATTATATAAGCGAAATATAAATTACACACGTGTTGTATACCTCATGTACATGCGATGTGTAAGCTATATAAGCGAAGTATGAATTATAAATGCATAGTATAATTGATATATGTGTTGAAATACAAGTGAAATATAGAAATTATAATTATATATATACTCCCCTCGTCCACAAACCATGGACGATATTTATTGTTGTGAATTGGTGTGAAATATTGGATGAAAAATGCGAATGGTTGAATAATTGTTTGTGGTTGATATTGATTGGTTATGGTTGAAAAATACCCATTGGTGATTGAAATGAATTGGAAATAATTGTGGAAATAAAAATAAAACATGCCGCCTGCGTGCGAATTAGATGCATAAATCTCCATTGTCAAAAAGCGCGAGGTTTTAAGGTAGAGCGAGGAGCCGTACTAGGGACGGTACCGGTTTTAACTACCCTGCCGTTATGCTGCCAAAATTTTGAATAATATTCATGTGTTAGAATTATTTTCATATGTTGAAATTATCTTCATGCGTTGAAATTAAAGTCATGTGTTGAAACAACATCCATGTGTGGAAATGCTCGTGTGTTGAGAAGTGTGTGTGTTGGAAAAGTTCATGTGTTGAATAAAAAGATTGAACAATAAAAATTACATTTTTATTGAAACTATGAAGTGTTAAAAACATTCATTAGTTGAATAAATATTTTAAATGGTAAAAATATCATTTTTATCATATATGTGATATGCTAAAGATATGCGAGCGTTGAAATAAATATTCGTGAAAGAAATATTATTTTTAACATGCATAGGAACTAAATAAAATAGTCATGTATTGAAATATATTTTAGTTCGCCAAAATTATCATCTTTGAAATGTGAAGTGTTAAAAATGACCACTTGTTCAAATAAATATGCATGAGTTGAAATATTCATTAATTAGCTAATGATATGATTTTTGCCTATGCATGCAACATTAGAATGAATGGTGTTTTTAAACCAAAGTGAATCAAATATGAAGTTGAATGGAAAATGAGAAGGGATAAGAATTGTATATATGTACATGCATATTTATTGAACAGGTTATAGCAAAGAGGCTAGAGAAGAGGAATAAAATTTTGTGCCCGACAAATAGGTACACGTTTACTGTTTTGTTTGGGTGATGATTTTATGAGCCTATTGGCTAGCCGCTTGGCTTTTTCTTTTTCTTTTTGACATGAGACGCCCGTGTGGCTATTTGGGAATTTTCCCAGCCCCTCCCATACAAAGGAGGTTATGGCGAAATTTTCCAAAATTTAAAGGCGTTAGTGAAATATTTGAAGTGAAAACGATATTGAAATCGTCGAATGAACTATATTTATATAAATATATAAATATAATTAAATTAAAATGAATCGTGGTCGTACTGTTCGTATTTTGAAACCGTGATTTTAAATGACTAGTCCGGGGTATCCGACCGTTGGATTTTCCCCAAACTGCAACCTTGGGTTCGCCTTGGAAATATCTTTCCAACGGCACCAACTTTGTGAAGATCCGACGGTTGGATTGTCTGGAATGTTTAATTCAAATCTGAAGGAAAACAGCGCTAGAAACGATTATATTTATATATAAATATAAATATAATTAAATTAAATCGAATAACGACGCTGCAGTTCGTAATTTGAAATCGTAACTTCAAACGAATAGTGTGGAAAATCCGACCATCGGATTTTCCCGAAACTGAAACCGTTGGATTTGTTTTGAAATGATCTTTCTAATGATATAAAATTTGTGAAGATCCAACGGTTAGATTTTTAGATATGTGTAAAACAAATTTAGTGAAAAACAGCGCCAGTGCCTCGGCACGACCTGAAATGTCGTTTAATTAAATATGATCGTTTTAAATAAATAAAAATGGAGATATATCGTTATAAAATACTATAGACGATATAGAGTGGAAATAAACCAATTTTGTTGTGTTTGCTTGATATGTGATGGTTGAATGTATTTAACATGAAAATTATAACTAAAGAACTGAAATGTGAATGTTGAATAGTCTAACCATGTGATAAATTGATTTGAAAATCTAAATATACGTGGGTTATTTGAGAAGGCCGAGTTCATCTCATTTCAAATAATCGATCGACGAGAGAAGTCGAAGAGTCGAAGATGGTTGAAGACCGATGATCCTCACATTGGATGGATGGGCGCTACTGATGCTCGTGATCGGAGTAGCTACCTTGAAGGAGCTGAAGTAGTAGCCGTCCAGACATATAGTTGATTATATGGATATACGAGGAAATTGGTGCCTCCGGTTTCGTTCAAACCCAGAATGAACTTGTAAATGGACGGTGTGTCTGACATTGGATTTTGTTCTGTGATGATTGATCTCTGTTAAATATATATCTGTTTGGCGGTGAAGAATTTATTCTCTTGCTTAACGCCCTTCTCCGATACGTACGAGCTCAGAGGTTATGTATTGATAGAACTCAGCCGCATGGAGTGGATTGCCTGTGTGGCACGGCTAAGTGGCATATGATCAAGGCTTCTGTTGCAAAGCAAGTCTTGTGGTTGATGATCAAAGCATGGTCTGTGTGACATAGCTTTGTGTATAACGTGAATTTGCGAGCCTCACACCCCGGTATGAGTCAAAAACGGGAGAAGGACCCAAAGAGTGCACGACGTTTCTTTCTAGCTATGGTGGTGTCAGTGACCTCCTAGCCCTGACATTTATATCTACTTTTCACCTATGTGGTTGTTGGAATACGAGGCGCCTCGATTATAGGTCTGTAAGGACCAGGAAACGTGTGTTCAGGAATTGCCAATCCTCAAAAGTAATAGAGGACCGGCCTTGGAGGATCCAGGGATTGCTGTGTGCGGTCCCGAGGCATTTGCTAGAGTGTCTCGAACGGAGAGGAGCTTGCCCCTTGCCTCGACTCATGAAGGAATCCAATTTCCAATACGAAATATGTGGATGTGATTGTATTACTAGTATGGCGACATAGTAGATGGTAGCTATGCCGCCTAGAATTGATATTTATGATTGAATTTGCTTTCGAAAACATATAAGCACTAGTAATAATATCAAACACTTTTGTTTTATACGTATGAAGCATTTTTGGTTATTATAAGGTAAAACTCTATCCTCCGGCTTGCGTTGAATTGTGTGATGGGACCTGAGTCTTATAATGGCTTCGTTTTATAAAAAGCATTGTGATGATTTAATCATTTACTTTATTTCATACACTAGCACTCATTGGAGTAAACCGTTCCGTGAAAGTGGTGTGGTCCTTTGATTTGCCTTATTATTGTTGTTAATAAGTTAAGTAGATTTCTCATACCAGTCCCATGACTGACTCGTAGTTTGTTTCACCTTGCAAACTCGGGTGCCCTCATTTTCACACGGGCAGCCTAGTTACAAGTATCTGGTACACTTTTGGCTCATGGCGAGGCTTGATTACACCGTGCTGACTTTGACTCTTTCCGCCATTATAGTATATGTATTATGATTCCGCCATTAGCGATGTAGACTGATATTTATTTTGTGTACTCTTTATGTATGATTCCGCCTCTGGCGATGGTGACTGATTATGTATTATTATGCACTAATTTGTATCCTGCACTATGCTCTCTAATGTGGTGATATCTATATGATTTCGCTGTCATATGTGTGTAAATTATTCTATTTTATGTTTACGCTATTATCTGTGATCTGCTAATGATGATTAATGTGTTATATTCCAATGATTATCCTTAACACCGTATCACGGAGTTTTGGGATCGTCACATTATGTTTTAACTCTTTGAGTTATTTGATGAATTTGATGATTCTTGGGGTTTATTTTCACATTTGTGAATGTGTAAAGGATATATCTAGCTTTACTCAAGTGAATCGTGTAGTTCACCCTTTACTTATGACTTGTGTAATTATCGTTCTAAAATTCCTTAATGAATTATGTTTACCAACTCTTTGATTAAAGAGTTTTTTAATGTATTCTTATTCATCTTTATACCTATTGTTACTCATTCTTGACTAGACTGACCCATGTGTGTTAATCCTCTAATCAATCTGAGCTTTTACAGATATTTCCAGTTGTGTATATGTCTTTTGCTTCTGCCATGGAACCTTTCCAATTTTATGGCTATCTAGTAGCTATTTTGTGTAGGCACATGTTTATGATCCTTGTACCTCTTTATGCAGTATATTCGTTTTGGACTTGTGTTGTACCTATTGTGGTGGTATACCACGTTTTGATGACATTGTATGATTGTATATTAGATGTATATGTATATGTTGCTGGGTGATCTATTTTGAGATGTTTTATTATTTTAGTTAGTTGTATTTGTTCTAAATTATTTCCTAGCCACCATGATTTTGTGTGGATTAAAGATTAAGAGTGTTGATCCGGGGGGAAAATATAAAGACTATGCATTTCATCGCTACTCTGGATGTTTAATTAATACAAGGCTCATGGGCGGTCGCTCCTAACAAGCCTCATTCTCTACATTAGTAGACAGCATTTCTCGAAATGTTATTTACTAATATGGGTCTCGGGGTGAGGCATCATATATTGTCTCCTACTCCATCTCATAATTCTAAGTTTTTTTATTTTTTAATATGATATTGCGTCGACATGCCACTTCTTGTAACCAAAATCACAAGACATACAATTCGACTATAGACAGACGAGATCGCTGGCCCTGCGCATGTTGCCCCTGCATCCGAGACTACGATATTGGATGTACGGATTGTATATTAGTTAATTGAGGGTTACTTACACTATATGTTCACAACTCTTGAGATCGCTGCGGTATGATTTTAGATTGTAATATAATTAGCAGTGTATAAAATAATTTATCTATCACATTCATAATATAGTCATGTTTTAGCGTTATTTTATGATATATTAACCATGAACAAATGTCTTTTTAGTAGTCTCGCTACCTCAGCTTTCATGGTAGTTGGACGAGGAGCCACTACTTAGTGCTCAGACTTTACGGGAAAGGCTGCAGACTAGTCCATTTGGATAGTTCTTAAAGATTAGACATATCCAGCCATTTGACGACCACTATTAGTTGCTTTAGTCGAGAGGTGGTGGCCCACCACATACATTTCATTTTCCATATTTTGAGCTTGGTATTAACCCAGCTGATTTGTATATGCTCATGTGGATAAAGATAATGGGTGCGGAGAGATTGCCGTATCCTATCGACTCTAGCTACGAGATAATTGAGACGTACACCTTATATTTGCCTGAGTTTGTCCCCGACCATATCTCGCTTGGAGTCATTACCGTGACATATTTACAGGAGTATATTTTAATGCATATGGGTACTGAGGCTATGGATGATGTTGTATTTTAGGCTTTTATGTTATATCTATTTTGTTCAGCATTCTTTTTGAATCAAAAGAATACAATTCAACTAGGTCACCTAGTAGTGTTAGCCAATTTAGAGTATATGCATGTGATAGATTGTGGTTCGTCCATACCGAGTTGTTCGTACATTGCACTAGACTCTTTTTCTCTTGGATAGGTGTCCTAGATGTTTGGTTTTGGGTACATGCTACCATGCTAGCACTACGAGTACACGCCAACATGCATTGATGAGGCAGCCAGTCATGTAGCGGATTCATATTTTTCACAAATGCAACTATGGGATAATATCTAGTTGGTTTTGTGTGCGCTTACCACTGTTAGACACGATTTGTTGGAGGCTCGATCTCAGATTGATCTGAGATGCAGAGACAACCTTTTACGAGCACCATGGACTTCTTTTTGAATTGCACTGACTGAGGCGTGCCTGCTCCATGATGTTCATACCTTCTCCATTGCATACCATTTGTGTCTTCGTCATGTTGTTCTGCTCTCATTTACCTATCTTCACATTTAATACTTGGAAGATCGGTGTTACTTCCAATCTACAGGTGATCTGCGTGTACCCGTAGATCCACTTTCATGTGATGATATGCACGCCATACGTCGGACTAGAGGTAGACAATACATACAGGGCCTTATACAAGAAGGCTGAATGGACACGTAGACATTTTTCATATTGGGAGTTGATTTTCATACATACTGGGCAGTGTTGCACCTTGACGCTACTTATTACCGGATTATATTCGGGGTGTGAACTCTGATCATATGGCTTCGCGTATGGTACCTCGTAGAGGTCATCCTTCGCAATTTACTTTTGATCCCACCTCATCACAATACTCCAAGCACCCCATGGATTATAATCTTGATAACTCTATCAGAGCATACGATCTTAGCGATGCTTTGATCGTGCAGCTTATAGTTTATCAACCTGATGAGGCTATTGCTGGCATCCCCCTCCCCCACATGGACTTCACTGCCTCATGAGGTAACTAAACTAATTATTAAAATAGTTGCTTGTAATTATCTAAGAAACATATAGTGAAATAATATTTTTGTATTTACGGTATTCACTCTGGTTGGACCAGCATAGACGACATATAGCCGCTATTCAACATAAGGTGCTACTTCATTCGCAAATGCTAGGTTAGTTGCATCAAGTGAAGATATAGATGATGCAGAGATAGATGCAGGCTGAGATGCATATGATGCAAGGTCAGATGCAGGCTTAGATCGATGAGTCACACGCTTGGTTAGATGCATTAGGATTTGGGTTTACTTGAGGTGCGGAGGTGAAAAAGTGCAGGTGGTTCAGGAGGAGAAGGTGACGATGACTATAATGAGGACGACTATGACAATGATGATGACGATGACATGAACGAGGACATGGATGACGACGACGACGATGTTGTTGCAGTATATTTATGATGACCTTAGATTTTGTACTTGATTTTATGATGTACATATGTATCTGTCATATTTTGTATCATTACATGCTACACATCGATTTAGATTGAGTGTATTATATGTTGCTCTGTGTTATTGATCATTTATGTTACATGTCTCTACTTAATATCACATTATTGTGTTGTTAATCATTAATGTTATCCAATCAAACTTTTTAAATCATCAATTCACCATGTAAAATGATAAATCAAGCTACATTTTTGACATGCATATATAATAAACTGGTAATAACCATGGAGATACAACTGATAATAACCATTTTTTATGGACATAACATAAAATGGGCAAACTTCTAATTTAGACCATTACGAAGGCAGTAATTTGCCAGCATAAAATTATTAGCTTGAATGTGTAGCCTCCTGACCTCTTCTTCGAATTCCAAAGAATGAATAACAGCACTAGAAAGGAAAGGATCATCTATCCATT
The DNA here is from genome assembly GCA_030737875.1 of Allium sativum. NCBI lineage: Eukaryota > Viridiplantae > Streptophyta > Magnoliopsida > Asparagales > Amaryllidaceae > Allium > Allium sativum. Next base: position 454,062,930 of record CM060924.1, on the reverse strand, counting down.
GTCCAAATTCACGTCTATTAGGATGTATCGAACAACGATAGTATCGGCGACCAACATCATTTTTATGTCGAATGACCAAAAATGGTGCTTCAAAACCACAGAAGCATACACTATTTGTAGATTGTACCTTGTTGACTTCAACAACATTTTGGATAGGAAGAATCAATTCGTGTGACCTTTAGGTATGTTGAAAAGGTTGTTGTTGTTGATAGTCTCTTACATTTGGTGCATCTGTATTTCAAGTTCTTTTTGTCGCAAATCATAATGGCACTCTTCCATTTAGATGTACCATTAAGTTGATTATCTTGGTGAAGATTGACTACGAATTGATGGTCCATACAAATGGTTAGTGCAAGCATATGATTTTGGATATTCAATTGGCATTCTACAAAAAGAGTTAAATTTGCGAATCAGTTCATCTCACAGTCATTGGTATTTATAATAACAAAACAAAGAATGATCAATGGTTCATTTGAAAAGTGAGTGAATGCTACCAAGTGTTAAGAAAACCGTGCAACATGGCTACAATGATTGACCATAACAAACATTATAGCCACGTTCTTTGCAGGCCTTTAATTGATCGAGAAAAGAAAACACTGAAACGTGCCTAAAGTGACTAGTAACATGGTTGTATTGTATGTCCTGTGTCGATTATGAATTTTTTTGTAAATAACGTGGCTAGTCTTTGTAAATAACATGGCTACAGTGTCTATAATGTTTCGATCACTGATTGTTCATAAACAACGTGGATGCAATGTCTGCCATGCCTTAATCATTGATTATTTGTAAATAACGTAGCTCACAGTTGATACATTTTAAACTTGGTATTTTTGCTGCTTATAAGTGTTCATTTTTCCCCTAAATTTAAAAATAACCTGCTAAACTCAATTGACCACTATTAATTGGTCTTCTTTAGAGTTAGTTATTCTCATGAAAGCGTATACTGAAGTTGATTGTAGACATGAGATTATGCTGCGCGCAGATGCGGCTGTAAGCCAAGAAATGTTTTGGAACATGGTGGAAGAAGCTTACAACAACTATCCTAACTACCCCGCGAGGTGGTTATATTTAGAAATTCATAAAATATATGGTAGTTTTATGGAAGCTTGTAATCATTACCGCGAGATTATCGAGATTGTTGAAGAAGAAGACATTTATCAATCAAATCGTTCCACTTTTGATTCATGTTACCGACATAATATAGAATGGAGTTCATGGTCATGAAGCATATGAATGTCGTTATAGTTCGCTTACGCGATATAGCTCTGAACAATCATTACTACACTAAGATGTTTGTTTTTTGTTCCTTTGCAAATTCTTTAGCAGCTGAAAATGCTTAGAAGTTTATGCAGTATATTTTCACGTTTTATAATGTTTATTATAAAACTATTGCATACTTAATTTAATTAAGTATTTAGTTATGCTTAAAAAACTTTGTAACTATAATTTTTTGAAAATTTGGATTAGACATCTCAAAAGTTATATGATCAAATTAAAATTTGTCACTTTCATTTGAAAGCTATATTCCAATAAGTCCCAAAGAATATGATTTCTAAGGATTTCGACTTATTCTGGATCTTATTTATAAATTTGCACTTTATTTCAGAAACTTACGAACTATCACTACGTGATGAGGTCGATCTAATTTAACTCAATTGTTCGAACTTCATAACAGAGAACGACCTAACTTGTCTAACTCATTTAGAAGTTAATCTGAATTATATAACATAGCTTCTTATTTGTGTACATTGTGTTATCAACATTAATGAGTCTTACATCATTAGGACACAATCTCACGTGGCTATAGTGAGTGACATTGAAAGAACACTGTAGCATGTTTAATGTTTAACATTGAATATTGATTGTAGCGACCCAAACTTCTCGGTCGTCCTAAACTGAACAAGAAGGCGGACTGCTTTGAGAACAAGACTAATCGGAACACAAATGACACAACATTTCATTATTTTTACCATAATTACATCAGAATACAAGAATATAATTGAGTATGAGTAAATAATATACATCAGAAATATATTAGAGATTAAAGTTACATTACATAGCAGCAGAAAAATAATACATAACACAAGTGAAAGAGATACATGGATATAAAGCTTTCCGAATATAGTTTCAGCTGTAATCCAGGATCTTATGAAAAGAAATATATGTGAAAACCAAAACTACTAGCTGCCCGCGTGAAAAATAAGGGAACCCAGAGTTTAGGTTAAAACAATAAACTCCAGGTCGGTCATGGGACTGGTGTGAGAACTAAAGCAGTTATTTTAAACTTTAAAAATAAAGTAAATCAAGGGACAACGCCATATAACATGGAACGGGTTTTCTACCAAGAACACCAGTGCATAAAACAGTTTATAAATAGTGCAATGCTTTCCCAAAAATGAAGCTATTACAAGACTCAGGTCCCATCACACAATGCAATGCAAGCCGGAGGATAGAGTTTTCCCTTATAATAGCCAAATATGCTTGATATGTTTTAAAACAAATCATTTGATACTATTGTAAGTGCATAATGTTAAAAACAACTTCAAATATAAATGTATCAATCATAGACGACATGAGTGCCATATATCATATCACCATACTAGTTTTACAATTAAAACCGCATAATGTCGTATTGGAAGTTGGATTTCCATCATGAACCAAGGCAAGGGATCGTCCTTACCAAATTCGAGACAATCTAGCCTACCATGTCTCAGGCTACAGCCGCAACTACACCTTAGATCTTCAGGGTCGGTTCACTCTTACGTTTGTGGATTGGTTATTCCTGAATAATACATTTCCCCACCCTATAGGGTGTAATGGTAAGTATGTCGACCATATCATCCATCGGCCCCGTAGTGACCGATATATCCGAGGTGCCTCGCTATCCATGAAATAATATGCAACATCCATATGAGTAAAATGTCTGGGCTCCATACCATGACACTACTCCTAGCTAGGAAGAAACGCATGTTCTCCCTGCAGTCCTCTCCTATTTCTGGTTCATGCCAGGGTTTGAGGCTCGAGAATTAACGCTATACACAAAGCTATGCTATTTAAAACCGTGCTTTGATCATCAACCACAAGACTCTGCTTTTCAACAGAAGCCTTAATCATTTGCATCTTAGCGTGTGACACTGACAATTCACGCCATGCAATTGATGTTTATCCATATATAACCTCTAAGCTCATACATCCCGGAGAAGGATGTTAAGCAAGAGAATAAATTATCCGCCACCAAACAGATATATATATTTAATAGAGATCAATCAACACAGAATAAAATCCAATGTCAGACACACATCCATTTACTTGTCCGTTCTGGGTCTGAACAAAACCGGAGGGACCTTATTACTCGTCCCATATGTCCAATACAGAAGAGAGGTCCTCACATATCCGGTCGATCTCCAAGCACGTCTGGATGATCACCACTTATTACATTGTCTTGGGTGTACAGCCCAATAAAGACATCAGTAATCATCCAAACAATGTAAAGAACTCGGGTCTTCAACCACCGTCTTTATCGTCGAATCAGTTATTCAGAATGGGTATAAACCCGGACTTTCTGAAAAACTCGCGTATCTCATAAACAAGTGCTATGAAAACACAACATATGCCTCATAACAATTCAGAATATTATTTTATTCAACTATTCACATCATTAGGGAAAGGTTCCAATTAATTTTATCAAAGACAAATTCTTTTAAATTTATTCTTTAATCTTCCTTTGCATATCAATTCAAACCAAATTAAGGTTTTTCCAAACTAATCGGGATTAGCACACCTTACTGAAGTAATCATTTGTTTTATTTCCCAATACCAACTTATTCATCCAAAACTGGTAGCACTCCATATCTAACACCACGGTATTATTGGTAAAATTAATTACCATTTCACGTTCAAATCAAATTAAAGATTTAACTATCGCCTGGAGTAAAAATAGTAGTACTCCATTCTCGACCATTTCCCAAATTTGATAATTTTAAATTATCACATTCTTATTTCAATTTAATTAAAGATTCATTTAAACTATAGTTTTATTCTTCCAATAATCATTATTTAATGATTATTTAACTTTGGAAACGCAAACATGCCACATCGATAATCTACACTGTACCACTGATTTCTGCCAATATATAACCTCTAAGCTCATACATCTCAGAGAAGGGTGTTAAGCAAGAGAATAAATTCTCCTCCACCAAACAAATATATATTTAACAGAGATCAACAATACAATTCGAAATACAATGTTAGACATGTAATCTTGTCTTTGACTAGGTTAAAGAACCAATGTCATTTAAAACACAATTCATGATAAACCCAAAATCACATTCCATTAATTATGGAATCTTCACGGAAAAACAGATCATTATATAATTGATATCAATTTCTGTATCCGACTAACGATATAAATGGAATAACGACAAAGTCTTTTAAATTCCATATATATTAACAGTTTTCATCCATAAAAGCTCACTTCGACTATCACTCAATCGAATTCCATTCAATTCAAATTTAACATATTAAATTGGAAAACTTTACTTTGGAAAATTCCATTAATCTTAATTAAAATATTTATAAATTCCCAATCATATTTCACTGTTAATCGAGTTAAAGAACGAATGTCTTTAAAAACACAGTTTATGATAAACCCAATTTACCTTCCATTTTATTCCAATTTACTAAATATAAATGGAAACTATAATAATCTTAACTAAAAGATTTATTCTTTTCACCCGGGGTTTAAGAACAGTGTTTTTTAAGATACCATTCATGACAAACCCAAAATCCAATTTAATATTTAAATACAAGGCTTTAAACAGAAATTATATCGGCTAATATTTAATATCAAATTCTGAAACCAACATATATTGTATGGGGAGTAACGATATATATCTATCTTCCAAATTCCTCCACAATATCCGTATAGTCACGGAATCCAATATCGAAATATTCAGCAGATGATTTCTATTCAAATCAGTTCCAATAATATAAATGGAAAATTTTGGTTAGATTAAAACCATTCACTAATCTTATTTATTTATTTAAAAAAGTTGGATTATCTTTCTAGTTAATAACTAGTTCATTTTGATAAAAATATTTTTTTTATCTTTACAAACGTGGAATTTTTCATCCCAATTCTTTCCAAATCATTCATTTTACACAAATTATTACTATTTTTAATAATTTTATTATGCCCCGTACAGTCGGTTTCCAATAACGGCCATCGAACTGCATCCATGGTGACCATTTCCAAATTTTATTTGGATATAATTCCAAATCCAACCGTTCAAATTTAAATCTCTTATATTCGTTGGAAAGATCTTTTCGATACGAACCTAATGGTTCCAGTTTTAGGAGGATCTGTCGGTCGGATTTCCCGTAATGTCAATTTGAATTCAATGGTAAAAATTCGCGAACGGTCGCGGCGCGGCGCGTTCTATTCATGCCATTAATATATATATGTGTGTATATATATATATATATATCTTTCAAAACGTATTTTATAAATTTGTTTCAAAAACGATTCCCACTTTTATTTCAGTTTTTAAATCATAATTGAATACTCCTTATCATTATAATATTTAAATGATAATATTTTCAAAATATCAAATTTTGAAATCGTTTCCTTTTCGATATTCATTATAAAATGAAAAAAATCGATTGATAAACAAGTTCGGGTTGAAATGGCATTTAACTACTCAATCGGCTTCATATTCATTACAGTTATGAATATTTCAATATTTTTGTGTCCATCTAAAATCGGATATCAAAATCATATTTTGATTCTTTACTAAATATTGTTTTAAAACTATACTTTATATTATTTTAAAACTGTACCGAATATTATTTGAAAACTATACTTAATATTATTTTAAAATTATACTGAATACTATTTTAAAATTATATTAAATATTATTTGAAACATATAATATACATTATTTTAAATTATACATAATATTATTTGAAAACTATAATATATATTATTTTAAAATTATTCGTTATTTCTGAATTGGAATCTGACTCAATCAATTACCATATAATTTTGTTTATATGGATTCCATACATCGCATGTATTCAAAAATAGTGATAAACAACTATTAAACAGTTAATTCACATCCAGAGTGCAATTCACTACTGTATAAGCGTTAAATAATTAAAATAACGCTTATCACAGTTTGTCGATCCATCGATTGACATATAACTAAATATTGGGATTCGTGTATGTCAGATACCATCCCAATACCTGTGTGGGGTTTTCAAACAACAACAGTCTATTTAAAATAATCACTGGTAAATAAATTTAACAAGTTCTAATTCAATTTGAATTATATTTCTATTTAACCAATTTTCGCTGTTTAAATTATAAATGAATATTTATAATTTAATTTCAACTACCTCAAAATAATATTAAATTATTTTTAATATTTTAAACATTTCAGCTTTACAATCAACACACAATACAGTCAATTTTCCCATAATACAATCCAAACAACCATGGTTTTTATAAATAAATAGTGTTAGGAGCTACTAAGCCCCGTCTGCATCCTAGTATATATTTAACTGTAAATAATTACAGTGAGAAGGAGTTCTCACTTTGGGCTTTGTCAGTCTTTAACTGATGATTCTGGTACTGCTCTGTTTTAGTTTGCTTCCTCGCGCAGTTTTCTTCACTGTGTTTCCAACGCAATTTGTTTCACGCAGTTTATATTAAAATTCACATTTTTAATCAATGTTATTTATATATAAAAATCACGTTTTCCTAACTATTCTATTTATTTTAAAAGTTTCATTTTTAAAACCATGCCTTTCATATTTAAAATCTTATTTTTTAAAACCATTCTATATATGGTAAAAATCCTATTTTTATTTAAAACTGTCTCATAATAAAAATCACATTTTTTTATTCTATGGTAATATATATAAAAATTACATTTCTAAACCGATGTTATTTTATATAAAAATCACATTTTTATAGCTAAGTCATTTATATAAAATTTACATTTTTAAAAAATGAAAAATATCAATGCTTCTTATATTTTCAAAAACAATGCTATTTTTTAAAACAATGCTATTTATATTTACAAAATTAATGCTATTTTTATTTACAAAAATTTATTATTGCTTAATATACAAAATTAAATTAACCAATATAATTAAAAATAAAAATAATCTTTTCCCAACATTTAATATCGTTACTGTGCCTTCTTCTTCCATCGTCGACTTTAGCTCCTCCCCAAAACCGTCATCGCGCCGCCAGAATACACCCACGAAGGTCGATCACTAGAGTCCGCGTTGCAGCTCTCCTCGTCGTGCACCTATTCCGACCCACCCCATCCAGTTTGAACCCACGACGATGACAGAATCCGCCTTCGAACGGCGGCTCTTCACACGAGAAATCCAGCCAAATCAGTGAACGAAAACCCATCTCGTCCATATGAATTTGTAGAGCTCGGATTGCTCTTGAATTTTTGCTTTATAACTTCAGTTTAATTCATCTTGGATTGAGAGAAAATTGGGAAGAAGGAATCCAATGATTTTCGCTGTTGAATAGGATGGAGGCACTGGGTTTGACTACGTAGAAAAATAGTGAGGGCTTTGACTAGGGTTTTACCCTTTATATTTAATTTTATTTTAATTCAAATAATACGTGTTTTTGATACGGACTCCAAATCAAACCCAACGACTATCACCTCTAGCTAAATACCCCCATTCCAAACATAATGGTATATGTTTCGTAAGCTAATTCGACTATTTTGATTAGTTTTTATCAAAATAAAAATTTAAATCAATATATATTGAATTTGAACATACATTTTCATTTACCGAGGACACATACTGGCTCCAAAAATACTAGAAAATTAAATCTAGCTACGTTTTGACGATATGGTCCTAACAAAATTAATTTCATCAAATATGGAGACCGTTTGAAATTTTGCCATTTTCTGGTCGATCCAATTCAAATTGAAACTATCAAAACACATTTATTTTACCATGCTCACATATTAAATCCAAAAATTATGAAATTTGAAACCTAGCATAATTTGACATTCCGGATCCAACAAAAGTCGTTTCGTCGAAATGGAGTTCGTTTGCAAAATGACTATTTTTAGGGCTATATATTATATGAAATATAATTAATTCCATAACCACTATTTTAAATTTTAAACTGGACATAACTTTCAACTTATATTATGAAATCTGAATTTTTCACATTTGTTAGGAAGGTATAATTAAATAAATTCAAATATTTTTGGTTTTACTAAAATTCGATTTATTTTGAATCCTGTACTTTAAATTGAAATTAGAAATCGAATTTTCAAACTACCGTGTCATTTCAAACTCTATTTATAATTAACATAAATTTATTCGTTCTAGCTTCGATTTAAATAAATTTTTAATCATTATTATTTAAAATAAATCATTTTAAATATTCAAAATCCATTAAATTAGCTGAAATAAAAAAATTAAATTGGTTCTGAAAATCCGGGTTGTTACAATCTCCCGCACTTAAAATCTTTTCGTCCTCGAAAAGGAACGGAGCTAAAAGTTATTTAATTAACCAACTCAACTTTCATTCTGGCTTCCAGTCTTCAACTTTTCAGTTTCTAAGAATTTTCCAGTTTCTCAAAAATTTGGCTAACACCCTAAATTTTTTGAAAAATTTCGCCATAACCTCTTTTGTATGGAGAGACCTTTAAAACCGAAACTTGCCTCACAGGGCCCTCATCAATCCAAAAGAAAACGAAAAAGCCAAGCGGCTAGCCAATCTGCTCATAAAATCATCAAAACCCAAGAAATACAGTAAACATGTACCTATTTATTGGGCATACAATTTTATTCCTCTTCTTAGCTTCCCTGCTATGACCTATTCACACACACACACACACACACATATATATATATATATATGTACATATATGCAATTTCAAATAATTTTCAATTCAGTTCAATATTTGATCTGATTGGGCTAAATTTTACCTTTCATTTACATATTGGTTTCAATAATTTTAGTAGTTAAACTAATAATCAAACAATACGACCAGCAATCAATTAGTTGATTAGCTTTTCAAACATATACCTTTATATATATTCAAAAATCATATTTCAATGCCAAATCACAAACAGAAACCCTATCTATGTTTTGGTTCTCACACCAATCAATTGGAAATATATAGATATCTCACTTTCGAAACTCAAACATAAGCACTGATGATGTTTCGAACCATCATCAGAAACATCTCCGGGCGACTAGAGTGTGATTCTATATCTATCTAGTATTTGAGGCTTCGAATATACATCTCATCAGGCATATACATAAAATCTCCCTATATTAGATTGTCCAAACTCAATTTAAAATAAAATATTCAAATACGAATAATTGATATAAAATTTTAAAACTAAATTTGATTTTAAACATAACACTCTTCACACTCGTTCCAGGATACTAGTGATTCTATCTCTAACGAGTCATTCTTATTGGATATTACTAATCCAATCTCTGATGAACTCTTTCGTTCGGTTCTAATATGTCTTGATCTCGAGCTCTGTAAACCAAAGCTTTGATACCAAAATGTAGCGACCCGAACTTCCCGGCCGGCCTAAACCAAATAAGAAACTGCTTTGAGAATAAGACTAATCGAAACACAAACGACAGGACATTTCATTGCTATTACCACAATTACATCAGAATACAAGAATATAATAGAGTATGAGTAAATAATATACATCAAAAAAATATTAGAGATTAAAATTATAGTACAAAGCAGCGGAAAAATAATACATAACGCAACTGAAAGAGATACATGGATACAAAGCTTTCCGAATATAGTTCCAGCTATAATCCAGGATCCTGTGAGAAGAAATATCTATGAAAACCAAAACCAATAGCTTCCCGTGTGGAAAATAGGGGCACCCAGAGTTTAGGTTAAAACAATAAACTCCAGGTCAGTAATGGGGCTGGTGTGAGAACTAAAACAGTTATTTTAAACTTTACTTTAAAAATAAATAAATCAAGGGACCACGCCGTATAACACGGAAAGTGTTTTCTCCCAAGAATAACAGTGCGTAAAACAATTTATAAACAACGCAATGCTTTTCGAAAAATGAAGCTATTATAAGACTCAGGTCCCATCACACAATGCAACGCAAGCTGAAGGAAAGAGTTTTCCCTTATAATAGCCAAATATGCTTGATATGTTTTAAAACAAATCATTTGGTACTATTATAAGTGCATAGTGTTAAAAACAACTTTAAATATAAATGTCGTTTTAGAACAAATCATTTGATACGATTATAAGTGCATAAAGTTGAAAACAACTTTAAATATAAATGTATCAATCATAAACGACATGGGTACCATATATCATGTCGCCATACTAGTTCTATAATTAAAACCGCACAATGTCGTATTGGAAGTTGGATTTCCCTCTTGAACCAAGGCAAGAGAACGTCCTTACCGAATTCGCGACAATATAGCCTACCATGTCTCAGGCTATAGCCGCAACTGCGCCTTGGATCTTCAGGACCGATCCACTCTTACGTTTGTGGATTAGTTCCTGAACAATACATTTCCCCGCCCTATGGGGCGTAATGGTCAGTATGTCGACCATATCATCCATCGGCTCGGTAGTGACCGATATATCCGGGGCTCCTTGCTATCCATCAAATAATATGCAACATCCACATGAGTAAAATGTCTTGGCTCCATACCCTGACACTACTCCTGGCTAGAAAGAAACGCATGTTCTCCCTGCAGTCCTCTCTCGTTTCTGGTTCATACCAGAGTGTGAAGCTCGCGAATTAACGTTATACACTATGCTATTTAAAGTCGTGCTTCGATCATCAACCACAAGACTTTGCTTTTCAACAGAAGCCTTGATCATTTGCATCTCAGCATGCCACACTGACAACTCATGCCATGCAACTGATGTCTATCAATATATAACCTCTAAGCTCTTACGTCTCAGAGAAGGGTGTTAAGCAAGAGAATAAATTCTCCACCACCAAACAGATATATATTTAATAGAGATCAATCAACACAGAATAAAATCCAATGTTAGACACATGTCCATTTACTAGTCCGTTCTGGGTCTGAACGGAAGCGGAGGCACCTTATTCCTCGTCCTATATTTCCAATACAAGAGAGACATCCTCGCATATCTGGTCGATCTCCAAGTACGTCTGCATGATCACCACTTATTACCTTGTCTTGGGTGTACAGCCCAATCAAAATATCAGTAATCATCCAAAAGATGTGAAGAACTCCGGTCTTCAACCATTGTCTTCATCGTCGACTTATCGTCGAATCAGTTATTTAGAATGGGTATAAACCCGGACTTTCCGAATAACTTGCGTATCTCTTAAACAAGTCTATAAAAACATAACATACGCCTCATTCCAATTCAGAATATTCTTTTATTCAAATATTCACATCATTAGGGTAAGGTTCCCATTAATTTTACCAAGATAAATTCTTTTAAAGTTATTCTTTAATCTTCCTTTGGACATCAATTCAAACCAAATTAAGGTTTATCCAAACTTGTCGGGATTAGTGCACCTTACCGAAGTAATCATTTGTTTTATTTCCTAATCCCAACCTATTCATCCCATGGAGAAAAACTGGTAGCACTCCATATTTAACACCACGATGTTGTCGGTAAAATTAATCACCATTTCATGTTCAAATCTAATTAAAGGTTTAACTATCACCTGGAGTAAAAGTAGTAGTACTCCATTCTCGACCATTTCCCCAATTTGATAATTTTGAATTATCACATTCTCATTTCAATCTAACTAAAGATTCATTAAAACTCCAATTAGTTTTATTCTTCCAATAATCATTAGTTAATGATTATTTAACTTTGGAAACACAAACATGCCACATCGACAATCTACATCATACCACTGATTTCTGCCAATATATAAGCTCATACGTCTCAGAGAAGGGTGTTAAACAAGAGAATAAATTCTCCGCCACCAAACAGATATATATTTAGCAGAGATCAACAATACGGTTTGAAATACAATGTTAGACATGTAATCCTATCTTTAACTGGGTTAAAGAACAAATGTCATTTAAAACACAGTTCACGATAAACCCAAAATCACATTACATTAATTATGGAATCTTCATGGAAAAACAGATCAATATATAATTGATATCAATTTCTGTATACGAATAATAATATAAATGGAATAACGACAAATACTTTTGAATTCCATATATATTAACAGTCTTCCTCCACATAGGCTCACTTCGATTATCTCTCAACCGAATCCCATTCATTTCCAATTTAATATATTAAATTGGAAAACTTTACTTCGGAAAATTCCATTAATCTTAATTAAAAGATTTATAAATTCCCTATCACATTTCACTGTTGATCGGGTTAAAGAACGAATGTCTTTAAAAACATAGTTCACGATAAACCCAATTCACCTTCCATTTTATTCCAATTTACTAAATATAACCGGAAACTCTAATAATCTTAATTAAAAAAATTATTCTTTTCACATTAGGTTTAAGAACAGTGTTATTTAAGACGCCATTCATGACAAACCCAAAATCCAATTTGATATTTAAATACAAGGCTTTAAACAGAAATTATATCGGCTTATATTCAATATCAAATTCTGAAACCAACACATATCGTATGGGGAATAACGATATATATCTATCTTCCATATTCCTCCACAGTATCCGTATAGTCACGGAATCCAATATCGAAATATTCCGCAGATGATTTCTATTCAAATGCTTTCCAATAATATAAATGGAAAATTCTAGTTAGATTAAATCCATTCACCAATCCAATTTATTTATTTAAAAACGTTGGGTTATCTTTCTAGTTAATAACTAGTTCATTTTGATAAAAATATAATTTTATCTTTACAAACGTGGAATTTTTCATCCCAATTCTTTCCAAATCATTCATTATGATTTTACACAAATTATTACTATTTTTAATAATTTTATTAAGGCCTATACAGTCAGTTTACAATAACGGCCACCGAATTACATCCATAGCAACCTTTCCAAATTTGATTTGGACATAATTCCAAATCCAACTATTCAAATTTAAAACTCTTAAATTCGTTGGAAATCTCTTTTTGATATGAACCCAATGGTTCCAGTTTTAGGAGGATCCGTTGGTCGGATCTCTCGTAATATCAATTTGAAGTCAATGGTCGAAATTCGCGAACGGTCGCGGCGCGACGCGTTTTATTCAAGCCATTAATATATATATATATATATATATATATATATATATATAATATATATTTCATTCAAAACCTATTTTATAAATTCATTTTAAAAACGATTCCCACTTTTGTTTCAATTTTTAAATCAAAATTGAATACTCCTTATCATTATAATATTTAAATGATAATATTTTCAAAATATCAGATTTTGAAATCATTTCATTTTCGATATTCATTATAAAATGAATAAAGTCAATCGATAACCCGTTTGGATTGAAATGGCATTTAACTACTTAACTCGGCTTCATATTCATTACAGTAACGAATATTTCAATATTTTTGTGTCCATCCAATATCGGACATCAAAATCATATTTTAATTCTTTACTGAATATTATTTTAAAACTATACTTTATATTATTTTAAAACTATACTAAACATTATTTGAAAACTATACTTTATATTATTTTAAAATTATACTGAATATTATTTAAAAACTATAATTATATTATTTTAAAATTATACAGATTATTATTTGAAAACTATAATATATAATATTTTAAAATTATTCGTTATTTCTGAATTGGAATCAGACTCAACCAATTACCATATAATTTTGTTTATATGGACTCCATACATCGCATGTATTCAAAAATAGTGATAAACAACTATTAAACAGTCAATTCACATCCAGATTGCAATTCACTACAGTATAAGCGTTAAATAATTAAAATAACGCTCATCAAAGTTTGTCGATCCATCGATTGACATATAACTAAATATTGGGATTCGTGTATGTCAAATATCATCCCAACACTCGTGTGGAGTTCTCAAACAACAACAGTCTATTTAAAATAATCACTGGTTAATAAATTTAACCAGTTCTAATATAATTTGAATTATTTTTCTATTTTACCAATTTTCGCTATTTAAATTACAAACGAATATTTATAATTTAATTTTTACTACTTCAAAATAATATTAAATTATTTTTAATATTTTAAACATATCAGCATCACAATCAACACACAATACAGTCAATTTTCCGATAATACTACCCAAACCACCTAACAACCATAGTTTGTACAAATAAATAGTGTCAGGAGCTACTAAGCCCCGTCTGCATCCTAGTATATATTTATCTATAAAATAATTAAAGCGAGAAGAAGTTCTCGCTTTGGGTTCCACTCCATCAGTCTTTAACTGATGATTCTGGCACCGTTCTGTTTTAGTTTACTTCATCGCATAGTGTTTTTCACCGTGTTTCCAACGCAATCTGTTTTATGCAGTTTATATTAAAAATCACACTTTTAATCAATGTTATTTATATATAAAAATCACGTTTTCCTAACTATGCTATTTATTTTAAAATTTTCATTTTTAAAACCATGCCTTTCATATTTAAAATCAAATTTTTAAAACCATTCTATATATGGTAGAAACCCTATTTTTATTTAAAACTTTTTCATAATAAAAATCACATTTTTTTATTCAATGGTAATATATATAAAAATTACATTTTTAAACTGATGCTATTTTATATAAAAATCACATTATAGCAAAGTCATTTATATAAAATTTACATTTTTAAAAACTGAAAAATATCAATGCTTCTTATATTTTAAAAAACAATGCTATTTTTTAAAAAATAATGCGATTTATATTTGCAAAATTAATGCTATTTTTATTTACAAAAATTTATTACTGCTTAATGTACAAAATTAAATTAACCAATATAATTAAAAAGAAAAATAACCTTTTCCCAATGTTTTAACACGTTATTGTGCCTTCTTCTTCCATCATCGACTTCAGCTCCTCCCCAAAACCGTCGTTGCGCCGCCAGAATACACCTCCGGAGTCGATCGCCAGAGTCTACGTTGAAGCTCTCCTCGTCGCGCACCAATTCCGACCCACCCCATCCAGTTCGAACCCACGACGGCGTTGGAATCCGCCTTCGAACGGCGGCTCTTCACACGACAAATCCGGCCAAATCAGTGAGCGAAAACCCTTCTCGTCCATATGAATTTGTAGAGCTCGGATTGCTCTTGAATTTTTGCTTTATAACTTCGATTTAATTCAGCTTGGATTGAGGGAAATTTGGAAGAAAGAATCGAAAGATTTTCGTCGTTGAATAGGATGGAGGCGCTGGGTTTGACCACGCAGAAAAATAGTGAGTGATTTGACTAGGGTTTGACCCTTTATATTTAATTTAATTTTAATTCAAATAATACATGTTTTTTATATGGACTCCAAATCAAACCCAACGACTATAGCCCCTAGCTAAGTACCCCCATTCCGAACACAATGAGATATGTTTCGTAAGTCAATTCGAATGTTTTGATTAGTTTTTATCAAAATTAAAATATAAATCAATATATTGAATTTGAATGCACATTTTCATTTACTGAGGCCACAGACTGACTCCAAAAATTTCAGAAAAATAAATCTAGCTATGTTTTGACGATACGGTCCTAATAAAACTAATTTTGTCAAATTTGGAGACCGTTTGAAAAATAGGCATTTTCTGGTTGATCCAATTCAAACTGAAACTGTCAAAACACATTTAATTTTACCACGCTCACATACTAAATCCAAAAATTATAAAATTTGAAACCTAGCAATAATTTGACATTCCGAATCTGACAAAAGTGGTTTCGTAGAAAATGGAGGTCATTTGCAAATTGGCTATTTTTAAGGGCTATATATTATATAAAATATAATTAAATTCCATAGCGACTATTTTAAATTTTAAACTGGACATAACTTTCAATTTATATTATGAAATCTAAATTTTTCACATTAATTAGAAAGGTTTAATTAAATATATTTAAATATTTTTTGTTTTACTGAAATCCGATTTATTTTGAATCCTGTACTTGAAATTGAAATTAAAAACAGAATTTTCAAACTACCACGCCATTTCAAACTCTATTTATAATTAAAATAAAGCTATTCGTTCTAACTTCAATTTAAATAAATTTTAATCGTTATTATTTAAAATAAATCATTTTAAATATTCAAAATCCATTAAATTAGCTAAAATAAAAAAAATTAATTGGTTCTGAAAATCCGGGTTATTACATTGATGATTCTTAAAACCTGGGATTTTAAAATATCCAATTTAATTTAGTACTTAGTTATGGTTAACAAACTACGTAACCACAATATTTATGAAAACTTGATTTAGACATGTCTCAAAATTTATAAGACCAAATAAAATTTGTCAGTTTCATTTGAAAGCTATATCCCAATCAGTCCCGGAGAATTTATTTCAAAGGATTCCGACTTATTTTGGATCCTATATACCAATTTGAACTTCATTTCAAAAGATTATATACTACCACTATGTGGCGTTCTCTATTTAATCAAGTTTAATTAAATCATTCAAACTTTATAAACGTATGATGACCTAACTTGTCTAACTCATTCAAAAGCTATTGAATTATTTAACATAGATTCTTGATTGAATACCTTGTGTGACATCATTGGGAGACAATCTCATGTCCCGACAATGAGTGACGTTGATAGGGAACTATAGTCAGTTTGACTCCTATGCACACTTTACCACCATATGATAACATGCTGAATTTTTTCAATCATCCAAAAGTCTTGCGATATATTATCATGTCTCTTGTGCTAACGTCTCCAACCTGCAGCATATGCAATGTGATAACGTGCTGTGTCATCTCAATCATTCAAAAGCCATGTGATATCTTATCGTGTCTCATTTGTTAATGTTTCCAACCAATACCATCTGGCAAGTGATAATTTCTGAGTTGTCTCATTTATTCAAAAGCCATGTGATAGCTTGCCATGTGTCATGTTTAATGTTTTCAAACTATTTCTTATATAATCCAGTAAGCTTTTAAAGAATAGCTCATAACAAAACTACAATAAATACATAAATGAGTTCATCATGGTTCCTCGAGTCAGGGCAGGCCTTGGGTCCGGGTTAGCTGGGCGATGGCCCACAGCCTAGATTATAAAAGGGCCCAAATTTTTTAACAGTCTTGATATATAAGTTTATTTCATCAGCTTTGCAATATGTAACTTTAGGTCAGTGGAAAAGAAGTTGTCGAATGCATTAACAGTCGTGGGTTCGAGTCTTGTCATTGGCATTTTGACACTTTCTTTTTTTTTCTATCAAGGTCAGATCTCAGCATTACTTTCTTTATTGTTTGTACATGGCTAAACTTCAACTTTAATACACTGCAATACTCGCCCTGGGAACAAATTTACAGTGGACTGGCCTTCCTTGAGTGCGTGAAAGCTTTTGACAGTGATTTTGAGGAAGAAGCTATTGATTCATAGGTTTTTGATTCATGACAAAGAAGAAAATGAAGATCAAACGAAAGTGATTTGGTTTGATTATCTAATTATGATATTAGAATGTGTTATATTATTAAAATCTATCTTCAAATATCTCAACACAAAAGCACAAAACAATATATCAAACTATATATGTGATATTGGCACACAAGTGCTAATGTTGTTCATTTATGCACTGACCAGTCGACTGGTTATATTTCTACCACTCGAATGGTAAGAACAAAACTGCATAACTCTGGCCATTTATGTATATATTTATATATATGTTTTCAACGATCTCCCAACTGCCATATTTCCCAACGGCCATATTTCCCAACGATCATATTTCCCAGCAGTCATATTTCTCAACGGTCATATTTCCCAACTGCCATATTTCCCAACGGTCATATTTCCCAATGTTCGTATTTCTAAATTGTCATATTTTAGTGAAAAGACATTTCCTTTCACCAAAATATTTTACTAGTTGATTGGTCATTTTTATAGTTGACTAGTCATTTTTTTACTAGTTGACTAGTAGTCCCAACTGCCATACTTCAGTGAAAAGACACTTCCTTTCACCAAGAGTTTTCAATCCAATTTTAAGAGAAATAGCCACTTCTATTCATTATAACATTTCGTGAATAATTACTACTCTTCAGTTACTATTTGTGCATTACAAACATAACTTTCCAATTCACCGAAATCATTAATTCTTGTCTATAATTTAATCTTATTTTCTATACTCTCATGCACTCTAAAAGCATTGAAAATCATTTTCATTGTTTTGAATCATTGATTTTGTTTCATACATCTTGATTCAATAAGCAATCTACTTCCTTCAAATCTTCACAAACACATCAAATATCCGAGGATAAGATTATATGAAGGGTGTACTCAAATTATGAATAATCAGTGTTACTTAAAACACATTCAAAAGTCAAAGTTATTATTGTATTGTTAAAGTCCTACTCAGTTGTTCAGGCGTGCCGTTGGATTCCTGTTCTGTCGCTCTAAATCCCGTTTGGTTGCTCGGGTGTGTTGTTGTCTTGTTCCTCTAGGTGTAGTGATGGTGTTGCTAGTGAAATTCCAGAAGGAGTCTAAGACTGGAGGTAGGACGGTGCTCTGAACCAGTATAAAAATCTCTGGTGTCATTAATTTATTTACTGCAATTATTATGCATATCTTTGACATTATTATATTTAGTTTATACATACTTAATATCACATTATCAACACTTCCGCTAAGTCAGTTTATATTCCATATTACTTGATCCTACTCTGGAACTCTTAACAATTGGTATTAGAGTCTGGGATTCTAGATATCCTAACAACATCCTAAAATAAATGACGATAAAGAAATCTAGTCAAGGCATAGACAGTGGAAGATCAACAAAGCATAATTAAAGAACTAAGGAAGCAAATGTCTTATGGCTAAAGTCAAATCACATTCAGTAAGTGTAGGTTCATTATATAAAGATCGTTTGTTAGACCATGAAAAATTATTGAACTATTTTAAAACTTTGGGTAAACTTAGTACAATTATTTTAGCTAAGTCAAAATATTGTGAGCAAGAAAACTCCAAATTTGTTAACTTACTTTGTGATTAGGCCATCCAAAGTTCAAACAACTATGATCATGTATGTTAGAAAATGAGAATCATATCCATTCAGTGGATAGAGATCGGGTTGAATGGGAGCAAGGTTCTTGGGTCGAAAGGAAGACATGAGCATTGGTTTAAAAAAAGCAACAACAGGTCAAAACCCATTGGGTCGAATGAACCCGACCCGACCCGAGTACAGATGAAATACACGATTAAGTAATTGTCCACTACTTCCTGCTTTGGCGGATTGTCTCCACGAGGCCATGATCTGCGAGTCGCCGACTCCATGAACCCAGTTCCTACTCACGAACTACATTTCAGGACTCAATGACATGTATCCCATAACCGCTCCCGCCAAAGCACCCTACCGAACCCCTATAAATATCTGATCTGAGGCAGAGAAAAGAATTGTTTTGCCACCTAAAAACTTCAACGTTGTATACCCCGTCGCCATTGAAACTCGACCCGTAAACAACTCATTGAGTTTTTGAGTGAATTTTCGCACATGAGTGATGGAATTTATTTGTAATTCAATTGTGTGAGCGATTCAAAATATTGTTACTGTAATTTTCTACTGAATCGAAGAATCATAAAGTGGACGTAGGCTCGTTAATGCCGAATCACTGTAAATCTTGTGTGCTTGCTTGCTTTTCTCTTATTTTTAGTTTATATTTCTTCATTATCCTCCACAAAATCTAATCAATTATATGTTAAAGACATTTTTTGGTCTAACATTTTGGTGCTTTCACTGAGAAATGTGAATTCTCATCTTTTGGGGTTATTAGTCTACTGTTTGGATCACCAAGTCTGAAGAAATAATCCTGTTTCCATTACCTTTGATGTTTTCAACGATTTCAACAAGTTTGGTTACCATGGCCTTGAGAAAATATAAGAACCATAAAACTTCCCAAAGGAATGAAATGAATGAAGAGCGACAATATGGCCAGCAGATCGTAGCAGCAATCCAGGCACACGAGTCGAATCAACCCGAGTCGAATTTGACCTGACCCGGTGAAAGTCCATATAGGGTTGTCGATCCCGTTGTCAACCAGCAGTCTTCTTTAGCGCCCATCTTGTTCAATGACTTCACACGTTTATACTCTAGGTTGGAAGAGACTAACGCAGCTTGAGAAGCCTAGAGACGGGATAGCACTACAGCCCATAACGATATAAACACAATGGCTAGACAGATGGATGAACTTCAAAGAAAAGACCATTTCCTCCTCATTGTCAAGTAACAGAAGGATTATCTTCATCCGAGGAGAATGAACGGCCACCATGTCATAGGAGACCTCTTGAAAGACCTGAAAATCTTTGACAAGTTCGATTCGGTTCGTTGGAATCTCGAGAAGATGCAGAAATCCATGTTTGTACTAACGATCCCAGCCTGGAAGCTATTGCCAATGCGTGGATCCCATGTTCTTCCAAGGGATCTAAACACTACCCCAACTAGTCAAGCTCAATTTCTCCAAGCCACCTATCCTGTGATTAACCGGGATCGCAGGGGGCAAGGAAACTCTTCTCAGACAGCGGCTCATGTGATGTTTCCTGAGGAAGGTGATGAAGGATCTTGAAGAGCTGAAAGAGCTAAACTAGAACATGCATTAACCAATGTAGAAGTAGAAGCAATGGTGCATCAAATAACGAATAACAGTCGAGGTTATAGAAATGAAGACTGGGGCATAGACCATAGCAACAAACCTTTCACAAACGATATCTTGGAGGTGCAATTCCCAAGACGATTTAATTTACCCATGATGAAACGTTACTCAGGAAGGATTGATCCATGACAGCATCCGATGTGTTACTCATGGTACATGAATGCGACAGCGGCTCCCGATGCTATAATGTGTAAGGTTTTTTCGATATACCTGGCGGATGTCGCTATAATGTGGTTCACCATAATTCCACCTCATACGGTTTCAGGCTTCAAGGATTTAAGTGAAAAGTTTCTAAACCAATTCCAACTCCATGCCAGGCATGTGACATAGCTCTTGGTGATTAAGCAGGCTCCTGGAGAAACATTAAGGGGATATTTGGATCGTTTCCATGCAGCGATCATGGAAGTGAGAAATCCAAATCCCAAGACTATTTTGATGGCAATGATAGATGGGGTAGACAAGGACACCGAATTTTGACGATATTTGGCCGGAAAACCCCCTAAAACCATTGAGTTGCTTCATGAGAAAGTGAGTATACGCTTGCAATAGGAAGTGGTGTATTTAAACCGCAAGAGGAGATCAAGCGAAGTTGTAGGGGAATAAATCCAAAGCAATGTCGCCAAAAAGAAGTCTTGTAACACCCCGAATTTTGAATGATTGAATTAACTAAATTTAAGAACACTAAATTTTTAAAAGAGGAACGAAGTGTAATGGGTTGCGCCATTGCGATCGTCTCGGAATTCTGCTTGAGATAGAGTCCGAGTTTGCGTAAATCGGACTACGTATGAGGAAGTTATGGGCTTCGGAAGTTTGAGTAATTAAGCAGAATTAATTAAAGTTAAACCCAGCCAGAAAATTCAAATTCAAATTTGAAATTGCAGGTACCCGGGCTAGGCGAGAAAATTCCCGCCCAGGACCCAGGTCGACCAGGGGGTCGACCTGGGGGTCGACCTGATCGGATAGGTCGACTAGGGGGTCGACCTCCCTAGGTTTTCCAGACCAAAAAATTTGGCCTTGTGACGTGTTTTGACGATTTGGACGGTTCAGGTGGATTCTAGGGTTAAATCTAAGGCCCTAAATGGTTCTCTACACTTATATATACACCCTAAGACCTAACCCTAATTCATAAATATTATATATGACACCATTATGCTGTCAAACTCTCTCCTAAACCCTAGTCGCCGCCTCTAATCCAATATCAAGTGTTCATACACAATTCAAATCAAAGTTTAGAGCTTCAACAACAATTAAAGAAGATCAACCAACATCACCACAACGTTTCTACACCAATTTCAATTCGTTAATCCCTTTCTTTAACCACGAAAGGTGAGTATAGTTATTTTCACAAATTTAATGGGATTAAAGTAACATGAAAAATTTGTAAAAAGGATTCACATATGTTTGTAATGAATATCCCACCAAGTCTTCACCTTTTTGATTCATGTCATTATATGCCTATGTTTCTATGTAAAGTTTATACCTTTTATCAGTTTATTCATGTTGAATCTGTCATTATGCCTCTATGCCAGTTTATATGCCCCTTTATTTCATGATGTTAATTCCAATTTTCTATGATTTGATTCTCTCTTCTTACCCCTATTCCTTTTATTTTTGGATCTAGGCTACCTTCGAGCCTATGTTAAAAATACGCGCGAATGCGAATACGTGGGAATGATGAGGATATGTGAAATATGGAAAATTGGATATTATTGGATATTTTGGATAATTGGATAATATGTGAAATTGGCATATTTGGGTATGAATTACATGGAATTGATGAAATTGCCTATAATTGAAAATTTGTAATTGAGGCTAATTAATATGTAATTAGTGACAAATTGGAATAGGCAAAAAGTGTGAACATGATTATATGTTGAATTGGAAACACATGACATGAAAATTGGGGTTTGGGTGAAATACGATTATTAATAAACTTTTGACACGAGGTTAGGCGCAATTGTGGTGTAAGACTGCCCGGAACCGCCCGACAAATCCAGCTGCTACAATTGGACGTCTAATATGAGAGGTCAAAGGCATGAATTGTAGGCGTAACGATGGGTGACACGAGGTTAGACCCGGTTTGTGGCGTAAGACTGCCCGGAACCGCCCGGCAAATCCAGTGGCCACAAAGTGTTTGGTTTAATGTGGGAGGTCATGCACCGTTCGTCATAAGGAATGAATTAAGGAATACTAACCATAATAAGACATGGGTATGGTTAGAGGGTTAAGTGGGGTGACATGTAAATTATGACATGTAAATATGGACTTAACCGGAATAAGATAAGTGTAATGACCCGCATTGGCAGAGTTATTATAATTAATTTATTTAATTATATAAATGGTGATTAAAAGGATTTAATGGTCGTTGAATTAAATAATGGTGAATATTCAATTAAAATAATAAATTAAATAATATATTTAATTCTGAAATAATCAGAATTGGCTGAAATGGCGATATGGTGTGAACCAGATCACCTGTGATATTTAAATCGGTTTGAAATTTAATTATAATAAGGAATGTATTATTTGAACGATAGTTTGAACGTATAATTATATTATAATTAAAATCGAGCTTGAAATGGCGCTGCAGTTCGTTATTTGGCGATTCGAACTTCAATTGAATATATAGAAGCCGTTTTAAATCGGATTTCTATGAAACAAGAAACGTTAGGAGATGGTGAAGTATATTTTTCTAGTGGAAGAGAAAAATCGGGATTTTGTCATGTAGATTTTGATTTATGTCCAAATCAAATATTAAAATAGTCGCTATAGAATCGTTTATCGACCGTAACGGTTTATTCGATATAACTAGATATCGGTTTCGAATTTAGACGAGGTTCTTTTGAGGCGTAGTGATAATTTAATTTTTAGAATTTTATGGTAATTTTTAATTAATTAAATAAGAAACTTTTTATTGGGAGTATTTTGCACTCTTAATCAGCGATTTTGGGGTTTCACAATATGAGATTAACTACCGATATTATTATATTTTTGGGATCACGACACATTACTCGATTAGTTGATATTTTGATATCAGTCCATGGACAAATAGAGATCATATGGATTTGGTTTAAGGCGAGACTTTATGGTTAAGCGTTGGTATAATAAAATATCTCCTACAATATAAATATCCGAAGTCGTTCTAAGGCCAAAAGAGGGCCATGCAACCCTTGTTCAGCCACATATTGTTCTGAAACGTGGAAACTCCTCCACCTTAAATCAATATACCTCCTCATTCCAATAAATAGGCTTCAATTGTTTCTAACCTAATTTTACTTTCTCTTCTGCTTAAACCAAACGTAGCCGCCGCCAAAGCTTTTTCCAAAACAAGAGCGGATACCGAATGACAAACGTTGTTCTTGGTTCGTTAAGTTTTAAATCTCGAGGGCTTTAATATAATACGAAAAATAGTAAAACTCGATCTTCGTTTTCTGGGACTAGACAATAGCAACGAAGCCTCAGGGTTTTGGTTTTCTGGCGACTGGTAAGGCAAGGGAGTCGTGTCGCAGGTGGAAAGGGTGTTGAACTTGAAGGGAGGATAGGTTAGCAGTATTGTTGTGTGTGTGAAACATGATAGTAGACGCGAGAGAAGGACATGGTGTTCAAAATACTGAGAAGAGGAGCTGATGGGTGGAAGGATCCTTGGTGATGGTGTATGAAATGAGGAGCAGGTCGCGTTCATTTTTGTGGAAGATGCGAACTCTGTTCTTTTGTGGTGAAGATGAAGAGAGTACGGAGGAGGGTTGAAGGGGAGGCCAACGATGGTTTTAGTGAGGCGAACGATGGTGAGAACGACATGATAATGGTGGAGGAAGTATGGCAAAATGGTGGAGGATAATACTGAGCGGGCATCGGGATATAGATTGGGGAAGAAAGGGGTATGGTGGGCTTTGAAGTGGTAATGGGACGTATAGAAGGAAATAAGGTGAAGGCCCATAGATTTAAGAATTTAGTTTTATTTTTAAATCTAAATAGTACGTTAACTTTAAAGAGTCGTAACTTTATCATATATGGTCAGAATTTCGAACCGTAAGTTGCATTGGGATCGTATGGACGGTGGCTATAGCATGGAACTGACTGGAAGTCCATCGGAGCTCGTTACAATTTATGGAAAAATAATTGTCTGATCAGAATCAAATAACGCAAACCGTTATTTAACGGCTAACGTGCAAATGTGAGTAAATCTCACTAACTCTGAATAGTTTATAATTTCATGTTGTATTTTTAGAACTGTTAAATATTGGCTGATTTACTGTGTGTTGACTATTTGATTGAACTACTAGTCAGTTAGTTGAATTTCTATATTGATTCTGTTTAACAGAATATATCATATGGAACTAAAAGTGATGTTGTCTATACTATTTAACATCTGTGATGCAGGGAAACAGGTTGGAGGAATCCAACAGGATTCCTCAACATTTATTTTACTGTGATTCATATATTGTAATATATGATGCGATATATAATCTGTTGTCGATTATATGTGTTTGAACGATATTGGTCATCGTGATTTGATGTGTTAAAAACCATAACATACCGGAATGAAGGAAAGGGAATTTTCAAAATGAATATTGAAAATAGATTATTTATAAAATCAAAAGATTTTATAAAAGAGATAATATTTATAACAATCAAAGGAGATTTTTTAAAAAGAGAATATTTGTAAAACCCTTTACAAATAGATTATAAAGGAATATCATTTAGAAGATAAACAGGTTATAAAGGAATACTTGAAAATGAATAGAGTTAAAGAAATAAATAGAATAAAGGATTATTTATTAGAAAAATAAATAGAGGAGTTAATCGAATCGAGTTAATCGAATCAAGTTAATCGAAAGGAGTTAATCGAACATAGTTGATCAAAAAGGAGTTAAACAAAAAAATTAGAAACTGACTAGAGATTAATAAGTTGAATGGTTTTCTAAGTATCAATCTGATGTTAGTTTCGGCCTTCGGGGTTTATACTTAGGAAGTTGTTCTCTTGTTAGCTTACAGTTAGAGTCTGAAAGATGTGGGAGAATAGTGATATGTAACTAAGCCATGGAAATGTTTTCCAGTGTTAATAACATATATTTTCTAAACATAGAAAATAAGGAAATATATATATATATATATATATGATTGATGATTGATTGATAGAATTTCCATTTGGAAATAATATCGTTGTTTGCACACTGTTTTTCTTTGATGGTTAAATCATAGACTATCGAAGTTTTTGACCATTTTAACGTTGTTAATATGGAGAGACCGGTTGGATTATTATCCAACGAACCACTCTGTATTGGCATAAGCGTGCGAATCATATATGCCAAAGAAAATTGAAGAAGGAGTAAAGGGCAAGGGCTATTGTATAAGTCTTAGATAACAGTGTCTAAGATGGATGTATTGAATAGTGCCTTCGGTTCATCTTGTTCCTGGATGATTTGTATGAATGAATGTCTGACAGAGTATTTCCAGAAAGGTTACGTACATTGATTTCTTCAACCGTACCAAGAGTGGAAGCGGAGAAGGAAACTTCTTTAGCTAACACATAATGTACTGTTGTAGACGTCAATTAGTGATTTTCGATGGATCTGACAATGTGGCATTCGAAGTAAATCTGATGTGATGATAAAGCGTAACTTCTAGCCTCACATCCGGTAAATGACAGAAATCGGGCAGGCAGCATGGCTAAGTCGGTCGCTCCGAAGTAGGGTGTATAATCACCTGATCTAGAGTTTCATTTACTTCTAAAAATCTATTGTTGATGCTGTCCCATTCGGGAAACGGTTGCTGATCCCAACGGTTGGTGATATACATTCGATACACTCAAGCGAAATGTGTGGTCGGTCATGTGTGGTCGGGTTGCAAGATGTTCTTGTTGAACCCTGTGTATTCCTTTCTAGAGGTACACTAGCGAAAGGTGGTTCCATACCTTGTCATAGTTGGAAATCCATTACCCAATACGTGCTTGCGGTTTTGATTGTATGCTATATATGTAGAACGTGAGATGAAAGCGTTTCTACTAGATGATTATTATATTGTGGTTGATAGACATTATTATAATATCAAAAGGTTTTTGATATAAAGATAATTTGGATTCTCATAAGGGAAAAACCCATTCTATACGGCGTGGTCTTATGAGATATCGTTTACCTGTTCAAACTGTTTTAAACTGTTTTACTCATACCAGTCCCATGAATGACCCAGAGTTTATTTTGTTTTGTTTTCCCTAAAATCTTGGGTGCCCAATTTTGCACGGGCAGTCAAGTAGTCGGGATTTACAGATACTTGAAGGCTGGAGTAGGAGGCTTCAGAATCATATAGCTATAGTTATTTCCACTGTGTTGTAAGCGTTGTACTCTGATAATGAGATGTATATTCAAATACAGATTTATATTTCAAAGTTATGTTATATATTATATGTTATTCGTTCCGCTGTGAGATTCGTGTTACTCTGATGTTATGTTGTTCTTCTTCTTCTATTCTAAGTTTCTATCTTATCTTTCCTCACCCTCTGTTTTCTTTCTATTAATTTCCTATTTTTCAGTTTAATTTGGGGTTGGACTTATGTTTTGGGTCAACTCAAATTGGACCGGATTTTTGGGTCATTACAGTTGGTATTAGAGCTTAAGTTAAGTGATTTACCTTGGCTCTGTGGCGTGACTCAGTAGAGATAGGGTTAGTAATACCCTAGATTGAGTTGAGTGTATATATACGAGTGAACGTATTTGTTATTGACAAAAAAATTTGTTTTATATTGTGGAGATTTATTGGTTGAGTCGTTTATGAGTTCTGGTCGATCAGTTTGATCCACTGTATCAGTAGGAGTTTATAAACACTAGAATACGATGAACCGTCATGGTATGTTTTGAAAAGAGGGTAAATGAAAAAAAATTACCCAAATTATATTTTGATATAAAGGATTTATATTGGAATGATTATAATATATTGGGTATATTGGTTGTCATTATAATCGAGTAAGATTATAAATCAAATGGTTATGTAAATAACCAATCAGAATTCATATAAGTGAAATACGTGAAATCAGATGAGTTAAATCTGAAATTTAAAACCAGAAATTTGAATTTAAAATTATGGAAAATTGGATAAGTGTTTGTAAATGGATTTGGATTAAAAATAAGGAAAATTTAAGATCCTGGGAGATTTTAAATTGTTTTACAAGCAGTGTGAATTATATTTTGAAATGGATTTCAAAGTGGAAATGTTCAGAAATGGTTTTATAGTATTGAACTCACTTAGATCGCTGGAAAGTAGATTCTGATGATGACAGTTGCATCATCAATATTCATTTTTGAGTTGTAAGTGACGAATTACTACCAGAGATACTATTTTGAATGTGTTTTGGGAAAGACAAGTTGTGTTGAATTTCAAAAAGGAAAATTTGATTTTTGAAAAGAGTAAATTGTTTAAAAACTCCCAAGGAAAGACTGTTTGAATTAAAAATAAATTTAATAGAAATTTGTGAAAGCAAATTTGAATTTAAGTAAATCCAGTAGAGTGGTAACTGAGATTGAATTAGAATGATATCAAGACAAATTGGATTGTGAGATTCAAATTTGAAGTGTAATGTGATAATCAAGTTAAGAGTTGGGAATCGAGAAGAAACTCGAGTTGAAATGATATTTGGCTCAGATATAAGCGAATGGGTGTGTTTTGGATAAAAGCAGATTGGAATTTGACTGGGATGACCATTGTATCCGCTGAATTGATAACAGGTGGAAAGGATATAATGAAATGCCGACAAAAGGTACAAGTTTATATTTCTATTGGATATAAGATTTATGAGCCGAATTGGCAAGCCGCTTGGCTGTTTGATTTTCTTTTGGGATGGAGATGGCCCAGAGAGGCGAGAGGTGGTTTGACGTATTGACCAGTAAAAAGGAGGTGTTGGCGAAATTTTTCAAAAAAATTAGGCGTTAGAAAATTTTCAGGATTTTTGAAAATTTTCGTTGGTAAGAATTAATTAATATTTTAATTGAAATTAAATTGGTTCAGTTAAAATTGAAGATGAGAAGTGAACAAATAAGTTGTAACCAGTCGATAGGGTTTGTCTTCTAACTTAGCAATTTCGAGGACGAAATTATTTTAAGTGGGGAAGAATGTAATGACCCGCATTGGCAGAGGTATTATAATTATTTTATTTAATTATATAAATGGTGATTAAAAGGATTTAATGGTCGTTGAATTAAATAATGGTGAATATTCAATTAAAATAATAAATTAAATAATATATTTAATTCTGAAATAATCAGAATTGGCTGAAATGGCGATATGGTGTGAACCAAATCATCTTTGCTATTTAACTCTGTTTAGAATTTAATTAGAATAACGAATATATTATTTGAACGACAGTTTGAACGTATAATTATATTATAATTAAAATCGAGCTTGAAATGGCGCTGCAGTTCGTTATTTGGCGATTCGAACTTCAATTGAATATATAGAAGCCGTTTTAAATTAGATTTCTGTGAAACAAGAAACGTTAGGAGCTGGTGAAGTATATTTTTCTAGTGGAAGAGAAAAATTGGGATTTCGTCATGTAGATTTTGTTTTATGTCCAAATCAAATATTAAAATAGTCGCTATAGAATCGTTTATCGACTGTAACGGTTTATTCGATATAACTAGATATCGGTTTCGAATTTAGACGAGGTTCTTTTAAGGCGTAGTGATAATTTAATATTTAGAATTTTATGG
Source organism: Allium sativum (assembly GCA_030737875.1). Classification (NCBI taxonomy): domain Eukaryota; kingdom Viridiplantae; phylum Streptophyta; class Magnoliopsida; order Asparagales; family Amaryllidaceae; genus Allium; species Allium sativum. Next base: position 454,033,461 of record CM060924.1, on the reverse strand, counting down.
TAATTTTTAATTAATTAAATAATCAACTTTTATTGGTAGTATTTTGCACCCTTAATCAGCCATTTTGGGGTTTCACAATATGAGTTTAACGACCGATATTATTATATTTTTGGGATCACGGCACATTACTTGATTAGTTGATATTTTCATATCAGTCCGTGGACAAACAGAGATCATATGGATTTGGTTTAAGGCGAGACTTTATGGTTAAGCGTTGGTATAATAAAATATCTCCTACAACATAAATATCCTAAGTCATTCTAAGGCCAAAAGAGGGCCATGCAACCCTTGTTCAGCCACATATTGTTCTGGAACGTGGAAACTCCTCCACCTTAAATCAATATGCCTCCTCCTTCCTATAAATAGGCTTTAATTGTTTCTAACCTAATTTTACTTTCTCTTCTGCTTAAACCAAACGTAGCCGCCACCAAAGCTTTTTCCAAAACAAGAGCGGATACCGAATGACAAAAGTTGTTCTTGGTTCGTTAAGTTTTAAATCTAGAGAGCTTTAATATAATACGAAAAATAGTAAAACTCGATCTTAGTTTTCTAGGACTAGACAGTAGCAACGAAGCCTTAGGGTTTCGGTTTTCTGGCGACTGGTAAGGCAAGGGAGTCGTGTCGCAGGTGGAAAGGGTGTTGAACTTGAAGGGAGGAGAGGTTAGCAGTATTGCTGTGTGTGTGAAACATGACAGTAGACACAAGAGAAGGAAATGGTGTTCAAAATACTGAGAAGAGGAGATGATGGGTGGAAGGATCCTAGGTGATGGTGTATGAAATGAGGAGCAGGTCGTGTTCATTTTTGTGGAAGATGCGAACTCTGTTCTTTTGTGGTGAAGATGAAGAGAGTACGGAGGAGGGTTGAAGGGGAGGCCGACGATGGTTTTAGTGAGGAGAAAGGTGGTGAGAATGACATGATAATGGTGGAGGAAATACGGAAAAATGGTGGAGGATAATACTGAGTGGGCATCGGGATTTAAATTGGGGAAGAAAGGGGTATGGTGGGCTTTGAAGTGGTAATGGGCCGTATAGAAGGAAATTAGGTGAAGGCCCATAGATTTAAGAATTTAGTTTTATTTTTAAATCTAAATAGTACGTTAACCTAAAAGAGTCATAACTTTATCATATATGGTCAGAATTTCGAACCGTAAGTTGCGTTGGGATCGTATGGACGGTGGCTATAGCATGGAACTGACTGGATGTCCATCAGAGCTCGTTACAATTTATGGAAAAATAAATTGTCTGATCAGGATCGAATAACGCAAACCGTTATTTAACGGCTAACGCGCAAATGTGAGTAAATCTCACTAACTCTAAACAGTTTATAATTTCATGTTGTATTTTTAGAACTGTTAAATATTAGCTGATTGACTGTGTGTTGACTGTTTGATTGAACTACTAGTCAGTTAGTTGAATTTCTATATTGATTCTGTTTAACAGAATATATCATATGGAACTAAAAGTGATGTTGTCTATATTGTTTAACATCTGTGAGGCAGGGAAACAGGTTGGAGGAATCCAACTGGATTCCTCAACATTTATTTTACTGTGATTCATATATTGCAATATATGATGCGATATATAATCTGTTGTCGATTATATGTGTTTGAACGATATTGGTCATCGTGATTTGATGTGTTAAAAACCATAACATACCGAAATGAAGGAAAGGGAATTTTCAAAATGAATATTAAAAATAGATTATTTATAAAATCAAAAGATTTTATAAAAGAGATAATATTTATAACAATCAAAGGAGATTTTTTAAAAAGAAAATATTCGTAAAACCCTTTACAAATAGATTATAAAGGAATATCATTTAGAAGATAAATAGGTTATAAAGGAATACTTGAAAATGGATAGAGTTAAAGAAATAAATAGAACAAAGGATTATTTATTAGAAAAATAAATAGAGGAGTTAATCGAATTGAGTTAATCAAATGGAGTTAATCGAACATAATTAATCAAAAAGGAGTTAAACAAAAAAATTAGAAATTGACTAGAGATTAATAAGTTGAATGGTTTTCTAAGTATCGATCTGATGTTAGTTTCGGCCTTCGGGGTTTATACTTAGGAAGTTGTTCTCTTGTTAGTTTATAGTTAGAGTCTGATAGATGTGGGAGAATAGTGATACGTAATTAAGCCATGGAAATGTTTTCCAGTGTTAATAACGTATATTTTCTAAACATAGAAAACAAGGAAATATATATATATATATATATATATATATATATATATATATATATGATTGATGATTGATTGATAGAATTTCCATTTGGAAATAATATCGTTGTTTGCACACTGTTTTTCTTTGATGGTTAAATCACAGACTATCGAAGTTTTTGACCATTTTAACGTTGTTAATATGGGGAGATCGGTTGGATTATTATCCAAAGAACCACTATGTATTGGCATAAGCATGCGAATCATATATGCCAAAGAAAATTGAAGACGGAGTAAAGGGCAAGGGCTATTGTATAAGTCTGAGATAACAGTGTCTAAAATGGATGTATTGAATAGTGCCTTCGGTTCATCTTGTTCCTGGATGACTTGTATGGATGAATGTCTGACAGAGTATTTCCAGAAAGGTCACGTACATTGATTTCTTCAACCATACCAAGAGTGGAAGCGGAGAAGGAAACTTCTTTAGCTAACACGTAATGTACTGTTGTAGACGTCTATTAGTGATTTTCGATGGATCTGACAATGTGGCATTCGAAGTAAATCTGATGTGATGATAAAGCATAACTTCTAGCCTCACATCCGGTAAATGACAGAAATCGGGCAGGCAGCATGGCTAAGTCGGTCGCTCCGAAGTAGGGTGTATAATCACCTGATCTAGAATTTCATTTACTTCTAAAAATCTATTGTTGATGCTGTCCCATTCGGGAAATGGTTGCTGATCCCAACCATTGGTGATATACATTCGATACACTCAAGCGAAATGAGTGGTTGGTCATGTGTGGCCGGGTTGCAAGATGTTCTTGTTAAACCCAGCGTATTCCTTCCTAGAGGTACACTAGCGAAAGGTGGATCCATACCTTGTCATAGTTGGAAATCCATTACCCAATACGTGCTTGCGGTTTTAACAGTATACTATATATGTAGAACGTGAGATGAAAGTGTTTCTGCTAGATGATTATTATATTGTGGTTGATAGACATTATTATAATATCAAAAGGTTTTTGATATAAAGATAATTTGGATTCTCATAAGGGAAAAACCCGTTCCGTTATACGGCGTGGTCTTATGAGATATCGTTTACCTGTTCAAACTGTTTTAAACTGTTTTACTCATACCAGTCCCATGACTGACCCGGAGTTTATTTCGTTTTGTTTTCCCTAAACTCTTGGGTGCCCAATTTTTTACGGGCAGTCAAGTAGTCGGGATTTACAGATACTTGAAGAGCTGGAGCAGGAGGCTTCAGAATCATATAGCTATAGTTATTTCCGCTGTGTTGTAAGTGTTGTACTCTGATAATGATATGTATATTCAAATACAGATTTATATTTCAATGTTATGTTATATATTATATGTTATTCATTCCGCTGTGAGATTCGTGTTACTCTGATGTTGTGTTCTTCTTCTTCTTCTATTCAAATTTCTGTCTTATCTTTCCTCACCCTCTGTTTTCTTTCTATTAACTTCCTGATTTTCAATTTAAATTTGGGGTTGGACTTGTGATTTTGGTCAGCTCAAATTGGACCGTATTTTTGGGTCATTACAATAAGGCATGTTAATTATGACATGTAAGTATGGACTTAACTGTAGCATGTGTAAGACATGGACATTTAAATTAAAATGGTTAAGTGCGGGAAAACCTAGTGGGGGCCAAGAATATGTGGGAGGCTTGTGTCGGATGGGGACCCGTTTCAAGCAGTAACCCGTTTGAGTATCTAATTGGGCCCGGTACTAAGCCTGGGTTGGGGCACGCTTACTGGGCTTGAATATAAGAGGTCAAAACGTGAATAACGGTGGCAAAGCAAGTCCAATGGGTTCATGTGCGTGCATAGGTCCGGGCTGGTAGGTAAGGCGTTGTTGCATCGTGTAGGTATGGCCGTGCATTTCATGTTGGTATCGGGGTTGCCACTTTGGGGAGTGATTCACCCCACTGTGGGGCCAGCACGGGTGCCTATGGGGTTTAGGGAGCCGATCGAATGGTAGAGTAAGGGTACCTTAGCGGTGGTAGGAGCAAGCCGGCATCTACGATAGCAGCTAGGTACAAGTAACTACCAAGTTTGTCATGTAGGTACAGTTAGTGGGAAGGGATCAACCTTGAGTAAAAGAGACTAGTAGATGCGCGGGGTAATTAAGTAACATGGTGTAACTTAGCAAAAGTGCGGTGTAACGAAATACATGTTGGTTGAGTTGGATAGTCCTTTGGGTGCTAGTCTAATATTGACTTCAGTCTTCGGGGTTAGTACTTGGAGGGTTGTTCGCTTAGCCAAGGTGTAGGATTGTCTTAGTACTTAGGAACGAAATCATCTTGTCCATCCTTTTTATCTACCTTCTCTATGTTACAGCCATATCATGATGCCTATTTATGTCTTGATCATTTACCTTACCTATTATTTGTTAAAATTACTGGACTTGCCAGACTTTATGTCTGACCCGTTTGTTTCCACCTCTTTTCTTTCCTCCCCCACCCCCCTCAGTTTTGCAAGGAGGGAATACTACAGCTTAGTGCCGATTTCTTTCAGTTGCTTGAAAAGAGTAGATGTATCGCTTTGGACACTCTCATCTTTATGGCTTTGCTTATGCTCAGTGGGGATTTATGCATTTATGTTATTTAAGTATTTGCTTCTTTATGCACTTTGAAGTTTTTAGAAAAGATCATTGATCCTGTTGTAATGGTTTTGGAAACTACATATGTAAGCTTGTTTTGAATTATGATGCTATGAAATAAGTTTTATCTTTCGCTTTGTTGTTTTATTTATTTATTCTTGTAATTTATCTGTTCTATACAACAATAACGCTTCATGCACATTGATGCATTCGCTTTGTGAGTGACATTAATGGACATGGGGTGTTACACGTGGTATCAGAGCTATGGTTACAAGAACAGATAAAAAGTTCTGAAAAGTGTTTTCAAAAGTATTATTTTCCTAGAAAGTATTTTCAAAAACTTGTTTTGAAGAAGCTATTTTCAAGGAAAATTTACTTTAAAGAGCATAATCCCCGCAAGCCCTACATCTCTCTTTCGCTTCCCTTGTTTTGAAACTCTTCCTTTTTCTTTTCAGCATGTCTCGAGCATCTGAGATACCAGACGGTGTTCATGTACCTGGTTGGTTTCGTCAATATCTCGAGGCTAGGGCCGCTGCCGCGGGTCCGGCCGACGTTCCTCCTCCTCCTCCTCCCCCAGCTCCAGTCATTCCTCCACGTAGAGGTGCTTTCTCCAAGATATGTAAAGACTTTCGTTCGATGGGTGGAAAACCTTTTAGTGGGTCTGAAACATTTATTGAAGCTAGAAATTGGTTGAAAGATGTGGAGGATCTATTTGGCATTTTCGATTTGGACGATTGTAGGAAGGTCCAATTGGCTGCTTGGTTGATGAAGGATGAAGCTTCGTTTTGGTGGGAGGTTACTAATGGAGAGCATGCTGTAGAGACATGGGCAGATTTTAGGGGAAGGTTTGAGTTGAAATTCCTTTCTCAAGCTGAGGAGAGTATGTACATGGAGAGGTTCTTGACATTGAAGCAGAAAAACTTGACCCTGAAAGAGTATGTGACCGAATTTAATAAGTTGGCGAGATTTGGGCTAGAGTTGGTGAATACGCCTCACAAGAAGGCCTTAAGGTTTGAAAAGGGCCTAAATGAACCACTTCACAGTTTGGCTATGTCCCACATTCCAACGGGGGCTACGTATGAAAAGCTTGTTGATATGGCATACATGCATGAAAAAGAGAAGTGTGTAAGTACTTTTAGATGCAAGATAAGAAGGAGGATCCAAAGAAAGCCCAACAACAAAAGAAAGGTGGTAAAGAAAATAGGAAGTGTCACAACTGTGAGATACCTGGCCATTTGAAGAAAGACCGTAGGAAGAAGAAGAAGTTCGCTTGTTATCATTGTGGTGATGCGGGTCATGCTATGAAGGACTGTCCTAAGAAGCAAGGGTAGAGGGCAGGTTCTACTTGGGAGGGCAGGTTCACGCTCTCATGGCTCCGGGACAGGAAGAAGGTAGAAAAACTTATGTCGAAAGTTTGTTTTTCTTGTTTGATCATCATGTTCGTACTTTATTCGATTCTGGCGCATCACATTCGTTTATCTCTACATCATTAGTTGAAACATTGCACTTAAATACTAGTCTCGTTGTGGATCCCAATGTAGTCTCAAATCCTATTGGTGGGTCGGCTCATCTATCCATGGTTTGTAGGGATTTGAGATTGTCTATCTTAGGCGTGGGTTTTGAATGTAATGCTTTTGCGCTTGGTTTCATGGGCTATGGGTTGATTCTAGGGATGGATTGGCTAGCCAGATATGGTGCCATCCTAGATTGTGAACGAAGGGTAGTAAAATTGTTGACTCGTAGTGGAAAGACCCTTGATATTTCTTGTGACCCTAGAGGATCGGTGATGCTTAGTTATCTTGAGTCACTTTACGCATCCAATGATGATTTACATTCTGTTCGTATAGTCCGTGAATATGTTGATGTCTTCGATGAGGTGAGGGGTCTACCCCCAAAATGTGAGATAGACTTTCGTATTTATCTTGTAGACAATGCAAAACCAGTATCTCTGCCAGTACGCCACATGGCTCCTCGTGAGAGGAGGGAGCTCAATAAGCAAGTAGGGGAGTTGCTTGAGAAGGGATTCATAAGACGTAGTATATTGGAGTGGGGTGCTCCAGTGGTATTTGCCACGAAGGCGGATGGGTCCCTTAGACTTTGTGTGGACTATAGAGAACTTAATAAGCTTACTAAGAAGAATAGGCACCCACTGCCGAGGATTGACGATCTCTTCGATCAGTTAGTTGGCGCCTCGGTGTTTTCGCAGTTGGACTTAGCCACTGGTTTCCATCAGTCGAGAGTGGCTAAGGATAGCATAGACAAGACTGCCTTTAGGACCCCGAACGGTTTCTATGAGTGGCTTGTAATGCCCTTCGGTTTGACAAATGCCCCCGCATACTTTGTTGACTTGATGAGTAGGGTGTTTAGGGAGTACCTTAATAAATTCGTGGTGGTCTTTGTGGATGACATCTTGATCTTTTCTAAGAGCGAGGAAGAGCATGCCCTACATCTTAGGGAAGTATTGGAGACCCTTCGAGCGCATAACCTTAAAGCTAAATTTTCTAAATGTCACTTTTGGAGGAATGAAGTGCGATTCTTAGGGCAAGTGGTTTCCAAAGAAGGGATAGCTGGGGATCCCGTGAAGGTGGTGGCCATCCAAGATTGGAAGGTCCCTAAAAATGCTACCGAGGTGAGGAGTTTCTTGGGGTTGGCAGGCTACTATAGGAAGTTTATCAAGGACTTCGCAAAGTTATCAGCCCCACTGACACGCTTGACGAAGAAGAACCTAGTTTTCACGTGAGACGTAGATTGTGATGATGCGTTCCAACGTTTAAAGAGAGCTTTGACCACAACCCTAGTCTTAGTGTTGCCAGATGGGAGTAAGCCATTTATCGTTTATACCGATGCTTGTGGGACAAGACTAGCTGCAGTCTTAATGCAAGATGGGAGGGTAATAGCCTATGGAGGAAGATAGTTGAGAGAGCATGAGAGAAATTACCCTACACATGACCTAGAGTTGGCCGCTATTGTTTTCTCGCTTAAGTCTTGGCGCCATTATCTTCTTGGCGAGAAATTCGAATTGTTCATAGGCCACAAATCGCTAAAATACTTGTTCTCTCAGAAGGACTTGAACTTAAGGCAGCAAAGGTGGATGGAATTCTTAGCGTCCTACGATTTCGAGATAGCATATACCCCTGGCAAGGGTAATGTGGTGGCAGACGCCTTAAGTAGGAAAAGGTTGTCCCTGAGTCCGTTGTTTGTTGAGCGACAAAGCTTAGAGTTCATCTCTATGTTTGACTTTAAACCTTCCATTGACTTTGTACCCGGTTTGCTAGCATCCTTAGAGGTCAGACCTACGCTTTTGGGATGGATTGGTGAGGCACAGCGAGATGACCGATAGTTGGTTGAGTTGGTAGAGAAGTTCATAAGGGGGAGTCATCGAGCCATCTCAGTAGGTATACCCTAGATGATAAGGGTTGGTTACGTAGGGACGGTAGACTTTGTGTACCACGAGACGAGAACTTGAGGAAGACCATTCTTGATGATGCACCTCGTTCGAAGATGACCATTCAACCCGGCGGGGACAAGATGTACATGGACATGAGACGAGTTTACTTTTGGGCCGGTAAGAAGAGGGATGCGACCGAGTTTGTCGCTAGATGTTTGCTGTGCCAACAAGTAAAAGCTGAGTAAAAGAAGCCCGGTGGGTTGCTTCACCCATTGGAGGTCCCACAATGGAAGTGGGAGAGTGTCTCGATGGACTTTGTTGACAGGTTACCGAGATCGAGGAAGGGTAATACGGGGATTTGGGTCGTGGTATACAGACTTACTAAGAGCGCCCATTTCATTCCCGTGAAGAGTAAAAGGACTGCTCCATGGTTAGCCTCCATATACATTCGAGAGATAGTTCGTTTGCACAGTGTTCCTTTTAGCATAGTGAGCGATCGCGATCCTATTTTTACTAGCGAGTTTTGGAAGAGCTTGCAAGAGGCGGTAGGGACTCAGCTATGTTTGAGCACTGCATATCATCCTCAGACGGACAGCCAGACCGAGAGGATGAATCGTATTCTAGAGGACCTTTTGAGGCTATATGTTTTAGACTTCGGAGGTACATGGGAGGAGCATCTTCCTTTAGTGGAGTTCGCGTATAATAATAGTTTTCAGTCTAGCAATGGCATGGCACCTTTCGAGGCTCTTTATGGAAGGCCTTGCCGTTCACCTACATGTTGGTGGGAATCTACGGATAAGATCTTACTTGGGCCCGATATGATTAGAGAGACTTCGGAAAAGATCGATTTGATTCGAAGGAGGTTGAAGACGACGCAAGATAGGCAGAAATCGTATGCGGACAAGAGGACGACAGATCTTGAATTTGATATTGGGAACATGGTCTTTATCAAGGTGTCTCCATTACGGAATGTTGTTCGCTTTGGGTCCGTTGGGAAGTTAGCACCAAGGTTCGTAGGGTCATTTCCTATTAAGGAGTGGATTGGGCAGATGGTGTATAGAGTGGAGTTGCCCGAGAGACTTAGTGGTGTACACGATGTATTCCATGTATCACATTTGAGGAAGTGCTTGCATGAGACCGCGGAAGTGGTAGAGCTGAGCTTGCTTAGAGAGGTGGAGATAGAGCGTGATGCGATGATTTGACGAGCTCCTACATGAATTCTTGGGTCGAAGATTAAGAAGTTGAGGAATCAAGAGGTCAAGCTAGTCAAAGTGCGATGGGAAGATGATGAGAGCGATGCTACTTGGGAGACAGAAGAGAAGATGCGTTCAATGTACCCTTTTCTTTTCGAAGGTATGTCTTTTAATTTCTCCTTTATCGCTTAGCTTGTACTTGTTCTATCTCTAGTATGTACTCTCGCTAGTATCTTTGACCTTTAGATAGGGTAGTCCTATGGTTGAAACATGTGTTTGAGAGATGTTATGTATGGTGGATGCATGTGGATGCAAGTGTTTGCTAGTGGTTGCTCGTGGATGCATATACACACACTTTAGGCACTAGATCGGCTCAGTCACTTTCATATTGCATATAAATGGATGTATTTTGTAACAACCCGAATTTTAATAACGTGTTAAGACAATAATCAAGGCAGAATTAAATTTTAAGATAAGGATCAAGAGAAACGGGTTGCGCCGTTGCGTTCGTCTCGGAATTCTAGTTGGAAACGAGTCCGAAATTTCATAAATCGGAGTCCGTATGACCGAGATATGGCCTCTAGAAGTTTCACAAAAAATCAGAAAACGAAAACAGATTTTCAAATTTCGAATTTACCCCCAAACAGACTGGGCGGGAAAATTTCCCGCCCAGCCCCAGGTCGACTGGGGAGTCGACCCCCCAGGGACCAGGTCGATTGCCCAGTCGACCTCCCTGGTCGAGCCAGGTTGGCCTGTGTGCACCGGCAGGGTCTTGTGGTCTGGTTTGTTGGCCTGTGACGATTTTTGATGGCTCAAATCTAAACTAGGGTTAATCTAAGGGCCTAAACTTGTTCCTACTCCTATAAAAACACCCTAAGACCTAGCCTAATTCACTACAATTCACTCTAATAACAAAGTGCTTCCCAAATATTTCTTGATCATGGCCTCCATCTCCAACTTCAAAGGCTTGAGCATTCAAACTAGATCCATGTCAAAGGAGCAAGCTTTTTACATCAAATCAAGGAAGTAGAGCATCATCTCAACACCGTTCTACGACAAATGTTTGCTCATAAATCTCTAGCCATGCTTTGTAAGTCTAGCTACTTTTAGATCAAAACGGTAGTTCTAATGTTGACATGGAATAAAATGAGATGAAACCTAAGTATGTTAGTCTATGTGAATCTAGTTTTGCCCCTCTCTTGAACCTATGACTTTGGGATATTTCTTAGTGATTAAATCATGCCACTCATGTTGTGTTTGACCTAGTTTATCATGCAAGATTGAATCTTGACTTGTGGAATGTTGGCATGAAGCCTTAGAACAATTTGACTTGTGGAACATTCATATGAACTTGACTTGGGGCTTATGCATGTAAAAGAACCTAAACCCCTCATGACCATTTACATGCTTATGATGATGAACCTAGTGTTATGCTATCATACAAATTTGAGGCCAATCCTTTTATGCTATCATACATATTTGAGGCCAATCCTTCTATGCTATCATACATATTTGAGGCCAATCCCTTTATGCTATCATACATGTTTAAGGCCAATATGTCGTCATATTATTCCTACTATGTTGACTCGCTTTCACTTGCGTTGGGAATACGCTTTGGGTAGTTTAGGCAAACTTGAGATGGGCTATGAAACTTAACATGAATTAAGTAATGGGACAATGGTCATAAGTGGAAAAAATGGACTTTGTCGTAGCCTAAATTTGACATGAACACGACAAGTAGGAAAATATGAAAGTGACCAAATCGAGGTTGCGTTGAGTTTGTAGCATAAACCTGCCCGGAACCGCCGGGAAAATCCAGTAGCCACAGACAATAAGACCCAATGTGAGAAGTTGGTCATATCGCGCTCAAAACCCGAGGTTAGACTAGGTTGTGGTGTAAAGCCGCCAGGACCCGCCCGGCGTAACCAATAACCACAACAAAGTCTAATGTGAGAGGTTGGAGTGCATTAATTTACTTAATGCCACATGATAAGGTTAAGTTAGTTTGACTAATGGCACTTAACCGATATGACATGAATGGGTAGGTTAAGTCAGACCGGACTTGATTACTTAAAGACACTTAACCATATAACACGATTAGCATATCGGTTAGTTTAACCTAAATGGGATTGATAACACCTGACTGGGATAACGCGATGCGTGGTAGGGTTAAGTAAACCCACAAGAATGATACTTAACCATTATAAATACGACTAGTGGATGGGGCTAAGTTAACCTACACTTAACCAATCCGACTCGATAATTTATTGGGGTTAAGTTAACCTACACCTAACCAATTTTACTCGATGATTTGATGAGGTTAAGACAACCTATACTTAACCAATCTGACACGGTAATTTGATAGGGTTAAGATAACCTATACTTAACCAATCTGACACGATAATCTAGGGTTAAATCATGAACTTCTTGATATACTTGACCAACTTGATACATGGTTTGTAGGGCTAAGTCTTGAACTTGAATACTCAGCCAATTTTGACATGATTCGTAGGCGGGGTAAGTCATGAACTCGAATGACAACACTTAACCCATTAGACAAAACTCTAGCTCGGGGAAACTAAGTGATAAACCTTAGTTAAGGATAACTAAGTAATAATTCTTAGTTAAGAGAATTGGACCAGTTCACAAATAGATGAGTAACCTGATACGGTAGGTCATCGTTTAAACTAACACACGAGGAGGAGCAAATGTTTATCTGACTTAGATAAAGGATCCAGCGAACTGGGTGACGAAGCGGTAGCTTCAGGGGACGTGAGGGTACTCTTGGTATCCCTCTGTGAGGTTGCAGATGATCCACATGGGCTCACAGAGGTTAAGGTCTGCGGTAGAAGAACCAAGGGTATGCCTTGGTTGCTATGCGAGCAACCTAAAGACTGGGGTGGATTAGCGTGGAGTCGGCGATACTTAGTTTAGCCCTGTAATAGAACGTCGTCGACTACCTACCATCTTTAGTCAATCGTGTACGCATGCGGAAAGGCAGAGAACTCCCAATAGACCATATACTTGCTATCTAGTTATGGGTGAGGTTGGCCAATAGGAAAGTAGGACATGGATGGCCGAAGTATAGTTCTCGTGCATGATTTTCTTGGATTGCCTTTCAGTAGTTGAGGGAGGGGTCACGTGGGACCATAACCACCGGTAGAAAAACAGACCTTGATATCTGCATCGGCAGATAACCTAAAGCTCCCGACCGAGTCCTGTGTTTCTTGATTAGCCCTGTCACGGGACTCGGATGGCACATTGAGATACATGTGCATCTAGACATGGAAAAACGATTCACGATACATACGTGGGGAAAAGGGCGTGGTTGACGGGTAGCGTAATCCCTAGTGGTCCTAGGTGGCTTAAACCCAAACCGAGTTACAAAAACGTTTAGTAGGTAGCGTAATCCCTAGTGGTCCTAGGTGGCATAAATCCTAGCCGAACATTCGAGAATTTATGGTAAGAAAATACAACTAGATCAAGGGTGATAGTCCAAACGATTTCAAGGATAATGGAACTACGTTGAAGTAGTATAGAACTATGCGAGGAAACCCGTAGGATTTACGGCAAAGGACTAAACATATACATGGAAAGAAACATACGAGTTGGGAAAAACCTACATTAGGTTGACATGGACCATTTCATGACATTGGGCAAGGGACATTTTGTAACTAACACATGACATGGGTTGGGATACTAGTACGGAAGGTGCAGGGCAAATATACTCGATAGAACCTTGGGGTGTTATACTCGATAGAACCTTGGGGTGTTATACTCGATAGAACCTTGTGGTGTTATACTCGATAGAACCTTGGGATGTTATACTCGATAGAACCTTGGGATCTTATACTTGATTCATAGTGACCGTAGTTTATCTTAATACAGTAGTTCATCCCGTTACTTTGGTTTAGCTTGTCTATCTGGTCATCATCCTTATGTTTACTTTCAGCTTATGCATGTCATGTTACCTTTACCTGTTTTTATGCTGCAAGTAGATAGGACTTACCAGTCTTTATGACTGACCCCGTTTCTTTCGCCTCTTTGTCTTCTGTTTCCCCCTCCCCTCCTCCAGGTTTTCAGGGAGGAAATACTGTTATTTAGCTCGGACTTCTTCTGCTTCAAGGTCATCATGTATGGCTTGGATTTTTCTTGGCTATGGCTGCTTTACCGTTTTACTTAGGGAATATTTTATAACTGTGGTTTTATGCTTCTTTAACTATTGCAAGACAGGTTTCCAATGTAATGGCTTTTAAAGGCATTTTGGTGAAAAAGGCTTTAGACCTTATGATTTTATAAGGTAATGAAATTTGGTTTTTTTTTTCTTCCGCTATTTTATATGTTCTGTCTTGTAATATTTTTGTGCATGTTTACCTAGACAACGCCCCTCCAAAACTAGTGCATTCTCTTGTGAGTGGCCCTGGCGTAGGTGGAGTGTTACATTTGGTATCAGAGCAGAAGGTTACCAGACTGGGCAAAAAATTTAAAACCTTCTGAAAACTATTTGAAAACCATTTACAAAGAAGCATTTTTCAAGGAAAGTTTTATTTTTAAAGGCTATTCCCCAAAGGCCATTAGCATTATCCTTTGTTTCCTTGATTTAATCTCTTTTCCTTTCTTTCCTCCACCTGTAGTCACAGTGGTTTGAACTGCAACTAATCCTTTTCTAACTACGTCAGTGTTTTCGGTACGATGGAGGCAGTTCTCGAGAGACCTATTACCGCGTTACAAGAAAGGATGGTAAGAACAAGGATAAAGGATACAAGCTTAAGGACAAGTAACTTGTTGGTATGGCTTAATCCACAAAGGAGGAAAAGGGTGAATGATAAAACCCATGACAAGAGAGATTATCTCTAGTAGGGTAAAAAGGGAAAGATAGTCAGGTGTTATTAGACGAGGACAAGATCATCGAGAGGGCAATTGTATGCTCTCACTGTTAGCGTACCTAAGAAGGATGGTAACGTTTCTGTGAAAGGTTTAGCTTTTCTTCTCTATCATCCCGTCAGGACTTTGCTTTGATCACCGCATCATTTAAGTCTGCTTCGATAGTTGAGTCTCTGCACCTTCGTACTAGCATAGTAGAGGATCCCATTTTTGTCTCAAATCTTGTTGAGGAATCGGTCCATTTATTCATGACTTGTTTGGATTTGAGGACGCCTATGACTTTCGGGAATAATGCATATGCTTTTAAGCTATGGGTTGAATTCTAGGAATGGAATGGTTATCCAGTAAGGGTGCCATTCTCGGTTCTGAAAGGAGGGTAGTTAGGCTCTTGACTTGCCTCGGTAATACCCTCGAAGTCTCGTGTAACCTTTAGGGTTCTGTCATGATTGGTTATGTAACAACCCGAATTTTAACAACGTGTTAAGACAAGAATCAGGGCAGAATTTAATTATAAAACCTGAATCAGGATAAACGGGTTGCGCCATTGCGTTCGTCTCGGAAAAATACGCGAAATAGAGTCCAAAATTTCGTAAATCGGAGTTCGTATGACCGAGATATGGCCTCGCAAAGTTTCACGAAAATTCAAATCCGAAAACAAATTTGAAATTCAGCCCAATTAAGACACCACTCCATTTTTAGGCCTGGTTAAGACACCACTCCATTTTTTAGACTTGACTTCTTCCCCAAGACACGCTTTAAAGGCTAGGATTGGTTCTAGGGTTTATCCTATGGCTAAAACTATCCTAGTCTTCTATAAAAAGACCCCTAACCCTCTCCTAAAACCCTCATAAATTGATCCTACAACTAAACTATGCCAAAATGTTTAGTCATGGCCTCCATCTTCAAACCATGGCCTCCATCCTCTTGTCATAAATTCTATCTTCATTCACATGAGAGATTACATGATCATATGAGTGTATGAGAGTTTCTATGTTCATATGAGAGCTTCTAAACTTGATTTCAAGGCAAATCTTCATCAAAGCAAGGATCTTTCTTATTATTTTCTCAAGAGTTTTATTGGAGCTTATTGATTTGGGGTTTTTGATAGTGTGGCTTCGTCTCAATCTTTTTATATATTGATTTGTGCCTTCATAGCATTGTAAGCCCCCTCCTACTCTTAGATATTAACTATAAAGTTAAATGAATGTTGCAAGTTTGGGTTTGATCATTAAGTATGATACATGCTATCATGTTATGCAAGTCTATAAAGTCATTACCTTGATCTTGTGGGTTAAAAGCTATAACCTTTATGTTGAAATGTTGCATTATGCAACATGAGAACCCTCATAACCTTTAGGTTAACTTGCATATGAAGTCATAACCCTTATGTGATGTTATATGCGAGTTACTTGTCATCATTTCATGTCATCTATGACCATGTATCACCTATTTGCCAAGTTTGAATGTTATGCATGTTTTTGAGGCTTGACAATGTAACATGCAAGTTTGTGAGCACATTTGTGCCTCATTTCCACCATGTTTAACTTGTGGCCTTATACCCTTTTTTTTTCATGCCTTTGCCAAGTTCCTTCTTTTAAAACATTATACGTTGTTGCGAATGTATATGCGAGTTTAAAAGCGTTGGGGTTATGTTATGGGTAAACTTCAATGACATGAAACATGATTTGGGTAAATTGGTATAAACGTGACAACATGTAACTTTGGCTATGAGCATGGGACTTGGAAACTTGACACGTATGGGTTGTAAGTGTAACAAGACACTAGACCAAACATGAAAATGGCCAACTCGAGGTTGGGTTGAGTTTGTAGCATAAATCTACCCGGACCCGCCCGGCTTAACTAGTGGCTACAAACAATAGGATCCAATGTGAGAAGTTGGTCATGTCGCGCTTAAGACCCGAGGTTAGACTAGGTTTTGGTGTAAAACTACCCAGACCCGCCCGGCTTAACTAGTAACCACAACAAGGTCTAATGTGAGAGGTTAAGAGTGCATTAATTAAATTAATGCCACATGATAAGGTTAAGTAAATTTGACTAATGACACTTAACCGATATGACACGAATGGGTAGGTTAAGTCGGACCGGGCTTGATTTCTTAATGACACTTAACCATACAAGATAATTTGGGGATGGGGTTAAGTAATTTACGCTTAACTAATCCGACTAGGTAATTAGATGGGGTTAAGTAATCCACACTTAACTAATCTAAACACGGTAATTAGATGGGGTTAAGTAACTTAGACTTAACTAATCTAAACACGGTAATTAGATGGGGTTAAGTAACTTAGACTTAACTAATCTAAACACGGTAATTAGTTGGGGTTAAGTAACCTTCACTTAACTAATCTAAACATGGTAATTCGGTGGGGTTAAGTTAAACACTTAACCAATCTAAATGCGTTAATTCAATGAGGTTAAGTAACCAATACTTAACCAATTTAACACGGTAATTTAATGGGGTTAAGTAACTTATACTTAACCAATTATACATGATGATTTGATGAGGTTAAGTAACCTATACTTAACCAATCTAATAGGTGGACCTGATAGGGTTAAGTCACAAGACTTTTAAAAGTAGGCTTAACCATTGTAATATGATTAGTGGATGGGGTTAAGCTAACCCATGCTTAACCAATCCGACTCGATAATCTGATGGGATTAAGATAATCTATGCTTAATCAATCTAACATGATAATATGATAGGCTTAAGACAAATAAATACTTAACCAATTTGACTTGATAAGGTTAAGTCATGAGCTTCTTGGTACACTCAACCAACCTGTAGGGCTAAGCCTTGAACTTGAGTACTTAGCCAATCTTGACATGATTCATAGGCGGGTTAAGTCATGAACTTGGATAACAACACTTAACCCATTTGACAAAACCCTAGCTCAGGGGACTAGGTTGGAAATCGTAGTTAACAAGGATAGTGGAAAGAGGGGCTAAGTGGTAAACCTTAGTTAAGGGTAACTAAGTAATAATTCTTAGCTAAGGACATGGACTAGTTCATAAAGACATGAGTAACCTGGTACGGTAGGTCATCGCTTAGTATACGAGGAGGAGCAAGTTATCTGACTTGGATAAAAGCTCCAGCGAACTGGTTGACGAAGCGGAAGCTTCAGGGAATGTGAGGGTACTCTTGGTATCCCTCTGTGAGGTGGCGTGTGGTCCATGAAACCCGGCCTCACAGAGGTTAAGGTCTGCGGTAGAAGAGCCAAGAGTATGCCTTGGTTGCTATGCGAGCAACCTAAAGACTAGGATGGATTAGCGTGGAGTCAACGATACTTGATTTTTCCCCGGGATAGCATGTCGCCGACTACCTACCATCTTTAGTCAATCGTGTACGTACGGAAAGGCAGGGAACTCCCAAAAGACCATATACTAGCTATCAAGTTATGGGTGAGGTTGGCTATCTGGAAGTGGGCATCGATGGGCCTTAGTGTAGTTTTCATACATGATTTTTCTTGGATTGCCTTTCAGTAGTTGAGGGAGGGGTCACGTGGGACCATAGCCACGGGTACAAAAACAGACCTTGATATCTGCATCAGCGGACGACTTAAAGCTCCCGACCGAGTTCCGTATTTCTTGATTTGCCCTGGCACGGAACTCGGATGGCACATTGAGGATCATGTGCATCTAGACATGGAAAACGATTCATGATACATATGTGGGATAAAGGGCGCGGTTGACGGGTGGCATAATCCCTAGTGGCCCTAGGTGGCTGAACCCAAACCGAGACACGGAAATGTTCATTAGGTAGCATAATCCCTAGTGGTCCTAGGTGGCATAAATCCTAAGTGGACACGCGATAGTTCATGGTAAGGAACCATAACTAGATCGAGGGTAGCAGTCCAAAATAACTTCAACGATAAAACGTTTACATGGGAAAGACCGTATGGCCTACGGCAAAGGACTGAACTTATACATGGAAGGAAACATACGAGTTGGAAAAACCTACATATGCTATATATATTAGGGTGACATGGACCATTACATGACATTGGGCAAGGGACATTCATAGTTGACACATGACACGGGTTGGGATACTAGTACGAGGGGTGCAGAGCAAATATACATGATACATACCTTAGGATGTTATACATGGTAGATACCTTGGGATAGTATACTTGATAGAAACCTGACGATGTGGTACCTTGATTTATCTTGACACCGTAGTTTATCATGACACACTCGTTTATCTTGGTACAGTAGTTCATCCTGTTATTTTGGTTTAGCTTATCTATCTTGTCATCATACTTATGTTCATCTCAGTTCCTCATGCCAGTTAACTTTACTAGTTTATATACTGATAGTAGATAGGGCTTACCAGTCTTTATGACTGACCCTGTTTTCTTTCGCCTCTTGTCTTCCGTTTCCCCCCCCCCCCCGCCCCCCCCCAGGGTTACAGGGAGGAAATGCTATTGTTAGTTTGGACTTCTTCTGTTTGAAGGTCATCACGCATGGCTTGGACTTCTCTTGGTTATGGCTACTTTACTGTTTTACTTGGGGAATAATTTATGAAATGGCTTTATGCTTTTTTATTATTGCAAGACAGGTTTTGATGTATTTTGATGTAAAAGGCTTTAGACCTTATTTTACAAGGTAATGAAATTTGTTTTACTTCCGCTGTTTTATATATATATGTTCTGTCTTGTAATATTTCTGTACATGTTTACCAATGATACCCCTCTAAAGCTAGTGCATTCCTTTGCGAGTGACCCTAGCGGAGGTGGGGTGTTACATTTGGTATCAGAGCAGAAGGTTACAAGACTGGGCAAAAGTTTTGAAAATCTTTTGAAAAACTATTTGAAAACCGTTTACAAAGAAGCATTTTTCAAGAAAAGCTATGTTTTAAAAGCTATCCCCCAAAGGCCATTAGCACTATCCTTTGTTTCCTTGATTGATTCTCTTTTCCTTTCTTTCCTCCATCTGTAGTCACAGTAGTTTTGACTGTGACTAATCTTTTCGTGCAACGAAGTGCTTTCCGTGCGATGGAGGTGGTTCTCGAGAGACCCATTGCTGTGTTACAAGAAAGGATAATAAGAGTAAGGGTAAAGGATACGAGCTTAAGTATAAGCAACTTGTTGGTATGGCTTGATCCATCAAGGAGGACAAGGACAAGATCAGCGAGAGGGCAATCGTATGCTCTCATTCCTAGAGTACCTAAGAGAAATGGTACCGTTTCTGTTAGAGGTTCAGCCTTCCTTTTCTATCATCACGTCCAGACTTTGTTTTGATCATCGCATCATTTAAGTCTACTTGGATAGTGAGTCTCTGCACCTTAGTACTAGCATAGAAGAGGATCCCATTTTTGTCCCAAATCTTGTTAGAGGATCGGTCCATTTATTCATGACTTGTTTGGATTTGAGAGTGCCCATGTTTTTGGAGCCAAGGATGGGTTCTAGGGATAAAGTGGTCACCCAATAAGGGGTGCCATTCTCGGTTTTGGAAAGAGGGTAGTTAGACTCTTGACTTGCCTTGGTAATACCCTCAAAGTCCTGTGTAACCTTTTGGGTTCTGTCATGGTTAGTTACCTAGAATCTCATGATGCATTCGTTGGTAATCTGCTCGAGTAGAGTTCGCCACTAAGGCGAATGGTTCATTTCGCTAGTGCATGAGTTGTCGAGATCACCCTAGTAGGTACACTTGGCAACAGGGATTGGCATCGGTAAACGAGATCCAAAATTCACTAGTGAATTTTGGAGAGCTTGCATGAGTATGCGGATATATTTGAGCCAAGTATGCTAGGGAAAGAATAAGTGAAAGTGGAATGAGAGGCGACAGTGAAATGAGTTCCAACTCATATCTTGGAAATGGGAATCAAGGAGCTACGAAAATCAATAAGTCAAAGATGGTCAAGGCACAATGGAATTAAGCTCAAGGAAATGCGGCTTAGGCGCGCGCATCATATCTCTTTTTAAGAGTATATGGTTGATCCCTGGTTCTCCTGTAGAGCTTGCTTGCATGCTA
This sequence comes from Allium sativum, assembly GCA_030737875.1. NCBI lineage: Eukaryota > Viridiplantae > Streptophyta > Magnoliopsida > Asparagales > Amaryllidaceae > Allium > Allium sativum. The sequence continues at coordinate 454,013,220 of CM060924.1, read as the reverse complement.
TCGCTTGGTGGATATCCTCTCGGTCCTGTTTCTGTTGCAAACCCTGTAAGGAGTTTGTCTTGTTTATCTCCTCGATCTTATCTTGGGAACCTTAGGTAGAATCCTATGGATGTAAACATGTGCTTGAAACATGTTATGTTTGATATGTTGCAAGTGGTTGCAAGTGGTTGCTCGTGGATGCGCGAATACACATTAGATACTAGATCGACGCACTCACATTTCATATGGCATATGCACGAGTATTTATACTTGTTTATGGATGAAATTGAATGTGTTGTCATGCGGATGTTGCATATGAATGAATGTTTGTGCACGCATGTAGTACTTATATGACTAGGGTTATTTGCATACATTTTGGATTCATGGCACTAAACATACTTTGCATTAGAAAGATCATTCAGGCCTGATCATTAGCATTAGCTAAGGAACATATACACACACTTTCTGCATGTGTTCATATGGCATTAGAAATCGTCTAAGGACAATGGTTGCCTGTGGATGATGTTTTGAGTAGATGGATGATGGATGGTAGGATACGTTCTTCCTAACTTGGAGATTTCGGGGACGAAATCCTTAAAGGAGGGGAGAATGTAACAACCCGAATTTTAACAACGTGTTAAGACAAGAATCAAGACAGAATTTAATTATAAAACCTGAATCAGGATAAATGGGTTGCGCCATTGCATTCGTCTCGGAAAAATACGCGAAATAGAGTCCGAAATTTCGTAAATCGGAGTTCGTATGACCGAGATATGGCCTCGCAAAGTTTCACGAAAATTCAAATCCGAAAACAGATTTGAAATTCAGCCCAATTAAGACACCACTCCATTTTTAGGCCTGGTTAAGACACCACTCCATTTTTTAGACTTGACTTCTTCCCCAAGACATGCTTTAAAGGCTAGGATTGGTTCTAGGGTTTATCCTATGGATAAAACTATCCTAGTCTTCTATAAAAAGACCCCTAACCCTCTCCTAAAACCCTCATAAATTGATCCTACAACTAAACTATGCCAAAATGTTTAGTCATGGCCTCCATCTTCAAACCATGGCCTCCATCCTCTTGTCATAAATTCTATCTTCATTCACATGAGAGATTATGTAACACCCCGGAAATTCTATAACTGTGAAATTCATGAATTAAAGTATAATCAAATTCAAATCAAAGAACTAAGGGAAACGGGATACGCCATTGCGTTCGTCTCGGAAAAATACGCGAAATAGAGTCCGAGTTTTCGAAAAACGGAGTCCGTATGAAGAAGATATGGCCTTCGGAAGTTTTGAATTAAATTTAAAATTCAAACAGAATAAAATAATTAAAAATTGGGCCCAGTGGGCCAGGGCGGATAAACATCCGCCTAGGCCACCCAGGTCGACTGGGCTGTCGACCTGGGCTACCCATGTCGACAGGGCTGTCGACAGCCCTGTCGACAGGGGTGTCGACCTGGTCGAGCCCAGTCAACCTGGCTGGCCAGGTCTGTGTTTAGTCGAATTTCTGTGGTCTGCTTTGTCATTAGGGCTAGGTGGCGGGTTCTAATTGGTCTCTCTATCTAATGAATGGCTACGATCTAACCTAGCAACATCAATGGTCCTAATCAATTCCTAACCTCTATATAAACAACCCTAGACTAAACCCTAATTTATTCATTCAAATTAAGAACATAGCCGCCATGTTGCTGAGGAACGACTAAGAGTAGCCGCCGACTAGAGAGAGAATTAGAAAGAAAGTTCTAAAGCCTAAAGCAATTCAAGCAACCTAAAGCCAATCAATTCAACAAAGGAATCATATCTCTTAATTAGAGAATTCGCCGCAACCATTGTAAGTAGAGTATTACTTTGGTATGAATAAACAACTGTATTGATTTGTATGTTTGAATTGGGATAATAAAGTAGTTCATATTTGTGCAAAATTATGTTATTCATTATAAAGAACTACACGCGGTAGTTCTATGCAAATATACGTTTGGAATATTGCGCAAATTATGTAATCTATGTTGAAGCTACATGTATGTAGTTGATTGAAATTCATGCGAATTTGGGGCTTTGTCATTATGCCATCATGATGTATATTTTTGTGCATAAATCATTTTGCAAGTAATTGAAACAAGTTTGGTTATTATAGTTCATATGAAATTATGTTGGAATTTTGACACCATAATCCATGTATTAAGTCATGCTTTTGCAAAACTTACGAATATGGCTAGGCTATGAATGATATTTGGCATAATTGAAATCTATGATTAAGTCTATCTTGTTTAAAAGAATTATATGATGACATATGTGAGACATGGCTAGGTTAGACTCAAAAATCCCTTTTTGCAAGTTTAAAGCAAACACCATGATTAGGAATGTTTATGCTAGAAGTATTTATGCCATGCTTATGTTTGACATTATGCCATGTTTATGCTAGAAGTATTTATGCCATGCTTATGTTTGACATTATGCCTAAATAAAAATATAGGTTCATGTGTCAATAATGATATCTCAATTACAAGTTCACATGCTTTGTTTCATGTCACCTATGTTTTATGACCAAAGTATATATATGCAAGTACACCAGTTTCTATTATGTATTTCCAACGTCATATGCAAGTTCATGCACTCACCTTCCCCTCTTTGTGTATGTAATCGCGCTTTAAGCCTCCCCTTTCGCATGGCTAAATTGGGCTTTAAAAGGCTAAGCCCAATATATATGAACGGACGTGTAAAACGGGGGAAAATAACGTTGGGTTAAAATTAATTAATGAATGAAAATATAAAATAGAAGGGCCCAAATTCAAGTATGGGTTGGGCCCGTGATTGGTGTGACCTTTACACCATTAACTTAATAATGGGCCGCAAATATTTACATATAAATAAAGAAGAAAGACAAAATATGTAAAAGTAGAAAATACGATGTGTTTAACCCGAGGTTGGATTGAGTTGTGATGTAAACCTGCCCGGAACCGCCCGGCTGTCCAGTAGTCACAACAATACCTATCCAATGTGAGAGGTTAAACATGGAGCCCAATAAGGACCCGAGGTTAGACTGAGTTGTGGCGTAAGACTGCCCGGAACCAACCGGCAACAGGCAGCCACAACAATACCTGTCTAATGTGAGAGGTCAGGGCCTTAATAAGACAATTAAGGCTGAGTCGGGATTGTTAGGATTAAGTGGACTAAAGACTTAATCAAAATGGAACATGCTAAACTAAACGGACTGGTGGGGGTTAGGTTAGAAACACTTAACCAACTTAGCATGTTGGCTAGAGATAGAAAACCTAGTAACGGGGGACCCTTTTCAGCAGTAACCCTAAAAGGTGTATCATGATACCCTGAAACTAGGCAGGGTGGGGCACGATTACTGGGCTGATTGTAAGAGGTCAAAGCGACGGCGGTGGTGTAGCAGTGTAGGTTCTAACGGTGTGCGGGCGTGCACGCACTCCGGCGCAGAAAAATAAAGCACTGGGCACCAGTAGCATACCTGTGCATTCTAAGGTTGTGTCGGGCCGCTGCCATGGGACTTGATACACCCCATGGTGGGACCAGCATAGGTAACTACAGACATCGGGGGCCGTAAGACACATGTAACTATGCGAGTAGGAGCCGATCATCATAGAATGGATCACTTCACCCTGATTATGGGGTGCCAATTGGAAACTAGTTCATATGGGTTCAGAGATTAGCATGGGGTACGATAGTATATTCGACCCTAGACAACTTAACCAAGTTATAATGCATGCCTACTTCTTGTTTATACTTATCATACCCAGTTCTTTATTCATAGACAAAATAGTACTAGACTTACTCAGGCTTTATGTCTGACTCTACTTTTCTTTCGTCTTCTTTCTTCCGTTCCCCCCCCCCCCCCCCCCCAGGTCCTCAGGGAGGGAACACTGCAGCTTGACCAGCCTTAACATCCAGCTTGAAGAAGAGAAATGTATTGCTTGGACTTTCCTGTTTTGAACTATGGCTTTGGACAATCCACTATGGGGACTTTTGCAGTTTATCTATGCTTTATTTATGCTTCTTTAAATAATGTACTCAAGACAGATTATGAAAATGTTATGTTATGTTTTTGGAAAGGATGTAAGACAATCATGGTGATGTTTTGTAACACGTATTTGTTTTTATGAAATAAAAAGTTGTTGTTCTTCCGCTGTTTACAAATATGTGTTCTTATATCTGTCTTGTATATCTGTGACTTGTACTTATAAACCTCCACCAAAATTAGGGCATTCCCTTTGAGAGTGACCCTAACGGAGGTGGGGTGTTTCACTTGGTATCAGAGCATAGGTTTACCAGATAAGATAAAAAGTTTTGAAAAATTATTTTCAAAAAGGAAATTTAAAGAAGCATTTTTAAAAGAAAAATATTATTTTATTTTTAAAAGGCAAAGTCCACTCCCCAAAGCCATAGGTACTATCTCTTATCCTTCGTTTTGAATCTATCCTTTTTGTTTCAGCATGTCCCAAGAACTTAACTTGCCGGAAGGGGTGCCAATACCTGGTTGGTTTAGACGGTTCTTAGAAGCAAGGGCCACTCAGCCAGGTCCTACCGTTCCTCCTCCCCCAGCGGAAGGAAATCATCCAGCTGCAGCAGCACCTTTTCCTCCACCTCCTCCTCGGGGAAACACTTTTGCTAAGATATGTAAAGATTTTAAAGCTATGGGAGGAAGGGATTTCCATGGAACTGAGTCCTTCGTAGCAGCTAGGAATTGGCTGAAAGAAACGGAGGACCTATTCATCATCTTTGAGGTAGAAGATAGACAAAAAGTACAGTTGGCAGTGTGGCTATTGAAGGGCGAGGCTTCCTACTGGTGGGAAGTCACTAATGCTGAAAGACCAGTGGAGACATGGGAGGACTTTAGGGCAAGGTTTGAGACCAAATTTCTCTCAGATGCGGAAAGAAGTTTGCAGTTGGAAAAATTCTTATTTCTTAAGCAAGGGGACAAGACAGTCAGAGAGTATGTGAATCAGTTCGATGAGCTGGCTAGGTTTGGACTTGACCTAGTCAACACCCCGCACAAGAAGGCTCTCCGTTTCGTCAAAGGGTTGAATGAGCCATTACACAGTTTGGCCATGACCCATATACCCATGGGAGCCACGTATGAAAGATTGGTGCAAATGGCATTGCTGAATGAAGAGGATAAGGGCAAGAAGAAAGAGGGTTTGCAGCCCAAGAAGACAGACTTTAAGAAGGGTGGGAAAGGCAACAAAGAGAAGAGGAAGTGTAATTTCTGTGGCAAAGTGGGGCACTTAGTAAAGGACTGCCGGAAAAAGAAGGCCAAGGAGAATGGTGGGTGCTTTTCATGCGGTCAGACAGGCCATAGGGCTAAGGACTGCCCAAAGAAACAAGGACAGGGGCAGAGGGCTGGATCCACCCCAGGGGCACAGGTCCATGTGCTGGAAGCGCCACCTCTGCAACAGCGAGGTATAAATACTTCTGTAGAAAGTGTAGTTTATCTTTATGATCACCCCGTTCGCACTTTATTTGATTCTGGCGCATCACACTCCTTTATCTCGTCTGCTTTAGTAGAATCTCTGCACCTAAAAACTAGTATGGTAGAGGACCCCTTAATTGTTTCAAACCCAATTGGGGGCCCAGCTCGTTTGTCTATGATCTGTTTGGGATTGAAAATTTCTATCCTAAGTGTAGAATTTCTATGTAGTGCCTTTGTTTTGGGCTTTTCGGGGTATGGTTTGATTTTGGGTATGGATTGGCTATCCCGTAATGGGACCATCCTTGATTGTGAGAAAAGGGTTGTTAGGCTCCTAACCCAGCTCGATAATACTTTGGAAATTTCTTGTAATCCCTCGTATGCGGTTATGCTTAGTTATCTTGAATCGCTAGATGCCTCTGTTGAAAACTTGCAATCAGTTAGAGTGGTCCGGGAATATCCGGATGTCTTCGAAGAGGTGAAGGGCTTGCCTCCGAAGCGGGAAATAGACTTCCGCATATATCTTGTAGATAATGCAAAGCCCGTTGCGTTGCCCGTTAGACATATGGCTCCACGAGAAAGGAGAGAGCTCAGTAAACAGATTAAAGAGCTTCTAGAAAAGGGGTTCATTAGGAGGAGCATTTCAGAATGGGGCGCTCCAGTGGTGTTCGCTACAAAGGCAGATGGTTCACTCCGCCTATGTGTTGACTATAGGGAGCTCAACAAGCTAACGAAAAAGAATAGGCACCCTCTCCCTAGAATTGACGATTTATTTGACCAGCTTGTAGGAGCGTCTGTTTTCTCCCAACTCGATTTAGCAACCGGTTTTCATCAGCTAAGGGTGGCTGAAGATAGCATCGATAAAACGGCGTTTAGAACCCCAGACGGCTTCTTTGAATGGCTTGTCATGCCTTTCGGCTTGACAAATGCACCTGCTTACTTCGTGGACCTGATGAGTAGGGTATTTAGAGATTTCCTCAACAAATTCGTAGTGGTCTTCGTAGATGATATCCTTATCTTCTCAAAGAGTGAAGAGGAACATGCTCAGCACCTAAGGGCAATCATGGAAACTTTGCGAGTCCATCAACTAAAAGCCAAGTTCTCCAAATGCCACTTTTGGAGAGAAGAGGTGAGGTTCCTTGGGCACATAGTATCCAAACAAGGGTTAGCAGTGGACCCTACTAAGGTAGTGGCGGTACAAGATTGGAAGACACCAAGGAATGCAACTGAGGTCCGAAGCTTTCTAGGACTAGCAGGTTTCTATCGAAAATTTATAAGGGATTTTGCGAAAATCTCAGCTCCGCTCACGAAATTGACTAAGAAGAATCTAGTGTTCAATTGGGACTTGGATTGCGAATTTGCTTTCCAACGACTGAAAAGGGCTCTTACAAAAACCCCAGTCTTGACGCTGCCAGATGGGAGCAAGATGTTCACTGTTTATACGGATGCATGTGGGACAGGACTAGGCGCCGTCTTAATGCAAGAAGGAAGGGTAGTAGCTTATGGCGGGAGGCAATTGAAGGTGCACGAAAAGAACTACCCAACCCACGATCTCGAATTAGCCGCCATCGTCTTTGCACTCAAGTCTTGGCGACACTATCTCCTAGGTGAGAAGTTCGAACTTTACACTGACCATAAATCGTTGAAATATCTTTTCTCGCAGAAGGATCTTAATTTGAGGCAACAAAGATGGATGGAGTTTCTTGCCTCGTACGATTTCGAAATCTCCTATACTCCGGGCAAAGGCAACGTAGTGGCAGACGCGTTGAGCCGAAAGAAATTGACCCTAAGCCCGTTGTTTGTTGAAAGACAAAGCCTAGAGTTTATAGCCAGCTTCGACTTTAGGCCCTCCTCCGATTTCGTACCAGGCTTGCTAGCATCTCTCGAAGTGCGCCCAACTTTAGTGGATTCAGTAGGGGCAGCACAACGCGAAGACCCTCAGCTTGTGGAAATAATTGATAGGCTAATTAGGGGTGAGACTTCAAGTCACCTCAACAGATACTCCATCGACGATAAGGGTTTGCTAAGGCGAGACGGAAGACTATGCGTCCCACAGACAAACGATTTAATAAAGAAGGTTCTCGAGGAAGCACATCACTCCAAGATGACGATACACCCAGGCGGGGATAAAATGTACAAAGACATAAAAAGGACTTTCTTTTGGAATAGCATGAAAAAGGACGTGGAAGAATTTCTAAATGTATGGTGTGCCAACAGGTTAAGGCGGAACAGAAAAAGCCTGGCGGACTACTACATCCTCTGGAGGTCCCGCAATGGAAGTGGGATAGCATCTCAATGGATTTCATCGATGGGCTGCCTAGGTCTAGGAGAGGCAACACTAGCATTTGGGTAATAGTGGATAGGCTTACTAAAAGCGCCCACTTTTTACCTATCAAAAGTAAAAGAACTGCCTCATCCCTAGCATCACTTTACCTCAAGGAAATCGTTTGACTCCATGGAATACCATCTAGCATTGTTAGTGACCGAGACCCCATCTTCACCAGCGAGTTTTGGCGGAGTCTGCAAGAAGCAGTAGGAACGCAGTTATGCTTGAGCACAGCCTATCATCCCCAAACCGACGGCCAAACAGAGAGAGTGAACAGAGTTTTGGAAGACCTTTTAAGGCTATGCGTCCTCGACTTCGGAGGGACATGGGAAGACCACCTTCCTTTGGTGGAATTTGCCTACAACAACAGCTATCAAGCAACCATCGGAATGGCGCCCTTCGAAGCTTTATATGGAAGACCGTGCCGATCGCCCACTTGTTGGTGGGAGTCCACGGATAAGCTCATACTTGGACCAGACATGATCCGAGAGACCTCAGAGAAAGTAGACTTAATACGAAAGAGGATGAAGACGGCCCAAGACAGACAAAAGTCCTACGCCGACAAGAGGAGGACCGACCTTGAATTTGAGGTTGGAGACAGAATTTTTCTCAAGGTATCACCACTAAGAAACGTTGTTCGTTTTGGAACCACAGGAAAGCTAGCGCCAAGATTCGTAGGGCCATTCCCTATTATCGAGAAGATTGGGAAAATGGCCTATAGATTAGAGCTACCCGAGAAGTTAGCTGGAGTCCACAACGTTTTTCACGTTTCACATCTCCGAAATTGTCTGCATGAGTCTACTGAAGTGGTAGAGCCAAATATACTCGAAGAGGCCGAAGTGGAACGCGAAGCAACCATAAGAAAAGTTCCAACCCGCATATTAGGAACGGAAGTGAAGAAGCTATGCAACCGCGAAGTCAAGCTCGTCAAAGTTCAGTGGAGCGACGCCGAGGGAGACGCGACTTGGGAAACTGAAGCTAGAATCCGTACAGCCTACCCTTTTCTGTTCGAGGGTACATCCTTGATCTTTCCTTTTCCTTAAGTTGCGCTTTTATCTATCTTTTTAGGTATATTTCCTCGACCGTATCTTTTAGGTAGAAAACCTTTGGATGAAAACATGTAGTTGAAACATGTTATGGATGATGGTTGCAAGTGGTTGCAAGTGATTGCTAGTGGTTGCTCGTGGTTGCATATACACACACAATCTAGGTTTTAGATCGGCTCAGTCACTTCATATTGCATATGCATATATGTTTGCATCCGTATGTGATTGAACTTTAATGTGTTGTCATGTGGATGCTGCATTTGTATTGAATGATTGTGCACTCATGTAGAATCATGAATAGGAAAATTTGCATACATAATGGATTCATGGCACTTACATAATTCGCATTAAGGAGGTCAACTGAATCAGTAGACCGCCTGATTTTGCATTAGATAAGTACATGTACACACACACTTTGCATATGATCATGAAGCATTAGAAGTCTTTTAAGGACAATGGATGCTCGTGTTTGATGGATGAGTAGATGGATGATTGGATGTTAGGATATACATTCCTCCTAACTTGAAGATTTCGGGGACGAAATCCTTTTAAGTGGGGGAGAATGTAACACCCCGGAAATTCTATAACTGTGAAATTCATGAATTAAAGTATAATCAAATTCAAATCAAAGAACTAAGGGAAACGGGATACGCCATTGCGTTCGTCTCGGAAAAATACGCGAAATAGAGTCCGAGTTTTCGAAAAACGGAGTCCGTATGAAGAAGATATGGCCTTTGGAAGTTTTGAATTAAATTTAAAATTCAAACAGAATAAAATAATTAAAAATTGGGCCCAGTGGGCCAGGGCGGATAAACACCCGCCTAGGCCACCCAGGTCGACTGGGCTGTCGACCTGGGCTACCCATGTCGACAGGGCTGTCGACAGCCCTGTCGACAGGGGTGTCGACCTGGTCGAGCCCAGTCAACCTGGCTGGCCAGGTCTGTGTTTGGTCGAATTTCTGTGGTCTGCTTTGTCATTAGGGCTAGGTGGCGGGTTCTAATTGGTCTCTCTATCTAATGAATGGCTACGATCTAACCTAGCAACATCAATGGTCCTAATCAATTCCTAACCTCTATATAAACAACCCTAGACTAAACCCTAATCTATTCATTCAAATTAAGAATATAGCCGCCATGTTGCTGAGGAACGACTAAGAGTAGCCGCCGACTAGAGAGAGAATTAGAAAGAAAGTTCTAAAGCCTAAAGCAATTCAAGCAACCTAAAGCCAATCAATTCAACAAAGGAATCATATCTCTTAATTAGAGAATTCGCCGCAACCATTGTAAGTAGAGTATTACTTTGGTATGAATAAACAACTGTATTGATTTGTATGCTTGAATTGGGATAATAAAGTAGTTCATATTTGTGCAAAATTATGTTATTCATTATAAAGAACTACACGCGGTAGTTCTATGCAAATATACGTTTGGAATATTGCGCAAATTATGTAATCTATGTTGAAGCTACATGTATGTAGTTGATTGAAATTCATGCGAGTTTGGGGCTTTGTCATTATGCCATCATGATGTATATTTTTGTGCATAAATCATTTTGCAAGTAATTGAAACAAGTTTGGTTGTTATAGTTCATATGAAATTATGTTGGAATTTTGACACCATAATCCATGTATTAAGTCATGCTTTTGCAAAACTTACGAATATGGCTAGGCTATGAATGATATTTGGCATAATTGAAATCTATGATTAAGTCTATCTTGTTTAAAAGAATTATATGATGACATATGTGAGACATGGCTAGGTTAGACTCAAAAATCCCTTTTTGCAAGTTTAAAGCAAACACCATGATTAGGAATGTTTATGCTAGAAGTATTTATGCCATGCTTATGTTTGACATTATGCCATGTTTATGCTAGAAGTATTTATGCCATGCTTATGTTTGACATTATGCCTAAATAAAAATATAGGTTCATGTGTCAATAATGATATCTCAATTACAAGTTCACATGCTTTGTTTCATGTCACCTATGTTTTATGACCAAAGTATATATATGCAAGTACACCAGTTTCTATTATGTATTTCCAACGTCATATGCAAGTTCATGCGCTCACCTTCCCCTCTTTGTGTATGTAATCGCGCTTTAAGCCTCCCCTTTCGCATGGCTAAATTGGGCTTTAAAAGGCTAAGCCCAATATATATGAACGGACGTGTAAAACGGGGGAAAATAACGTTGGGTTAAAATTAATTAATGAATGAAAATATAAAATAGAAGGGCCCAAATTCAAGTATGGGTTGGGCCCGTGATTGGTGTGACCTTTACACCATTAACTTAATAATGGGCCGCAAATATTTACATATAAATAAAGAAGAAAGACAAAATAAGTAAAAGTAGAAAATACGATGTGTTTAACCCGAGGTTGGATTGAGTTGTGATGTAAACCTTCCCGGAACCGCCCGGCTGTCCAGTAGTCACAACAATACCTATCCAATGTGAGAGGTTAAACATGGAGCCCAATAAGGACCCGAGGTTAGACTGAGTTGTGGCGTAAGACTGCCCGGAACCAACCGGCAACAGGCAGCCACAACAATACCTGTCTAATGTGAGAGGTCAGGGCCTTAATAAGACAATTAAGGCTGAGTCAGGATTGTTAGGATTAAGTGGACTAAAGACTTAATCAAAATGGAACATGCTAAACTAAACGGACTGGTGGGGGTTAGGTTAGAAACACTTAACCAACTTAGCATGTTGGCTAGAGATAGAAAACCTAGTAACGGGGGACCCTTTTCAGCAGTAACCCTAAAAGGTGTATCATGATACCCTGAAACTAGGCAGCGTGGGGCACGATTACTGGGCTGATTGTAAGAGGTCAAAGCGACGGCGGTGGTGTAGCAGTGTAGGTTCTAACGGTGTGCGGGCGTGCACACACTCCGGCGCAGAAAAATAAAGCACTGGGCACCAGTAGCATACCTGTGCATTCTAAGGTTGTGTCGGGCCGCTGCCATGGGACTTGATACACCCCATGGTGGGACCAGCATAGGTAACTACAGACATCGGGGGCCGTAAGACACATGTAACTATGCGAGTAGGAGCCGATCATCATAGAATGGATCACTTCACCCTGATTATGGGGTGCCAATTGGAAACTAGTTCATATGGGTTCAGAGATTAGCATGGGGTACGATAGTATATTCGACCCTAGACAACTTAACCAAGTTATAATGCATGCCTACTTCTTGTTTATACTTATCATACCCAGTTCTTTATTCATAGACAAAATAGTACTAGACTTACTCAGGCTTTATGTCTGACTCTACTTTTCTTTCGTCTTCTTTCTTCCGTTCCCCCCTCCCCCCCCCCCCCAGGTCCTCAGGGAGGGAACACTGCAGCTTGACCAGCCTTAACATCCAGCTTGAAGAAGAGAAATGTATTGCTTGGACTTTCCTGTTTTGAACTATGGCTTTGGACAATCCACTATGGGGACTTTTGCAGTTTATCTATGCTTTATTTATGCTTCTTTAAATAATGTACTCAAGACAGATTATGAAAATGTTATGTTATGTTTTTGGAAAGGATGTAAGACAATCATGGTGATGTTTTGTAACACGTATTTGTTTTTATGAAATAAAAAGTTGTTGTTCTTCCGCTGTTTACAAATATGTGTTCTTATATCTGTCTTGTATATCTGTGACTTGTACTTATAAACCACCACCAAAATTAGGGCATTCCCTTTGAGAGTGACCCTAACGGAGGTGGGGTGTTTCAGATTACATGATCATATGAGTGTATGAGAGTTTCTATGTTCATATGAGAGCTTCTAAACTTGATTTCAAGGCAAATCTTCATCAAAGCAAGGATCTTTCTTATTATTTTCTCAAGGGTTTTATTGGAGCTTATTGATTTGGGGTTTTTGCTAGTGTGGCTTCGTCTCAATCTTTTTATATATTGATTTGTGCCTTCATAGAATTGTAAGCCCCCTCCTACTCTTAGATATTAACTATAAAGTTAAATGAATGTTTCAAGTTTGGGTTTGATCATTAAGTATGATACATGCTATCATGTTATGCAAGTCTATAAAGTCATTACCTTGATCTTGTGGGTTAAAAGCTATAACCTTTATGTTGAAATGTTGCATTATGCAACATGAGAACCCTCATAACCTTTAGGTTAACTTGCATATGAAGTCATAACCCTTATGTGATGTTATATGCGAGTTACTTGTCATCATTTCATGTCATCTATGACCATGTATCACCTATTTGCCAAGTTTGAATGTTATGCATGTTTTTGAGGCTTGACAATGTAACATGCAAGTTTGTGAGCACATTTATGCCTCATTTCCACCCTGTTTAACTTGTGGCCTTATACCCTTTTTTTTCATGCCTTTGCCAAGTTCCTTCTTTTAAAACATTATACGTTGTTGCGAATGTATATGCGAGTTTAAAAGCGTTGGGGTTATGTTATGGGTAAACTTCAATGACATGAAACATGATTTGGGTAAATTGGTATAAACGTGACAACATGTAACTTTGGCTATGAGCATGGGACTTGGAAACTTGACACGTATGGGTTGTAAGTGTAACAAGACACTAGACCAAACATGAAAATGGCCAACTCGAGGTTGGGTTGAGTTTGTAGCATAAATCTACCCGGACCCGCCCGACTTAACTAGTGGCTACAAACAATAGGATCCAATGTGAGAAGTTGGTCATGTCGCGCTTAAGACCCGAGGTTAGACTAGGTTGTGGTGTAAAACTACCCGGACCCGCCCGGCTTAACTAGTTACCACAACAAGGTCTAATGTGAGAGGTTAAGAGTGCATTAATTAAATTAATGCCACATGATAAGGTTAAGTAAATTTGACTAATGACACTTAACCGATATGACACGAATCGGTAGGTTAAGTGGGACCGGACTTGATTTCTTATTGACACTTAACCATACAAGACAATTAGGGGATGGGGTTAAGTAATTTACGCTTAACTAATCCGACTGGGTAATTAGATGGGGTTAAGTAATTCACACTTAACTAATCTAAACACGGTAATTAGATGGGGTTAAGTAACTTAGACTTAACTAATCTAAACACGGTAATTAGATAGGGTTAAGTAACTTAGACTTAACTAATCTAAACACGGTAATTAGATGGGGTTACGTAACCTTCACTTAACTAATCTAAACACGGTAATTCGGTGGGGTTAAGTTAAACAATTAACCAATCTAAATGCGTTAATTCAATGAGGTTAAGTAACCAATACTTAACCAATTTAACACGGTAATTTAATGGGGTTAAGTAACTTATACTTAACCAATTATACGTGATGATTTGATGAGATTAAGTAACCTATACTTAACCAATCTAATAGGTGGACCTGATAGGGTTAAGTCACAAGACTTTTAAAAGTAGGCTTAACCATTGTAATACAATTAGTGGATGGGGTTAAGCTAACCCATGCTTAACCAATCCGACTCGATAATCTGATGGGATTAAGATAATCTATGCTTAATCAATCTAACATGATAATCTGATAGGCTTAAGACAAATAAATACTTAACCAATTTGACTTGATAAGGTTAAGTCATGAGCTTCTTGGTACGCTCAACCAACCTGTAGGGCTAAGCCTTGAACTTGAGTACTTAGCCATTCTTGACATGATTCGTAGGCGGGTTAAGTCATGAACTTGGATAACAACACTTAACCCATTTGACAAAACCCTAGCTCAGGGGACTAGGTTGGAAATCGTAGTTAACAAGGATAGTGGAAAGAGGGGCTAAGTGGTAAACCTTAGTTAAGGGTAACTAAGTAATAATTCTTAGCAAAGGACATGGACTAGTTCATAAAGACATGAGTAACCTGGTACGGTAGGTCATCGCTTAGTATACGAGGAGGAGCAAGTTATCTGACTTGGATAAAAGCTCCAGCGAACTGGGTGACGAAGCGGAAGCTTCGGGGAACGTGAGGGTACTCTTGGTATCCCTCTATGAGGTGGCGTGTGGTCCATGAAACCCGGCCTCACAGAGGTTAAGGTCTACGGTAGAAGAGCCAAGAGTATGCCTTGGTTGCTATGCGAGCGATCTAAAGACTAGGATGGATTAGCGTGGAGTCGACGATACTTGATTTTTCCACGGGATAGCATGTCGCCGACCACCTACCATCTTTAGTCAATCGTGTACGTACGGAAAGGCAGGGAACTCCCAAAAGACCATATACTAGCTATCAAGTTATGGGTGAGGTTGGCTATCTGGAAGTGGGCATCGATGGGCCTTAGTGTAGTTCTCATACAAGATTTTTCTTGGATTGCCTTTCAGTAGTTGAGGGAGGGGTCACGTGGGACCATAGCCACGGGTACAAAAACAGACCTTGATATCTGCATCAACAGACGACTTAAAGCTCCCGACCGAGTTCCATATTTCTTGATTTGCCCTGGCACGGAACTCGGATGGCATATTGAGGAACATGTGCATCTAGACATGGAAAACGATTCACGATACATACGTGGGATAAAGGGCGCGGTTGACGGGTGGCATAATCCCTAGTGGCCCTAGGTGGCTGAACCCAAACCGAGACACGGAAACGTTCATTAGGTAGCATAATCCCTAGTGGTCCTAGGTGGCATAAATCCTAGGTGGACACGCGATAGTTCATGGTAAGGAAACATAACTAGATCGAGGGTAGCAGTCCAAAATAACTTCAAGGATAAAACGTTTACATGGGAAAGCCCGTATGGCCTACGGCAAAGGACTGAACTTATACATGGAAGGAAACATACGAGTTGGAAAAACCTACATATGTTATATATATTAGGGTGACATGGACCATTACATGACATTGGGCAAGGGACATTCATAGTTGACACATGACACGGGTTGGGATACTAGTACGAGGGGTGCAGAGCAAATATACATGATACATACCTTAGGATGTTATACATGGTAGATACCTTGGGATAGTATACTTGATAGAAACCTGACGATGTGGTACCTTGATTTATCTTGACACTGTAGTTTATCATGACACACTCATTTATCTTGGTACAGTAGTCATCCTGTTATTTTGGTTTAGCTTATCTATCTTGTCATCATACTTATGTTCATCTCAGTTCCTCATGCCAGTTAACTTTACTAGTTTATATACTGATAGTAGATAGGGCTTACCAGTCTTTATGACTGACCCTGTTTTCTTTCGCCTCTTGTCTTCCGTCCCCCCCCCCCCCCCCAGGTTACAGGGAGGAAATGCTATTGTTAGTTTGGACTTCTTCTGTTTGAAGGTCATCACGCATGGCTTGGACTTCTCTTGGCTATGGCTACTTTACTGTTTTACTTAGGGAATAATTTATGAAATGACTTTATGCTTCTTTATTATTGCAAGACAGGTTTTGATGTATTTTGATGTAAAAGGCTTTAGACCTTATTTTACAAGGTAATGAAATTTGTTTTACTTCCGCTGTTTTATATATATATATATATATGTTCTGTCTTGTAATATTTTTGTACATTTTTACCAATGATACCCCTCTAAAGCTAGCGCATTCCTTTGCGAGTGACCCTAGCGGAGGTGGGGTGTTACAGGTTACCTAGAACCTCTTGATGCATTTGTTGGTAATCCGTTCGAGTAGAGTTCGCTGCTAAGGCGGATGGTTCATTTCGCTTGTGCATGAGTTATGGAAATCACTCTAGTAAGTACACTTGGTAACATGGTTGGCATCTGTTTGTTTTCAAGAGATAAATTCTTCTGCGTGGAATGTCGTAGAGCGAGTAAACGAGATCCATGATTCACTAGTGAATTTTGGAGAGCTTACATGAAACCATGAGTGCACGGATATGGTTGAGCCAAGTATACTAGAGGGTGAATAAGTAAAAGTGGAACGAGAGGCAACAATGAAGTGAGTTCCAGCTCATATTTGGAAATAGGAGTTAAGAGGCCACGAAATCATGAAGTTAAAGATGGTCAAAGCACAATGGAATTAAGCTCAAGGAAATGCGACTTAGAAGATTGAAGACAAGATGTAATGACCCGGATCCTTATGGGTTAATTTTTGAATATTTAATATTTAATTCAAATATTGGGTGGATAATATAAATGAAATTTTTCATATTTGAGTTATTGATTTAATAATCGATTTCGATTTAAAATCGAATATATTAAATTGACGAATAGGAAAAACAATAAATATATAAATTCGAAGTTAGAGCTGAATCAAGATAATTCAGATGATCTGTGGAAATTCTAATTCGAATATAAACGATAATAATAATGATATTATTATTGAAGAATTTATCGGTTTGAAATTAATTTATATCAATTTAAATAAATATCTTCCACAGACGATCGAATTGGACTTCGTGACCTATCCCAGTGGGTTCAGAATAGTGGTTTTACCCTAGAATGGACAGTTGTTGGGTTCAGAGAGGAGTCCGGAATCATGGGATATTTTAATTTAAAGGATACCGATTTAGAATAAAATTTAAAATCATAAATTCTTTTTTTCTTATGGACATAAGAAAAGCAACAAGGAGCAAAAATAAGGTCTCGATGTTCACTTTAAAACCGCATCTCCTCCTGTATAATTCCATGGAAATAAAACAACCACGTTTTCCCCCTTTTTCCTTTATATAACACAACACACCCTCTGTCTTTCCTTTCATTTCGATTTCCTCTGAAGAAATAAAACCAAAATATTAAGGCTTCAGAAGGAAAATAAATAAATCAAGCCGCTCTTTCCTTCCCTCTTCCTCAAATAGAAATCGCGAGTTAGGGCTTCAACCGGTTTCGGCGTTGGTGCGCAGCAGTTGGGGAAGTTCGAATTCGAAGCTAACCATCTAGATGAGGCGCGAGTTACTGTAGCCAGGCCTAGGGTACTAAAGGCGATAAGCATGAATTGGGCGGAGTTAGTTCGAGATCGTTTCTGAGTGGTTCGTGGGTTTCGACACTGCGATGGAGTTCTGAAAAAAAACACGTTAGCAGTTAGGGAAGCGAGGTCTGGTTTGGGGGAGTACATCGAGCCGGTGATGTGCTAGGTGTATGAGGGGACTCGAGATGATGTTGCGATGACCTGTTGGAGATTGCGATTTTGGGAAAGCCAGTATCGGTTGTTGCGACTTTTATCGACTTCAGAAGCAACGTTGATGTTGTGTGTGTTCGAATTGATGGGGAGTGCAATGGCTGATATTGACGAATACTGCAAATCACGAGACGATGTTGAGGGCTCGGTAGTGTGAATAGGATGATGGTTGTGAGCTGTTCATTTGGTTAGAGAGAAGGGAGTTTTGTCTGGACAAGGTTATCTGCAGTTGACAGTGGATATAGGAGTTTCAATCCCTGATTTTGGGATAACCCTATTAAGGTAATGCACTCTAGACTTTTTTGTTTCAGAACTAAAAGCATTTATAAAATTTGAAGGGCATTTAGTTGTTTATTTTAGGTGGGGAGGGAATTTGTTAAGGGCTATAATTTCAAGGAGAAATGGAATGAACTATTAAGGTAAATCCTGATTATTATTTTTTAACTCAAAATTTGTAAGGAGATTTAGTTTATAAAATTGAAAACTAATTGAAGTAAATTTAGTTTATATAATTTTTATAAAGGAATTAGTTAGTAATGGAATAAGGTTTGTAGACTAATTGTTGAAGGATGAAATTAAGATTTAATTTAGAACTGGTTTATACCTGGGTAATTACTTAAATTAAATTAGAAAAAAACTCGATAATTTTATTAATGTTATTTTACATTGAAATACAGATGTATGGAGGAATCACTGTAAAATCTATATAATTGGCTTCATTGGGTATTCGGAAAATAAAAGCCCTGGTGAGTAAATCTCACTCACCTGTTTGTTTAGAATTATTTTTATATTCGATAAAAATAATTGTTTGTTGCTTGTTTGAATGCTGTCTGATTGTTTTAAAATATATATTAGTTATTTAGGATATATATATATATATTGGGTTGATGATTGGTTGGATTCCCGCAGTCTTATTAGCGGATGCCCGCGGTTTCATAGCGGATGATTACCCTATACACCCCCACGCTATGATTAGTGGATGACCTTCTATACCACGATATCCTGCCTCGAAGCAGTATGGGTATTACTATGTTGACTAACGTCTGTGGATGCAGGAAAACAGGTTGGAGGAATCCAACAGGATTCCTCAAAAATATATTATCTGTTTGTTTATTTATTTGCATATACACTGTCATATATGATGTGTTAGGAAAATAAATAATTGGTTGCTTTGTGTGTTTAAATATCACTGGGGCTTAAGTGTTGATATTTAAGAATATCATGAAAAAGGGTATTTGAGATTTAGAAAGAAAATTCTATTTTTCTAAAATAGAATTTGAAATTTGAATATATAAGATTCAAATAGAATAGAATTTGAAATTCGAATAGAATAATATTAACTCGTTTTGAATATATATATATAACAAGTATTGAATTTATAAACTTTGTTTATAAATGAAAAGGTGGGATTTGAATTGAATTTATAAACTTTGGTTATAAATGAAAAGGTGGGATTTGAATTGAATTTATAAACTTTGTTTGTAAATATATAATGGGGGATTTTAAGTAAAGTTATAAACGTTGTTTATAAAGAAATGCAGAGATATTCAAATAGATTTGAATATAGAATTTGAAAAGAGAATTCAAATAGACTTTGAATATAGAATTTGAAAAGAGAATTCAAATAGAACTTGAAATAGATTTGAATATAGAATTCAAAGTAGTTAATAAGCGAGTTAAAATATATTTGAACATATCATGTTCAAATATGGAAGTGAAATAGACTAAGGAGTAAATTAACAAATTTAGTTAAAACGATTGGTATAGTTAAAATAGATTGGGCAGGTATAGATACAGGAGACAGGTTTGGAATAAAGTGTTAGAAGGTATATAAATAGAATGCCCGACAAAAAGGTACGTATTTAATTTCCATATGAGATTTTATGCGCCGTATCGGCTAGCCGCTTGGCTTTTCTTTTTCTTTTTGATTGGAAAAGGCCTGTGTGGCAGTTTGGGGATTTTCCCGATGTTCCCGGTACAAAGGAGGTTATGGCGAATTTTTCTGGGAATTTAAGGATGAAACACCCCACCTCCGTTAGGGTCACTCTCAAAGGGAATGCCCTAATTTTGGTGGAGGTTTTTAAGTATAAGTCACAGATATACAAGACAGATATAAGAACACATATTTGTAAACAGCGGAAAAACAACAAACTTTATTTCATAAAGCCAAATACGTGTTACAACAACATCCTTTCCAAAAACATAACATAACACTTTCATAATCTGTCTTGATTACATTATTTAAAGAAGCATAAATAAAACATAGATAAACTGCAAAAGTCCCCATAGTGGATTGTCCAAAGCCATAGTTCAAAACAGGAAAGTCCAAGCAATACATTTCTCTTCTTCAAGCTGGATGTTAAGGTTGGTCAAGCTGCTGTGTTCCCTCCCTGTGGACCTGGGGGGGGGAACGGAAGAAAAGAAGACGAAAGAAAAGTAGAGTCAGACATAAAGCCTGAGTAAGTCTAGTACTATTTTGTCTATGAATAAAGAACTGGGTATGATAAGCATAAACAAGAAGTGGGCATGCATTATAACTTGGTTAAGTTGTCTAGGGTCGAATATACTATCGTACCCCATGTAAATCTCTGAACCCATATAAACTAGTTTCCAACTGGCACCCCATAATCAGGGTGATGTGATCCATTCAATGATGATCGGCTCCTACTCGCATAGTTACATGTGTCTTACGGCCCCCGATGTTTGTAGTTACCTATGCTGGTCCCACCGTGGGGTGTATCAAGTCCCATGGTGGCGGCCCGACACAACCTTAGAATGCACAGGTATGCTACTGGTGTCCAGTGCCTTATTTTTCTGCGCCGGAGTGTGTGCACGCCCGCACCCCGTTAGAACCTACACTGCTACACCACCGCCGTCGATTTGACCTCTTACAATCAGCCCAGTAATCGTGCCCCACCCTGCCTAGTTTCAGGGTATCCTGATACACCTTCTAGGGTTACTGCTGAAAAGGGTCCCCCGTTACTAGGTTTTCTATCTCTAGCCAACATGCTAAGTTGGTTAAGTGTTTTCCTAACCTAACCCCACCAGTCTGTTTAGTTTAGCATGTTCCATTTTGATTAAGTCTTTAGTTCACTTAATCCTAACAATCCTGACTCAGCCTTAATTGTCTTATTAAGGCCCTGACCTCTCACATTAGACAGGTATTGTTGTGGCTGCCTGTTGCCGGTTGGTTCCGGGCAATCTTACGCCACAACTCAGTCTAACCTCGGGTCCTTATTGGGCTCCATGTTTAACCTCCCACATTGGATAGGTACTGTTGTGACTACTGGACAGCCGGGCGGTTCCGGGCAGGTTTACATCACAACTCAATCCAACCTCGGGTTAAACACATCGTATGTTCTACATTTACATATTTTGTCTTTCTTCTTTATTTTCTTATATGTAAATATTTGCGGCCCATTATTAAGTTAATGGTGTAAAGGTTACACCAATCATGGGCCCAACCCATACTTGAATTTGGGCCCTTTATATTTTCATTCATTAGTAATTTTAACCCAACGTTATTTTCCCCCGTTTAACACGTCCGTTTATTATATATATGTTGGGCTTAGCCTTTTAAAGCCCAACCTAGCCATGCGAAAAGGGGAGGCTTAAAGCGTGATTACATACACAAAAAGGGGGAAGGTGAGCACATGAACTTGCAATATGACGTTGGAAATATAAAATAGAAACTGGTGTACTTGCATAGTGGTAACATATACTTTGGTCATAAAGCATAGGTGACATGAATCAAGCCATGTAAACTTGTAGTTGAGATAAGAATCTAAATTGGGTATCATTATAGTCATAACTACAACATGAACCTATATTTTTATTTAGGCATGATGTCAAACATAAGCATGGCATAAATATTTCTAACATAAAATCATGATTCTTACTTTAGTCATGTAAACTTGCAAAAAGGGATTTTGGATCTAACCTAGCTATGTACCACATATGTCATCATAAAATTCTTGTAAACAAGATAAACTTAAATCATGGATTTCAATTATGCCAAATATCATTCATAGCCTAGCCATATTCATAAGTTTGCAAATAGGTTTTCTAGTACAAAAGCATGGCTTAATGCATGATGCCCAATTTTTAACATAATTTCATATGGATTATAATAACCCAAACTTATTCCAATTACTTCACAAAAATGATGTTTGTATAAAAGTACCCATTATGATGGCATAATAGCAAAGCCCCAAACTTGCATGAATTTCAATCAACTACATACATGTAGCTTCAACATGGATTACATAATTTGCGAATATTCCAAACGTATATTTGCATAGAACTACCGCATGTAGTTCTTTATAATGAATAACATAATTCGAGAATATCCAAACGTATATAATATTTCAAATTGATAAGAACGCACAAATATGAATTACTTTATTGCCACAATTCAAGTATACAAACCAACTCAATTATTTGTTCATACCAAAGTAATACTCTACTTACAATCGTTGCGGCGAATTCTCTAATTTAGGAATTTAGATATGCGACTCCTTCTGACGTAGGCGTTGATTTGCTTTGTTTGAATTGCTTTAGGCTTTAGAATTTTCCTCCTAATCTTCTCTCCAATTTGGTGGCTACTCCTAGTCGTTCCTCAGCAACATGGCGGCTTTGTTCCAATTTATGAATGAATAGATTAGGGTTTAGTCTAGGGTCCGTTTTATAGGGTTTATGAATTGATTAGAGCCATCGATGTTGCCTGGATTGATCGTAGCCATTCATTCGCAAGAGAGACCAATTAGAGCCTGCCACCTAGCCCTAATGACAAAGCAGACCACAGAAAATCGACTAACAGAGAATAGGCCAGCCGGGTTAGACTGGGTTCGACCTGGCTCTGGACCAGGTCGACAGCCCTGTCGATAGGCCTGTCGACCTGGTTAGACCAGGTCGACAGCCCAGTCGACCTGGGTGCGTCAGGCGGGCCTGGCCCATTGGGCCCCACTTCGGAATTTAAAACTATTTTATTCTGTTTGAATTTTGAATTTAATTCAGAAACTTCCGAAGGCCATATCTTCTTCATACGGACTCCGTTTTTCGAAAACTCGGACTCTATTTCGCGTATTTTTCCGAGACGAACGCAATGGCGTATCCCGTTTCCCTTAGTTCTTTGATTTGAAATTAATTATACTTTAATTTGTTAATTTCACAGTTATAGAATTCGCGGGGTGTTACAAAGGAGTTAGAATATTTTTAAGATAATTTGATAGTTAAAAATCAACGTATCGATATATATAGAAGTCGATAAGGAAACGAACTTAGAAATAGAATAGTATAATCAAAAAGGAAGTATAAGAATAAAATCTAGTAAGAATAGAAAAGGGGAAGTGTGTACGTGTTTAAAGGTAAATCGGTAGTTGTATGGTATTGATTGTTCGAGTAAGTAGTCTTATCTGTTTTGACGTTATAAATGTTATTCAGTCAAGGTCTGAGAGGTAGCTATACCCCCAACTTGATTGATTTTCATTATTAACAAATAAACAGTAAGATTTCAGGCTCGAAGATCAATGTTGAATGAGAGTTAGTTGAATATAGTATTTGGGTTGTCGTACCGATGTTTTACACAACATCTGTTTTAACCCAAATAAATGTAAGCTTGGAAATAGAAGATATTTTCTAAGCTTAGAAAATAAAGGAAGGCGATATTCTGAAATGTTTTCCAAATAATAGAAAAGGGCAATATGGTTATTGAAAATATTTGGTTAACAAATATTGATAAAGAAATAGAGAAGTGATTTAATTAATGGAATATTAATTAAAGGCTCACTGATTGTTGGATGTTTGGATGAACACTTGTTTTATTCGATAGTTAAATCATCGACTATCGAAACACTTGTTTTATTCGATAGTTAAATCACAGACTATCGAAGTTTTGACCATCGTTGTCAATATGGAGAGACCGGTTGGATTATATCCAAAGAACCACTCTGTATTGGCAGTAGCGTTGCGAATCAGATTATATAAAGATAATCGAAGACGGAGTAGAGTGCAAGGACTTTTTCTATTAATAGAAATTGTGCCTTCGATTCATCCTGTTCCTGGGTGACTTGTACGTATGGATGTCTGACAGAGTATTTCTAGAAAGGTCACGTACATTGATTTCTTCAACCGTACCAAGAGTGGAAGCGGAGAAGGAAACTTTTTTTAGCTGACACGTAATGTACTATTGTAGACGTCAATTAGTGATTTTCAATGGATCTGACGATTTGACATTCGAAGTGAATCTGATGTGATGATAAAGCGTAGCTTCAAGCCTCATCATCCGGTAAATGACAGAAATCGAGCAAGCAGCATGGCTATGTAGGTCGCACCTATTAGGGTGTATAATCACCTGATCTAGAGTTTCATTTACTTCTAAAAATCTATTGTCGTTGCTGTCCCATTCGGGAAATGGTTGCTGATCCCAACTGTTGGTGATATACATTCAATACACTCAAGCCAAATGAGTGGTCGGTCATGTGTGGCTGAGTTGCAAGATGTTCTTGTTGAACTCGGTGTATTCTCCTCTAGAGATATACCAACGGAAGGTGGTTCCATACCTTGTCATAGTTGGAAATCAAATACCCAATACATGCTTGCTGTTTTGACTGTATATTATATATGTGGAACGTGAGATGCAAACGATCCACTAGATTGTTATCTACTTGATTTAGACATTATTATAATATCAAAAGAGTTTTGATATAAAGATTATCGTTCCTTTCACAGGGATTTTGAAAGTTAAATCAAGTGTTTGGATTCTCATAAGGGAAAATCTTGTTCCGTGTTATACAGCGTGGTCTTATGAGATATCATTTAGTTTTCAGAAACTGTTTTAAACTGTTTACTCATACCAGTCCCATGACTGACCCGGAGTTTATTTGTTTTGTTTTACCTAAACTCTTGGGTGCCTAAATTTGTACGGGTAGTCAAGTAGTTCAGGATTTTTCAGATATATCTAAAGGAGCTTGGAGCAGGAGGCTTCAGCGTTATCTAGTCATTGTTTTGTTCCGCTGTGTTGTAAGTGCTGTACTCTGATAATGATATGTGTATACAGTACAAATTTTGTATTTCAAAGATATGATATATTATATTTTGTTCCGCTGCGATGTGAGATTCTGTGTTATTGTTTCTGTTCTTCTTCTATCTCTTTCTTCTAAAAAAATGTTTCGTATTTTCGCGATATTTGGGTTGGACGTATGATGTACATAGTCATCTCTGATATTGTGGATTTGCGGGCTGTTACAGTTGGTATCAGAGCTTAGGTTGAGCGAATACCTAGGCTTGTTGGAATGTGCTCATTTGAGATAGGATCAGTAGTATCCTAGAATGAGTTGAGTGTATATATATATGAGGGAGCGTATTTGTTAATTGATATAAAAACTGTTTTATATTGTGTTGACTAGTCTGTTGAGTGAATTATGGATTCTGATCGAATCGTGGGACGCCACGATGTCGATAGGAGTTTATAAACACTTCAACAGAAAATTGGACACAATATTGTTTTAAATAGTTGAGTTGATTGTTAGGATTATAATCAAATTAGATTATTAAACAGAAATAGTTATATATATAACCAATAGAATTTGTATATGAAATCAAATATACAAATGTGATAAATTGAAATTGAATTCCAACCAGAATTCAAAATCCTGGGAGTTTGGAAAATATTTTTCTAAATGGAGTTTGAAAGAAATATAGTACTGAACTCATTCAGTAGCTGGGAAATAATTCTGATGATGGTCGCAACATCATCAGCGTTCATTTTCGAGTTTTTAAGTGATGAATTGCTGCCTTAGAAAAGTTTTGATGGAAATTTGTTTGAAAAGAAACAAGTTCTTTGAAAATTCAAATGTTTTGAATTTGGGATAGATATAAATATATGTATATATTTATATAACTTCAAAGGAATTTTGAAATGGGAATTGGAATATAGATTTCAAATAGAAGTGAAATGGGAATTGGAATATAGATTTCAAATAGAAGTAAATTATAAGGGGATTCAAATATAGAATTTGAACATAGAAAATTAAATAGGATTTGAATAAAGAAAATTCAAATAGAAATTGTATAAGAAAAATTGAAATGGAATTTGAATTCAAAAGAATTCAAATGGATTTGAATAAAGAAAGGTCAAATAGAGATTTGAATATTAGAATTCGAATGGAAAATGGTTAAATAGAATTTCAAAGAGAATATAAAGTGGAGGTTGAATATTAGAATTCAAAGAAAATATGAAGTTTGAAATAGAATTTTAAATAAAAGGAGTTTAAATAGAATTTGAATTCAAAATGAAATTAAATAGAATTTGAATTCAAAGGAGTTAAATTAGAATTCAAATTCAAAGGATTTCAAATAGAAATTGAACAAAGGAATTTAAATAGAAATTGAATAAAGGATTTCAAATGGAATTTGACTAAGGGATTTGAAATGGGTTTTGAATGAAGGATTTCAAATAGAAATAGAAGATAAGAAATTCAAATAGAATTTGGAGATAAGGAATTGAAATAGAATTTGAATAGAAGAAATTCAAATAGAAATTGAATAGAAGGAAATTCAAATATAGAGTTTGAATAAAGAGATTCAAATGGAATTTGAATATTGTAAATATATAGGATTTGAATATTAGAAGTGAAATAGATCGGAAATGTTATGTTGAAATAGAAAAATGGATTGGATATATATTAAAAATTTATCAGATTGGAGTTGAATTTATTATAAACAAAGTTAAAACGTTTATATTTATAAATATAATTAAAACGAGCTCGTTGTAGCGCGGCAGTTCGTAAATTAGCGATTCGAACTTCAATTTAGTATACAGAACTCAATTGAAGTCGGAATTCTTTGAAACAAGAATCGTCGGGGCCGGTTGAACAATAGTTTTCTAATGAAAGAGAAAAATCTGGATTTCGTCGTATATATTTTGAGTTATATCAAAATCAAATTTTTAGAAAAGCAGCGCCAGAACCATTATAAAACCATAACTGTTTAATTAAATAAATAAAAGGATTTTTAGGAAATAAAATCTGAATTGGCATTAGAAAAATCCAGACTGGAGATATAAAATAAATATGAACTCCAGTGAAGTAAGTGAAATGATTTTTAAAACAAAAATCATATTTTAAATGGTTAAATAGAATTAACTAAATTGGAAAATAATTAGTTAAAGGAAATTTGAATCGAAATTGGGTTTTTGGATAAGTAAAAGAGATCGAGGATTTATATTCGAAATTGAATATATAACTCGAGTTGAAAATATAATTAGATTAGTTTATAATTAAGTTGACATATATTTGCACAAGTTATATTCAAATAAAAAGGGTGAAATAGGCAAAACGGTTAATTAGCAACTAGTTAATGGGAATTTGAATGATTGAAATTAAATTTACTTAAGTAAGTTAAATGGATCGGAATGAATAAATTGAGTAAAATCAATGTGAATGGAATATGAATTGGGAATTAATAAAGGAAAAACCCAAAAGAGTTAAAAAGAAAATATATTTGTAAAACAAATATAAAGGAAATATATTTGTAAAACAAATACAAAGGAAGTTATGTGCAAACAAATAGAAGGAGAAATATTTGTAAAAACATTTACAAATAGAATTTAAAAGGGAATATTTGTAAAACATTTACAAATAGATTAAATGGAAATATTTATTTATAGAAAATAAATAGAATGTTGTAAATGAGATATTTATTTGTTAAATAAATAGAATTTAATCAAAGGAACATTTAGAAGATGAATGGAAATTTGTTTTTAACAGGTAAATAGAAAAGATTAATTTATAAATAACAGCTTATAAATTAAATAAAATATTTATCATTAGATAAGTGGGATATATAAGTCAGTCTGAACTTATATAGAGAAGAGATATTGGTTTTTAACACCGATAGTTTTAAATATAAGGGGTACACAACACTTGTATAAGTGGAGTGACGATATTAAAGAGAACATTTATGAAGTGAAGAACCGTTACTAAAAGTAAATCTTTATAAATGAATAAACGTTATCCAATAGGAGTTATTCGAATAGGAGAAGTCGATTAGTGTTAGAATAAATCGATTAGAGTAAGAATTAACCAGTTAGAGTTAATCAGTTAAGGGTTAATCCGTAGAGCTAATTGAATATTAGTTATTCAATTAGAATTTATCAAATATTTGTTATTCAAATTAAGAGTTAACCAGATAGAGTTAATTGAACATAGTTAATCGAATTAGGATTTAATTGAGTGTTAGTTATTCAATTAAAGTTGATCGAATATAGTTATTGAGATAGAGTTAGTCAAACATAGTTACTCAGGATAAGTTGCCATTCCGTACGACTGCTAGCGTATTTCGCAGGGCTGCAGATAGCCTAGGGCGGTCGGATGTTTCCTGAGGGAATCAGGCGTAACCATTGTGATCGCTGTGATCTAGAGTTAAGCGAATGGAGTTATCGAATATTAGTTATTCAAATTAAGTTAAAAGGAGTTATCGAATATTAGTTATTCAAATAGAATTAAAGGAGTTAATCGAATATAGTTTATTCGAATAGAGTTAAAGGAGTTATCGAATATAGCTTATTCAGAAGGAGTTAAGTGAAAAGAGTTAATCAATAAAGTTAAATCGAACTAGAGTTATTCAAATGGAGTTAATCGAATTTAGTTTATTCGAATAGAGAAATAGAGATATAATCGAATATAGTTTATTCGAAGAAAGGTTTTCGAATCTAGTTATTCGAAATAGAGATATAATCGAATATAGTTATTCGAAGGGAGGAGTTATCGAATAGGGATTTATTCGAAAGAGAGTTACGTAAGGAAGTTTGAAATGTTGAGTATCAACATAAATAAGTTTTGAAAAGATAAATGGGTTTGTAGCACCTTTCCTACCTTAGCAATTTCGAGGACGAAATTATTTTAAGTGGGGAAGATTGTAATGACCCGGATCCTTATGGGTTAATTTTTGAATATTTAATATTTAATTTAAATATTGGGTGGATAATATAAATGAATTTTTCATATTTGAGTTATTGATGTAATAATCGATTTCGATTTAAAATCGAATATATTAAATTGACGAATAGGAAAAACAACAAATATATAAATTCGAAGTTAGAGCTGAATCAAGATAATTCAGATGATCTGTGGAAATTCTAATTCGAATATAAATGATAATAATAATGATATTATTATTGAAGAATTTATCGGTTTGAAATTAATTTATATCAATTTAAATAAATATCTTCAACAGACGATCGAATTGGACTTCGTGACCTATCCCAGTGGGTTCAGAATAGTGGTTTTACCCTAGAATGGACAGTTGTTGGGTTCAGAGAGGAGTCCGCAATCGTGGGATATTTTAATTTAAAGGATACCGATTTAGAATAAAATTTAAAATCATAAATTCTTTTTTTCTTATGGACATAAGCAAAGCAACAAGGAGCAAAAATAAGGTCTCGTTGTTCACTTTAAAACCGCATCTCCTCCTGTATAATTTCATGGAAATAAAACAACCACGTTTTCCCCCTTTTTCCTTTATATAACGCAACACCCCCTCTGTCTTTCCTTTCATTTCGATTTCCTCTGAAGAAATAAAATCAAAATATTAAGGCTTCAGAAGGAAAATAAATAAATCAAGCCGCTCTTTCCTTCCCTCTTCCTCAAATAGAAATCGCGAGTTAGGGCTTCAACCGGTTTCGGCGTTGGTGCGCAGCAGTTGGGGAAGTTCGAATTCGAAGCTAACCATCTAGATGAGGCGCGAGTTACTGTAGCCAGGCCTAGGGTACTAAAGGCGATAAGCATGAATTGGGCGGAGTTAGTTCGAGATCGTTTCTGAGTGGTTCGTGGGTTTCGACACTGCGACGGAGCTCTGGAAAAAAACACGGTAGCAATTAGGGAAGCGAGGTCTGGTTTGGGGGCGTACATCAAGCCGGTGATGTGCTAGGTGTTTGAGGGGACTCGAGATGATGTTGCAATGACCTGTTGGAGATTGCAATTTTGGGAAAGCCAGTATCGGCTGTTGCGACTTTTATCGACTTCAGAAGCAACATCGATGTTGTGTGTGTTCGAGTTGATGGGGAGTGTGATGGCTGATATTGACGAATACTGCAAATCGCGAGACGATGTTGAGGGCTCGGTAGTGTGAATAGGATGATGGTTGTGAGCTGTTCATTTGGGTAGAGAGAAGGGAGTTTTGTCTGGACAAGTGATTGACATTGAAAAATGTTTATTCTATGCTCTTATATTTTATCTTTTGTAAATAAATAAATGATACTTTGGTTACTTTTGTATGCTTTTACAGGATGTCAAGAAATGCCTCCTTCAATTCAAATCAAAGGCCAACTACAAGAAAGAGCTACTTCCTCACATCAAATTCATTTCAATTGCAAAAGAAGTAGTAGCTCACTGGTAAAGGCATAGGAATTGGTGCTGAGAGACCTGAGTTCGAACCCCGTCAAGCTCACTTTTTGCCAAAGAAACGGAGCGCGTTCACACTGGCCCTTTTGCTTTGAGGAATACTTGGATAGTCTTATGTTATATATATACACATATTCATGTGTATGTATTTATGATGTGCACCAATTAACATTTCAGCAATAGCCATATTCTTATCGTGGAATTAAATTCAAATCATCCAATTTCAATTAGAAGAATCTCTTATTGAATGGCTGCCAAGAAAAGATCCATTGTGAAGATTTTATCCTCTGTGTCTTGGGATTCTAATAAACATCCTTGTTTGGAAGAATCAATTACATGCACCAATCAATTAGCCACATAAGAGAATTGAAAGATATGGAAAATATTTACCATGATATGCCCAGATTTTCTCCAATCAAGTTAGTCAAGGAAGGCAAGAAATATTCATGAATGAGGAGGCCCATTTATTCATAGACCTAATTAGGGTTTTTCCCATTCTCATCTATAAATATATGATTGAAACCATTGTAAAAAAACCATTCATTCTTCTGTACTCTCTTTCAGTCATAATAAAGCTTTCTTTTCTTTAGTTTCTGCATTTTATTTTCATGGCATATTGTGTTGTCTAGTCAATTAGATTTGCTAGAACACAATTTGCTATTGCTTCTATTTTTCTCACTAGTGATTGACCGTCTGATTAGATTCAGCGGTAATCCTAGTTTTTATTTTCAGTTGTTGATTTCTTTTCTGCAATTTTATTTCCAGTGTTCTATTTTATTTTAATCATTGAATTTATTACAGATCCGATTAGATTCGAATCTGTAGTGAATTTAATTGCACCTTTTATTCGTAGTTTCAGTTTTTATTTTGCTTTGCGAAAAAAATCAACCTCCAGCTTCGTCTAACACGCCCAAGAAAAAAATAAATAATAATTTTTAATTAAACCTCCATGTGTTCGACCTGTATGCTACACGCCTGTATGCTTGCAGAATTTATTACAAATGTCGCGCTTTTCTAATTCATAGACTAGCGTCGATCAAGTTTGAATTTTCCACTGATTGCCAAACATCTTTTGAAACTCTTAAATCACTCTTGACCACAACTCCCATCATTCAACCTCCTGATTGGACTCAACCCTTTGAACTTATGTGCGACGCTTCTGACTTTGCAATTGGAGCCATCTTGGGTCAGCGGATTGATAAACTCCCTCGAGTCATTTACTACGCTAGCAAAACCTTAAATGAGGCCCAATTGAATTACTCGACTACTGAAAAGGAATTTTTGGCAGTTGTCTTCGCTCTTGAGAAATTCAGACCATATCTCATAGGGTCCAAAGTCATAGTTTGCACTTACCATGTTGCCCTACGATATTTGCTTTCTAAAAAGGATGCCAAGGCCCGCTTGATTCGTTGGATCCTTCTACTTCAAGAATTCGATATAGAAATATGAGATAAAAAGGGTTCTGAGAATGTCGTAGCTGATCATCTCTCTCGAATTGTGCACGAAAATGATAACGACACCCAAATCGATAACTATTTTCCTGACGAACAACTCCTTTTGATCTCTAACACCCCTTGGTACGCTGACATTGTGAATTATCTTGTCACACAACAAATGCCCGCTGAATGGTCGAAACAAGATAAACAAAAATTTCTCTCGAAAGTTCGAAACTTCTATTGGGATGACCCATATCTTTTCAAATACTGTCCAGACCAAATCATTCGAAGGTGTGTGCCCGATCATGAACACCAAAGTATTCTCTCTTTCTCACATGACCATGCTTGTGGCGGTCATTTTGGAGTAAGAAAAACTGCGGCAAAAGTTTTGCAAAGCGGTTTTTATTGGCCCACACTCTTCCGTGACGCTTTCGAATTTTGTTCTAAATGTGTGCGATGTCAACGAACGGGTCGAATCTCTAAGCGGAACATGATGCCTCTCAACCCCATTTTAGTGATTGAGTTATTCGATGTTTGGGGCATCGATTTCATGGGACCATTCCCTAATTCATTTGGGAATCTTTACATCTTGCTTGCGGTAGATTATCTCTCAAAATGGGTTGAAGCCATTCCGACGAAAACCAATGACAACAAGGTTGTTGTCAAATTCCTCAAAGAAAACATCTTTTCACGCTTTGGCACACCTCGAGCTATCATTAGCGATAATGGCACTCACTTCTGTAATCGTGCTTTTGAGTCCTTGCTCAAGAAATACTCAATCACACACAAGCTGTCAACACCTTACCATCCACAAACTAGTGGACAAGTAGAAGTTTCCAATAGACAAATCAAACAAATTCTTGAGAAAACTGTGAATTCCAATAGAAAAGATTGGTCCGTAAAACTGATTGATGCACTTTGGGCTTTTCGCACTGCTTATAAAACCAATCTAGGGATGTCACCATATCGATTAGTCTTTGGAAAGGCCTGTCACTTACCTCTTGAATTAGAGCATCGTGCTCTTTGGGCCATAAAATTTTTGAACTTTGACTTAGAAAAAGCCGGCTCACACAGGAAGTTACAAATTTCTGAATTAGAGGAATTAAGAAATGAGGCGTATGAAAATGCGAAAATCCACAAAGAAAGAACCAAAGCCCAACACGACAAAAACATACTTCGTAAGGAATTCAACGTAGGTCAAAAAGTTCTTTTATACGACTCTAGACTTCACTTGTTTCCAGGAAAACTCAGATCTCGATGGACTGGACCTTATGTCGTGAAAACAGTATACCCTCATGGAGCGGTTGAAATTGAAAATCCTAAGGATGGAAGAGTCTTCAAAGTAAACGGTCAACGACTGAAACCATTTTTGGAATTCGAGCAATATGACGAAGATGACTCTATTGATCTGCATGATCATCCACCATGAATCAGGTGGTACACGTTCTTTTTCTTTTATTTTCATTTTTTTATTTTATTCTTGTTTTCTGCTTTAGACAGTTGGGACACTGTCTCAATCAAGTGTGGGGGGGAGTCTGCATTTCATCCATTTTCATTTTTCTTTGTTTTTATTTCTTTTTATTTTCAGCCATTTAAGTAGGACCATCATACATTTTAGATTGTAGTAACATACCATCATTTTTTTTAAAATACGACTCATTTTCAATTGATACAACAAAATAAGTTTACAATTTTTAGCCAGTTGATAGTATTTTTCTCTCTCAGCTAAATTCGAATTTGAAATATAATTAAAAGTTTAATTTTGAGGGATAATAGTGTAACTGGTACGTAGGGAGATTCTTAGGTGATGGCCATGAAATCTATTCTATATTGTAGACTTTGTTTAAATAAGTGGAGGACTTAAAATACTTATATTGGCTTTTCAAATCTTTAAAACTAAGTTGTGTTAAGTTGAATTCGCGTTACTCTCTTTTGTGCTTATATTTTCGATAACAATAATAATAGTATTCCAAGGGTATCCAACATTGCTTGTATATCAAGCGTTGGTGTGCAAACCCGCCAAGCTCTATCCGACACGTTGTTGACAAAGTCAAAGTTGGAATATCTTGGTCTCATTCTATGAGATTGGACATCTAAGGACTACCGACACGTTGATGACAAAGTCAAAGTCGGCCTGCACAATCCGCCAAGCTCTTTACCTACCCTCCGTTAGTCCACGAGGCAGTGCATGGGTGGTAAACCTTGGTCTTTTTAGTTAGGTGTATGTACTTAATCATAAATTTTAAAATTTTATAGAATAAAGACTAAGCGATGATGCCCAAACACTTCTTGACCTTATTGATTTGACTAGCCATACATGAGAAAATTAGAATACCACTTTGCAAACTGTGCCAAGCAACCTAAGAATTTATTTCATGGTTGCACTATGTTATCGACCGAACTAACTGGCCAAACTGGAATTTAACATTTGAAAACTTGATTTATATTGAAAATTTGTGACAAGTCGAGGTATCTAAAATAAAATCAACTGACTAGAAATTGTTAACTTAATTTGTTGTACCACTTTCCTGAAACAAGTCGTGTTTTCCTTTTTCGCTTTTAATTGCATATGTCCATTGCATTCATGTAGTTTCATTAAAATCATAGCATATTGCATTTGGATTTTGTGGGTAGTATCCGCTGAAAACCCTCACGAGACACCACTCGTCCTACTAGGGACACCTAGAGGTTTAACGGCTTGTTGCGTACGCTCAATGCAATCGTGTTTCCTACGAAAGTGTGACCTATCTAGTTTAGTTTTTCATTTTTTTTTTGTTTTACTCGAGGACGAGTAAAAGATAAGTGTGGGGGTATTTGATTGACATTGAAAAATGTTTATTCTATGCTCTTATATTTTATCTTTTGTAAATAAATAAATGATACTTTGGTTACTTTTGTATGCTTTTACAGGATGTCAAGAAATGCCTCCTTCAATTCAAATCAAAGGCCAACTACAAGAAAGAGCTACTTCCTCACATCAAATTCATTTCAATTGCAAAAGAAGTAGTAGCTCACTGGTAAAGGCATAGGAATTGGTGCTGAGAGACCTGAGTTCGAACTCCGTCAAGCTCACTTTTTGCCAAAGAAACGGAGCGCGTTCACACTGGCCCTTTTGCTTTGAGGAATACTTGGATAGTCTTATGTTATATATATACACATATTCATGTGTATGTATTTATGATGTGCACCAATTAACATTTCAGCAATAGCCATATTCTTATCGTGGAATTAAATTCAAATCATCCAATTTCAATTAGAAGAATCTCTTATTGAATGGCTGCCAAGAAAAGATCCATTGTGAAGATTTTATCCTCTGTGTCTTGGGATTCTAATAAACATCCTTGTTTGGAAGAATCAATTACATGCACCAATCAATTAGCCACATAAGAGAATTGAAAGATATGGAAAATATTTACCATGATATGCCCAGATTTTCTCCAATCAAGTTAGTCAAGGAAGGCAAGAAATATTCATGAATGAGGAGGCCCATTTATTCATAGACCTAATTAGGGTTTTTCCCATTCTCATCTATAAATATATGATTGAAACCATTGTAAAAAAACCATTCATTCTTCTGTACTCTCTTTCAGTCATAATAAAGCTTTCTTTTCTTTAGTTTCTGCATTTTATTTTCATGCCATATTGTGTTGTCTAGTCAATTAGATTTGCTAGAACACAATTTGCTATTGCTTCTATTTTTCTCACTAGTGATTGACCGTCTGATTAGATTCAGCGGTAATCCTAGTTTTTATTTTCAGTTGTTGATTTCTTTTCTGCAATTTTATTTCCAGTGTTCTATTTTATTTTAATCATTGAATTTATTACAGAATCGATTAGATTCGAATCTGTAGTGAATTTAATTGCACCTTTTATTCGTAGTTTCAGTTTTTATTTTGCTTTGCGAAAAAAATCAACCTCCAGCTTCGTCTAACACGCCCAAGAAAAAAATAAATAATAATTTTTAATTAAACCCCCCTATGTTCGACCTGTATGCTACACGCCTGTATGCTTGCAGAATTTATTACAAATGTCGCGCTTTTCTAATTCATAGACTAGCGTCGATCAACAAGGTTATCTGCAGTTGACAGTGGATATAGGAGTTTCAATCCTTGATTTTGGGATAACCCTATTAAGGTAATGCACTCTAGCCTTTTTTGTTTCAGAACTAAAAGTATTTATAAAATATGAAGGGCATTTGGTTGTTCATTTTAGGTGGGGAGGGAATTTGTTAAGGGCTATAATTTCAAGGAGAAATGGAATGAACTATTAAGGTAAATCCTGATTATTATTTTTTAGCTCAAAATTTATAAGGAGATTTAGTATATAAAATTGAAAACTAATTGAAGTAAATTTAGTTTATATAATTTTTATAAAGGAATTAATTAGTAATGGAATAAGGTTTGTAGACTAATTGTTGAAGGATGAAATTAAGATTTAATTTTAATACTAGTTTATACCTGGGTAATCACTTAAATTAAATTAGAAAAAAAACTCGATAATTTTATTAATGTTATTTTACATTGAAATACAGACGTATGGAGGAATCACTGTAAAATCTATATAATTGGCTTCATTGGGTATTCGGAAAATAAAAGCCCTGGTGAGTAAATCTCACTCACCTGTTTGTTTAGAATTATTTTTATATTCGTTAAAAATAATTGTTTGTTGCTTGTTTGAATGTTGTCTGATTGTTTTAAAATATATATTAGTTATTTAGGATATATATATATATATTGGGTTGGTGATTGGTTGGATTCCCGCAGTCTTATTAGCGGATGCCCGCAGTTTCATAGCGGATGATTACCCTATACGCCCCACGCTATGATTAGTGGATGACCTTCTATACCGCGATATCTTGCCTCGAAGCAGGATGGGTATTACTATGTTGACTAACGTCTGTGGATGCAGGAAAACAGGTTGGAGGAATCCAACAGGATTCCTCAAAAATATATTATCTATTTGTTTATTTATTTGCATTTATACTGTCATATATGATGTGTTAGGAAAATAAATAATTGGTTGCTTTGTGTGTTTAAATATCACTGGGGCCTAAGTGTTGATATTTAAAAATATCATGAAAAAGGGTATTTGAGATTTAGAAAGAAAATTCTATTTTTCTAAAATAGAATTTGAAATTTGAATATATAAGATTCAAATATAATAGAATTTGAAATTCGAATAGAATAATATTAACTCGTTTTGAATATATATATAAAACAAGTATTGAATTTATAAAATTTGTTTATAAATGAAAAGGTGGGATTTGAATTGAATTTATAAACTTTGGTTATAAATGAAAAGGTGGGATTTGAATTGAATTTATAAACTTTGTTTGTACATATATAATGGGGGATTTCAAGTAAAGTTATAAACGTTGTTTATAAAGAAATGCAGAGATATTCAAATAGATTTGAATATAGAATTTGAAAAGAGAATTCAAATAGACTTTGAATATAGAATTTGAAAAGAGAATTCAAATAGAACTTGAAATAGATTTGAATATAGAATTCAAAGTAGTTAATCAGCGAGTTAAAATATATTTGAACATGTCATGTTCAAATATGAAAGTGAAATAGACTAAGGAGTAAATTAACAAATTTAATTAACAAATTTAGTTAAAACGATTGGTATAGTTAAAATAGATTGGGCAGGTATAGATACAGGAGACAGGTTTGGAATAAAGTGTTAGAAGGTATATAAATAGAATGCCCGACAAAAAGGTACGTATTTAATTTCCATATGAGATTTTATGCACCATATCAGCAAGCCGCTTGGCTTTTCTTTTTCTTTTTGATTGGTAAAGGCCTGTGTGGCAGTTTGGGGATTTTCCCGATGCTCCCGGTATAAAGGAGGTTATGGCGAATTTTTCCGGGAATTTAAGGAGATAGAATATTTTTAAGATAATTTGATAGTTAGAAATCAACATATCGATATATATAGAAGTCGATAAGGAAACGAACTTAGAAATAGAATAGTATAATCAAAAAGGAAGTATAAGA
The DNA here is from genome assembly GCA_030737875.1 of Allium sativum. Taxonomy (NCBI): domain Eukaryota; kingdom Viridiplantae; phylum Streptophyta; class Magnoliopsida; order Asparagales; family Amaryllidaceae; genus Allium; species Allium sativum. Next base: position 453,975,578 of record CM060924.1, on the reverse strand, counting down.
ATAAAATCTAGTAAGAATAGAAAAGGGGAAGTGTGTACGTGTTTAAAGGTAAATCAGTAGTTGTATGGTATTGATTGTTCGAGTAAGTAGTCTTATCTGTTTTGACGTTATAAATGTTATTCAGTCAAGGTCTGAGAGGTAGTTATACCCCAACTTGATTGATTTTCATTATTAACAAATAAACAGTAAGATTTCAGGCTCGAAGATCAATGTTGAATGAGAGTTAGTTGAATATAGTATTTGGGTTGTCGTACCGATGTTTTACACAACATCCGTTTTAACCCAAATAAATGTAAGCTTGGAAATAGAAGATATTTTCTAAGCTTAGAAAATAAAGGAAGGCGATATTCGGAAATGTTTTCCAAATAATAGAAAAGGGCAATATGGTTATTGAAAATATTTGGTTAACAAATATTGATAAAGAAATAGAGAAGTGATTTAATTAATGGAATATTAATTAAAGGCTCACTGATTGTTGGATGTTTGGATGAACACTTTTTTTATTCGATAGTTAAATCATCGACTATCGAAACACTTGTTTTATTCGATAGTTAAATCACAGACTATCGAAGTTTTGACCATCGTTGTCAATATGGAGAGACCGGTTGGATTATATCCAAAGAACCACTCTGTATTGGCAGTAGCGTTGCGAATCAGATTATATAAAGATAATCGAAGACAGAGTAGAGTGCAAGGACTTTTTCTATTAATAGAAATTGTGCCTTCGATTCATCCTGTTCCTGGGTGACTTGTATGGATGGATGTTTGACAGAGTATTTCCAAAAAGGTCACGTACATTGATTTCTTCAACCGTACCAAGAGTGGAAGTGGAGAAGGAAACTTCTTTTTGCCGACACGTAATGTACTGTTGTAGACGTCAATTAGTGATTTTCGATGGATCTGACGATGTGACATTCGAAGTGAATCTGATGTGATGATAAAGCGTAGCTTCAAGCCTCATCATCCGGTAAATGACAGAAATCGGGCAAGCAGCATGGCTATGTAGGTCGCACCTATTAGGGTGTATAATCACCTGATCTAGAGTTTCATTTACTTCTAAAAATCTATTGTTGATGTTGTCCCATTCAGGAAACGGTTGCTGATCCCAACCGTTGGTGATATACATTCAATACACTCAAGCCAAATGAGTGGTCGGTCATATGTGGCTGAGTTGCAAGATGTTCTTGTTGAACTCGGTGTATTCTCCTCTAGAGATATACCAGTGGAAGGTGGTTCCATACCTTGTCATAGTTGGAAATCAAATACCCAATACATGCTTGCAGTTTTGGCTGTATATTATATATGTGGAAAGTAAGATGCAAACGATCCACTAGATTGTTATCTACTTGATTTAGACATTATTATAATATCAAAAGAGTTTTGATATAAAGATTATCGTTCCTTTCAAAGGGATTTTTAAAGTTAATTCAAGTGTTTGGATTCTCATAAGGGAAAAACCCGTTCCGTGTTATACGGCGTGGTCTTATGAGATATCATTTAGTTTTCAGAAACTGTTTTAAACTGTTTACTCATACCAGTCCCATGACTGACCCGGAGTTTATTTGTTTTGTTTTACCTAAACTCTTGGGTGCCTAAATTTGTACGGGCAGTCAAGTAGTTCAGGATTTTTCAGATATATCTAAAGGAGCTTGGAGCAGGAGGCTTCAGCGTTATCTAGTCACAGTTTTGTTCCGCTGTGTTGTAAGTGTTGTGCTCTGATAATGATATGTGTATACAGTACAAATTTTGTATTTCAAAGGTATGATATATTATATTTTGTTCCGCTGCGATGTGAGATTCTGTGTTATTGTTTCTATTCTTCTTCTATCTCTTTCTTCTAAAAAAAATGTTTCGTATTTTCGCGATATTTGGGTTGGACGTATGATGTATATAGTCAACTCTGATATTGTGGATTTGCGGGCTGTTACACAAGATACGCGCATCATATCTCTTTTTAAGAGTATATTTTTGATCCCTGTTTTCCTGTAGAGCTTACCCACATGCTATCTTTTATGCATATTTCTCTGTCCTATTCTCGATCTTATTTCTGTTGCAAACTCCATAGGGGGTATGACTCATTGGCTAATAATACATGTCAGGATTTGAAGGTGTCCGTTAGGTTGACTAAACCTTTTGGGCTTTATAGGATATGGGTTAGGTTTAGAAAGGGATTTCTTGTAATCCAAAAGGAGTTTATCTTGCTTATCTTCTCGGTCCTATCTTGAGGACCTTAGAGCCCTATGGATGTAAACATGTATTTGAAAAACATGTTATGATTGATATGGTTGCAAGTGGTTGCTCGTGGATGCGCGAATACACACTAGGCACTAGATCGCTCAGTCACATTTCATATTTCATATGTATACGTGTTTATACTTGTTTATGGATGAATTTGAATGTGTTATCATGTGAATATTGCATATGGATGAATGGTTGTGCACACATATAGTGTTTATGTGACTAGGACTATTTGCATACATGTGGATTCATGGCACTAAACATATTTTGCATTTAGAAGATCAATCAGGCCTGATCATTTGCATTAGATAAGGAACACATATACACACACTTTCTGCATATGTTCATACTGCATTAGAAATCTCTTAAGGACAATGTTTGCTTGTGGATAATGTTTTGAGTAGATGGATGATGGATGGTAGGATACGTTCTTCCTAACTTAGAGATTTCGGGGACGAAATCCTTAAAGGAGGGGAGAATGTAACAACCCGAATTTTAATAACGTGTTAAGACAAGAATAGAGGCAGAATTAAATTTTAAAATAAGAATCAAGAGAAACGGTTGGAAACGAGTCTGAAATATGGCCTCTAGAAGTTTCACGAAAAATCAGAAAACGAAAACAGATTTTCAAATATCGAATTTACCCCCAAACAGACTGGGCGGGAAAATTTCCCGCCCAGCCCCAGGTCGACTGGGGAGTCGACCCCCCAGGGACCAGGTCGACTGCCCAGTCGACCTGGGTGTCGACCTAGGGGTCGACCTCCCTGGTCAAGCCAGGTTGGCATGTGTGCACCTACAGGGTCTTGTGGTCTAGTTTGTTGGCCTGTGATGATTTTTGATGGCTCAGATCTAAACTAGGGTTAATCTAAGGGCCTAAACTCGTTCCTACTCCTATAAAAACACCCTAAGACCTAGCCTAATTCACTATAATTCACTCTAATAACAAAGTGCTGCCCAAATATTTCTTGATCATGGCCTCCATCTCCAACTTCAAAGGCTTGAGCATTCAAACTAGATCCATGTCAAAGGAGCAAGCTTTCTACATCAAATCAAGGAAGTAGAGCATCATCTCAACACCGTTCTATGACAAATGCTTGCTCATAAATCTCTAGCCACGCTTTGTAAGTCTTGCTACTTTTAGATCAAAACGGTAGTTCTAATGTTGACATGGAATAAAATGAGATGAAACCTAAGTATGTTAGTCTATGTGAATCTAGTTTTGCCCCTCTTTTGAACCTATGACTTTGGGCTATTTCTTAGTGATTAAATCATGCCACTCATGTTGTGTTTGACCTAGTTTATCATGCAAGATTGAATCTTGACTTGTGGAATGGTTGCATGAACCCTTAGAACAATTTGACTTGTGGAACATTCATATGAACTTGACTTGGGGCTTATGCATGTAAAAGAACCTAAACCCCTCATGACCATTTACATGCTTATGATGATGAACCTAGTGTTATGCTATCATACATATTTGAGGCCAATCCTTTTATGCCATCATACATATTTGAGGCCAATCCCTTTATGCTATCATACATGTTTAAGGCCAATATGTCGTCATATTATTCCTACTATGTTGACTCGCTTTCACTTGCGTTGGGAATATGCCTTGGGTAGTTTAGGCAAACTTGAGATGGGCTATGAAACTTAACATGAATTAAGTAATGGGACAATGGGAATAAGTGGAAAACGTGGACTTTGTCTTTGCCTAAATTTGACATGAACATGACAAGTAGGAAAACATGAAAGTGGCCAACTCGAGGTTGCGTTGAGTTTGTAGCATAAACCTGCCCGGAACCGCCCGGCAAATCCAGTAGCTACAGACAATAAGACCCAATGTGAGAAGTTGGTCATATCGCGCTCAAAACCCGAGGTTAGACTAGGTTGTGGTGTAAAGCTGCCCGGACCCGCCCGGTGTAACCAGTAACCACAACAAAGTCTAATGTGAGAGGTTAGGGTGCATTAATTTACTTAATGCCACATGATAAGGTTAAGTTAGTTTGACTAATGGCACTTAACCGATATGACATGAATGGGTAGGTTAAGTCAGATCGGACTTGATTACTTAAAGACACTTAACCATATAACACGATTAGCGGATGGGTTAGTTTAACCTAAATGGGATTGATATCACCCGATTGGGATAACGCGATGCGTGGCAGGGTTAAGTAAACCCACAAGAATGATACTTAACCATTATAAATACGACTAGTGGATGTGGCTAAGTTAACCTACACTTAACCAATCCGACTCGATAATTTAATGGGGTTAAGTTAACCTACACTTAACCAATTTTACATGATGATTTGATGAGGTTAAGACAACCTATACTTAACCAATCTGACACGGTAATTTGATAGGGTTAAGATAACCTATACTTAACCAATCTGACACGATAATCTAGGGTTAAGTCATGAACTTCTTGATATACTTGACCAACTTGATACATGGTTTGTAGGGCTAAGTCTTGAACTTGAATACTTAGCCAATTTTGACATGATTCGTAGGCGGGGTAAGTCTTGAACTCGAATGACAACACTTAACCCATTAGACAAAACTCTAGTTCGGGGAAACTAAGTGATAAACCTTAGTTAAGGATAACTAAGTAATAATTCTTAGTTAAGGGAATTGGACCAGTTCACAAATAGATGAGTAACCTGATACGGTAGGTCATCGTTTAAACTAACACATGAGGAGGAGCGAATGTTTATCTGACTTAGATAAAGGCTCCAGCGAACTAGGTGACGAAGCGGTAGCTTCAGGGGACGTGAGGGTACTCTTGGTATCCCTCTGTGAGGTTGCAGATGATCCTCCTGGGCTCACAGAGGTTAAGGTCTGCGGTAGAAGAACCAAGGGTATGCCTTGGTTGCTATGCGAGCAACCTAAAGACTAGGGTGGATTAGCGTGGAGTCGGCGATACTTAGTTTAGCCCTGTGATAGAACGTCGTCGACTACCTACCATCTTTAGTCAATCGTGTACGCATGCGGAAAGGCAGAGAACTCCCAATAGACCATATACTTGCTATCTAGTTATGGGTGAGGTTGGCCAATAGGAAAGTAGGACATGGATGGCCGGAGTATAGTTCTCGTGCATGATTTTCTTGGATTGCCTTTCAGTAGTTGAGGGAGGGGTCACGTGGGACCATAACCACCGGTAGAAAAACAGACCTTGATATCTGCATCGGCAGATAACCTAAAGCTCCCGACCGAGTCCTGTGTTTCTTGATTAGCCCTGTCACGGGACTCGGATGGCACATTGAGATACATGTGCATCTAGACATGGAAAAACGATTCACGATACATACGTGGGGAAAAGGGCGTGGTTGACGGGTAGCGTAATCCCTAGTGGTCCTAGGTGGCATAAATCCTAGCCGAACATTCGAGAATTTATGGTAAGAAAATATAGCTAGATCAAGGGTGATAGTCCAAATGATTTCAAGGATAATGTAACTACGTTGAAGTAGTATAGAACTACGTGAGGAAATCCGTAGGATTTACGGCAAAGGACTAAACATATACATGGAAAGAAACATACGAGTTGGGAAAAAACCAACATTAGGTTGACATGGACCATTTCATGACATTGGGCAAGGGACATTTTGTAGCTAACACATGACACGGGTTGGGATACTAGTACGGAAGGTGCAGGGCAAATATACTCGATAGAACCTTAGGGTGTTATACTCGATAGAATCTAGGGGTGTTATACTCGATAGAACCTTGTGGTGTTATACTCGATAGAACCTTGAGGTGTTATACTCGACAGAACCTTGGGATGTTATACTCGATAGAACCTTGGGATCTTATACGTGATTCATAGTGACTGTAGTTTATCTTGATACTGTAGTTCATCCTGTTACTTTGGTTTAGCTTGTTTATCTGGTCATCATCCTTATGTTTACTTTCAACTTATGCATGTCATATTACCTTTACCTATTTTTATGCTGGAAGTAGATAGGACTTACCAGTCTTTATGACTGACCCCGTTTCTTTCGCCTCTTTGTCTTCCGTTCCCCCCCCCCCCAGGTTTTTAGGGAGGAAACAGGATTTTTCTTGGCTATGGCTGCTTTACCGTTTTACTTGGGGAATATTTTATGACTATGGTTTTATGCTTCTTTAACTATTGCAAGACAGGTTTCCAATGTAATGGGTTTTAAAGGCATTATGATGAAAAAGGCTTTAGACCTTATGATTCTATGAGGTAATGAAATTTGGTTTTTTTTTTTCTTCCGCTGTTTTATATGTTCTGTCTTGTAATATTTCTGTGCATGTTTACCTAGACAACGCCCCTCCAAAACTAGTGCATTCTCTTGTGAGTGGCCTTGGCGGAGGTGGGGTGTTACATATTTAGTAAAATGAATGTACATTAAATATGTGTATCATATGGATGTTGCATTTAAACGAATGGTTGTGCACACATGTAGTAATGATATGTATAGGGTTCTTTGCATACATGATGGATACATGGCACTATCATTATTTACATTGAGGAGGTCGACTGAATCAGTGGACCGCCTGATTTTACATTAGTATATGAACATATACACACACTATGCATATGTACATGAAAAGCATAAGAAATCTTTTAAGGACCATTGTTGCTAGTGGTTGATGGTTGAGTAGATGGATGATTGGATGGTTGGATACGTTCTTCTTGACTTAGAGATTTCGAGGACGAAATCATTTAATTAGAGGAGAATGTAACACCTCGAATTTTGACGATTGAATTAACTAAATTTAAGAACACTAAATTTTTAAAAGAGGAATAAAGGGAAATGGGTTGCGCTATTGCGATCGTCTCGGAATTCTGCTTGAGATAGAGTCCGAGTTTGTGTAAATCGGACTTCGTATGAGGAAGTTATGGGCCTCGGAAATTTCACTAATTAAGAAGAATTAATTAAAGTTAAACCCAGCCAGAAAATTCAAATTCGAAACTGCAGGTACACGGCTTGGGCGGGAAAATTCCCGCCCAGGACCCAGGTCGATCTGATCGGATAGGTCGGCCAGGGGTCGACCTGGGGGCCGACCTCCCTAGGTTTTCCAGACCCGAAAATTTGGCCTTGTGACGTGTTTTACGATTTGTACGATTCAGGTGGATTCTAGGGTTAAATCTAAGGCCCTAAATGGTTCTCTACACTTATATATACACCCTAAGACCTAACCCTAATTCATAAATATTATCTATGACACCATTATGCTGTCAAACTCTCTCCTAAACCCTAGTCGCCGCCTCTAATCAAATCTCAAGTGTTCATACACAATTCAAATAAGAGTTTAGAGCTTCAACAACAATTAAAGAAGATCAATCAACATCACCACAACGTTTCTACACCAATTTCAATTCGTTAATCCTTTTCTTTGACCATGAAAGGTGAGTATAGTTATTTTCACAAATTTAATGGGATTAAAGTAACATGAAAAAGTTGTAAAAAGGATTCATATATGTTTGTAATGAAAATCCCACCAAGTCTTCACCTTTTTGATTCATGTCATCATATGCCTATGCTTCTATGTAAAGTTCATACCTTTTATCAGTTTATTCATGTTGAATCTGTCATTATGCCTCTATGCCAGTTTATATGCCCCTTTATTTCATGATGTTAATTCCAATTTTCTATGATTTGATTCTCTCTTCTTATCCCTATTCCTTTTATTTTTGGATCTAGGCTACCTTCAAGCATATGCTAAAAATACTCACGAATGCGAATACGTGGGAACGATTGTGAAATATGGAAAATTGGATATTATTGGATATTTTGGATAATTGGATAATATGTGAAATTGGCATATTTGGGTATGAATTACATGGAATTGATAAAATTGCCTATAATTGAAAATTTGTAATTGAGGCTAATTAATATGTAATTAATGTAATTAGTGACAAGTTGGAATAGACAAAAAGTGTAAACATGATTATATGTTGAATTGGAAACACATGACATGAAAATTGGGGTTTGGGTGAAATACGATTATTAATAAACCTTTGACATGAGGTTAGGCGCAATTGTGGTGTAAGACTGCCCGGAACCGCCTGGCAAATCCAGCTGCCACAATTGGACGTCTAATGTGAGAGGTCAAAGGCATGAATTGTAGGTGTAACGATGGGTGACACGAGGTTAGACCCGATTTGTGGTGTAAGACTGCCCGGAACCGTCCGGCAAATCCAGCGGCCACAAAATGTTCGGTCTAATGTGGGGGGTCATGCACCGTTCGTCATAAGGAATGAATTAAGGAATACTAACCATAATAAGACATGGGTATGGTTAGAGGGTTAAGTGGGGTGACATGTAAATTATGACATGTAAATATGGACTTAACCGGAATAAGATAAGGCATGTAAATTATGACATGTAAGTATGGACTTAACCATAGCATGTGTAAGACATGGACATTTAAATTAAAATGGTTAAGTGGGGGAAAAACCTAGTGGGGGCCAAGCATAGGTGGGAGGCTTGTGTCATATGGGGACCCGTTTCAACCAGTAACCCGTTTGAGAATCTAATTAGGCCCGGTACTAGGCCGGGGTTGGGGCACGCTTACTGGGCTTGAATATAAGAGGTCAAAACGGGAACAGCGGTGGTAACGCAAGTCCAATGGGTTCATGTGCGTGCATGGGTCCGGGTTGGTAGGTAAGACGTTGTTGCATCATGTAGGTATGGCCATGCATTTCATGTTGGTATCGGGGTTGCCACTTTGGGGAGTGATACACCCCACTGTGGGGCCAGCATAGGTGCCTACGGGGTTTAGGGAACCGATCGAATAGGTAGAGTAAGGGTACCTTAGCGGTGGTAGGAGCAAGCCTGCACCTATGATAGCAGCTAGGTACAAGTAACTACCAAGTTTGTCATGTGGGTATAGTTAGTGGGAAGGGATCAACCTTGAGTAAAAGAGACTAGTAGATGTGCGGTGTAATTAAGTAATGTGGTGTAACTTAGCAAAAGTGCAGTGTAACGAAATACATGTTGGTTGAGTTGGATAGTCCTTTGGGTGCTAGTCTGATGTTGACTTCGGTCTTCGGGGTTAGTACTTGGAGGGTTGTTCGCTTAGCCAAGGTGTAGGATTGTCTTAGTACTTAGGAACGAAATCATCTTGTCCATCCTTTTTATCTACCTTCTCTATGTTACAGCCATATCATGATGCCTATTTATGTATTGATCATTTGCCTTACGTATTATTTGTTAAAATTACTGGACTCTCCAGACTTTATGTCTGACCCGTTTGCTTCCACCTCTTTTCTTTCCTCCCCCCCCCCTCTGGTTTGCAAAGAGGGAATACTACAGCTTAGTGCCGATTTCCTTCAGTTGCTTGAAAAGAGTAGATGTATCGCTTTGGACTCTCTCATCTTTATGGCTTTGCTTATGCTCAGTGGGGATTTATGCATTTATGTTATTTAAGTATTTGCTTCTTTATGTACTTTGAAGTTTTTGGAAAAGATTATTGATCCCGTTGTAATGGTTTTGGAAACTACATATGTAAGCTTGTTTTGAGTTGTGATGCTATGAAATAAGTTTTATCTTCCGCTATGTTGTTTTATTTATTTATTCTTGTAATTTATCTGTTCTATACAACAATAACGCTTCATGGACATTGATGCATTCCCTTTGTGAGTGACATTAATGGACATGGGGTGTTACAAGTCTATAGACGGCTCCGGTAAGGTAGAAGTCAATGTCGACAATCAGAACGAAGGGAATGTTTTCCAAGGTAAGAACAGCAACAAAAGAGACAAGTAGGAAAGGTGATTCCAAGAAAAGGCCCCAGTTCCAATCCTTTAAAAGTTACATGCCGTTGAATGATACCCTGAAAAACATTTATCTAGATATTTGTAATGTAATGCATTACAAGAAACCTCCGCCAAGGGATTCGACAGAAAAAGAACGTGAAACTAGAAAATTTTCTTATTTCATGAGACCTACGGCCATTCAGCTAACGAACGCCGACACCCGAGAGATGTGATAGAGAGATTACTGCAAGAAGGGAAGCTCGATGAGTACAAAGTACCTCGAGGGACGAAGGCAGGAAGGTTCTGCTATGAATCAGGGGCAGGGAACTCCTAGAGCTATGACCCAGTAAAAGGGAAAAGGATTACTCATCAACATCATCACCGGAGGGCCTCGCCCATCAGATTTTAGTACTAGAACCATGGAACAATATGTCAACGCAGCAAAGCATCTTGGTGTAGGGGTCCCGAGGATGCTACACCAATTAAACAGCAGAAAACGATGATGGATGACATTGCTTTCCACGATCGAGAAAGCATGGGGGTAGAAACTTCGAGCATAGATCCTTTGGTAGTATTGGCGATGGTACGAAATATTTTGGTCGATTGTGGAAGCACCGTCAATATCTTGTTTAAGAAAGCTTTCGTCCAGATAAAGTTAGAGGCCATAGATTTGAAACCGTGCACAGGTTGGATACGTGGCTTTAACGTTTTGATGATTACACCTGTGGGAGTAGTTGAATTGCCAGTGGAACTCGGTGAGGGAGACTATAGGAGAGTACAGATTCTCCCATTTCTTGTGATGAACGTAGACTCCCCTTATAACACATTTTTGGAATGACTAGCTCTAGCAAAGTTTAGAGCATGTATTGCACCTTGGTGCCTACTGCTAAAGTTCCCAACCGAAGCTGGAATAGGAATGGTCCGTGGGGACCAAGTGACGGGGATAGCTTACTATTTAGCCGAATGGAAGGCGATCCTCCAAGAAGAAGATGTAGAGCCCAACAACACCTGCTCTCCGGCTAGGGAGGCATCAACGTAGCAAGTAAACGAAACATCCCGGCCAATGTCGCTAGAATATCAGTCCGAGGATATAGATCCTAGAGAGGAGGAGGAACCAGGATGTAGAAGGGTGACACCTAACGAAACAACTATGGATACTCTGAATGATAACGACGACCCGACTAAGGTATTAAAAATCGGATCTCATTTAGATTCCCTCTGGACAAGTGAATTGACGGAATTCCTATGAGCTAATTTGGACGTATATGTGTGGACCCATGCTGATATGTGTGGGATTTCTCCATCCATTATGAACCACTCACTGAACATCAATCCGAAAAGTGCCTCAGTCAAACAAAAAAGGCGAATGGTTGGCCCGGAGAGGTATGCGAACTTAAAGGAAGAAGTTGAAAAGCTGGAAAGCAATGTCTTCATTTGAGATTCAGCATATCCTGACTGGATATCGAATCCAATTCTTGTCAAGAAGGCCAATGGAAAATGACGAATGTGCATTGACTTTTCAGATTTGAATGAAGCATTCCCAAAAGATATCTTTCCACTTTTAAGGATCGGCCAGTTAGTAGATTCGACAATGGGACATGAACTTCATTTATTTATGGACGCATATTCGGGATACAACCAAATTCCAATGCTTGTGTCGGACCAGGAGCATACCAGTTTTATCACAGATCTTGGGTTGTATTGTTATATAGTGATGCCTTTTGGATTAAAAAATTCTAGAGCAACGTACCAATGACTCGTGAATCACAAGCTTCATAATCAAATTGGGAAGTCTATGGAGGTATACGTGGATGGCATGCTTGCGAAGTCCAAGCACCTGGCCGATCACATCTCAGATTTAGCGGAAATGTTGGATAATCTTCGACACCATGGGATGAAACTCAACCCTTTAAAATTCTATTTTGGCATCACGTCAGGGAGGATTTTAGGTTTCATCGCCAGCTCTCGCAGAATAGATATCAATCCAGAACAGATTGCAGCGATCAGGAATATTCGTGAACCAAGAAGAATTAAAGATGTGCATAGTTTAGCAGGGAAGGTTGCAACTTTGAGTAGATTTATATCCAGGGCCACGGATAAATGCATTCCTTTCTTCGACTTAATAAGGTGACTAAAGCGTAATTTCGAATGGACCTCGGATTGCATTGAAACCTTTCATAACTTGTTAGACCATTTGGAGAGACCACTGATACTGTTCAAGTTGGTAGATCATAAAGACCTATTCGTTTACTTGGCTGTATCGACGCATGCATTCAGTTCAGCTCTCGTTCATGAGAAGGATTCAAAGACTGGTATACTATGTAAGAAAGAAGTTGGTTGCAGCAGAACGTAATTACCAGAAGATCGAGAAGCTCGCTTACATCTTAGTGATCACTTCAAGATAGTTGCTCCATTACTTCCAGGCTCATCCTATCATAATATATACCGATCAACCGCTACGATGGGTCCTTCAACGACCTGAGGCATCAGAGGTATTGCTTGAATGAAACATCAAATTGAGCCAATTCGACCTCACTTTCCTCCTAAGGAAGTCCATCCGGTGGCAAGCATTAGTAGATTTCATAGCTGAATTCACCATCCCTGAAGAAGATGTGTTGGATGAGGAGGCTGGCCCTTCAGAAACTGAATCAAAATCAAGCACCTGGAAGCTATATACGGACAGTGCTCAAAATGATCGATGGTTCTGACGTCAGAGTTGTATTGCTGACTCCTGAAAGACGGTCAATCTATTATGCCTTACGGTTGAACTTTCCCGCTACTAACAACTCCGAGTACGAGGCCCTGATCGTTGGGCTAAGGCTTGCGAGGGAGTTGGGAGTAGCTGCATTGGATATTTTCTATGACTCTCAGATTGTTGTGTACCAGGTTCGGAAGGAGTTCCATACAAAGGGACCACGATTTGCAGCCGACCTTGAGGGGGTCTAGGATTTGTTAGATGGATTGGAACATTATAGCATTTCCCTTATTCCGCAAGAAAAAAATCAAAAGGCTGACAGTCTTGCCTAGTTAGTCATCTCTGATAACCCAAAAGACATGGAAATGGTCCCGATCGAGACACTAGATATCCCAAGCATTAATCAGATGGAAGTTGACCAAGCTTTGGAGGATGAACCTGAGAGAGAGTCCCGGATGACCCCCAATAAAGAATTTCTTGCAGCATGAAATCCTTCCTGAAAGGAAGAACCAAAGGCATGCTATTGTCCACAAAGCATCAAGATATGTTATGCAGCGCGACATACTCTACAGAAGGGGGTTCACTGTTCCATTGCTCTGGTATATAGACCATGACGACTTCAAGCGTGTATTCAAGGAAGTACATGAAGGAGATTGTGGTGATCACACAGAAGGACAAACATTGGCAAAAAAGATACTGCGATACAGCTATTTAAGGCTTACCATAAATAAAGATGTAGATGATTATTCACAACGCTGTGATAAGTGCCAAAAAATTGCAAGGATTCCTACAGCTCCACCTAGCCAACTTACCTTAATGGTGAGTCCATGGCCATTTTCCGTATGGGGAATTGACATCATTGGGAGCACCTCCCAATCGGTAAAGGTGAAGCAAAGAATGCAATCGTAACTGTGGATTACTTTACGAAGTGGGTAGAGGCCGAATAGTTAACCACAATCACGACCAAGCGGGTAATCAACTTCATTGTTAGAAACATCATACTTCGGTTTGGAATCCTATGGACTATCATAACCGAGAACGGGACCCAATTTGATAGCACAGAGTTTAGAGATTCCTGCCAACGGTACTGCATCGAGAAGAGAGACAACACTTTGGCACATTCGCAGTTGAATGGACAAGTAGAAGTTATGAATAAAATCATCAAGTCTATTCTGAAAAAATTGATTGGAGCAGGCGAAGGCCATGTGAGTTGATGAATTACCTTTGGCTCTATAGGCGTACCGAACGACCTACAAGACAGCAACGGGTAACACTTCATTCTCACTATCATATGGCTCAGAGGCAGTCATCCCAGTGGAGCTTAAAATCCCTTCTCACCGGACAACGTATTTCAATCCTATGATGAACAAGGCTCTTCTCCTTGAATCTTTGGACATGATTGACGAGAAAAGAGATGAGGCGGATTTGTGTGCCTCATAAAACAAACATTAGGTTCCCCGATACAACCAAAAGGTTTGACCAGTGACACCTAGTACTGAAGCGTGTCTTCCCGACCCCGACTTTCATGGGACTGAAGTGGGAAGGACCATACGTCATTCATCATAGGCTTGATAATGGAGCTTTCATGATAACAACCGTTGATCGCGATCACCTTCCGAGAGCATGGAACGCCGAGATATACGACACTACCTAACTTGAACTTGTAATTTTTCTTTTATTTTCTAGACTGTGTAATGTGGTACACTTGCCCAAGACCATTTGGTTGATAAATACAAGATATTATAAAGTGGATGTAGGCTAACACTTGGTCGAACCACTATAAAAATATCATGTGACCTCTATTACTTACTGCATTTATCTCTCTGACCCTTGTGTTTATTTCCATGCTCTACATTTGATTAAATGTTGTGATGTGACCGGCATACAATTAACTTGAGCGAAAGGGAAAATTCATCCCTTAACAACGATTCGCTTACTCATGTTTCAACAAGCAAACTCAAGTCCGTAACTAATCGGATTTAAGTAGACTAAAACCGACCTAGATATCGATGTTCGATACGGTAAATTCATGCTTTGCATACCAAAGTGAGAATTCGATGGGGGTGAGTAGAAATGATATGCATGCGGTCCGACCATCCTTGAAAACAACCTCTACCCTTGACATGGAAGCAAAGGAGGCAATGCCTGGGCTAGTGTGTCTTGACCACCTACTAAGCTAACTCCGTTTCCCAGAGCTTGGAACAAAGTGCAGACTAAATTCAAGTTCAATATCGACGCTTGAGTCGACAAATTCTCACTCTAAGGATTAGAGTGTAGTTAGAATGCCAAAGGGAATGACGTGACCATTCGCATGACTAACTCAGACTCTCTAGGGTAAGCGTGAAATAGCGCACATCGAATAGAGACCACTTTAACCCATAACACTAACGTGGACTTACGACAAGAGAGTATAAAAGCACTTGGACTGAGTGCCCGAGGAACTTGGCTCATACCCCACAAAAGGATAGAGGACATGAATGCGAGCCAAACTAGAAATCTCCATTGATAGTTGGGGAACTGGTATGTCGTTACTAATCAATCCCAAACCGGCCCTGACCAGACACTCTATTCAAGATTGATTGGGGGCATATACATACACATCACACCCATTAGATAGCTGCAACGTGACCGGTTGTTTATTACTTAGCTCAGTAATGTTTTAATTGCAGGGATTTTGAATCGAAACCCTTATCTAATTGTGATGTGTTTTACTACTTAGCTTAGCAATATTATGACTGTAAATACCTCGTATTGAAGGCAATAATAAAATTGCATACATGTGATATTGTAGGATCATTTCTTCATTTACAAAGTGTAGGTTTATACAAGACAAAAACGCGAGGGTCGCACCCGCAACAACCACAGCATGCCAGTGGAAAACAAAAAAGAAATCAAGAAAAGCTTCAGTTCGGTTTGGAAGGAGCTTTGGATTTCTTGGACTCTTTAACTTTCGTTGCTCCTTTTTCTCAGCATCAGTAAGGATGCGCTTCTTCCTCTTTGATTTATCACGTGAGAGATCTTCTGGATCAGCGGTGGACTGAGAAGTCGTATCTATGGTGATTGATCAGGAAAGCTTGATGGAATCCTTTGTGACAGAAGGGGGAACCATTTGGATAGGCTCGACCGAGATAGGCACTTCTAAATTTTCAGTCTTAACCTTCAAGAGTTGCCCATTCCTTGCTTTCATCTGTGCAAGGGTTAGATTCTCGATCTCGTCGAAAGCTCCATTGACTACAACATCTGCATCCCCCTTACCTTCCTTACCATCAAGATCTTTTAGAGCGTCAATCATTTCTCCTTCCTTGGGGGCATTAGCACTAGAAAGCACTATAGAATTGTCGACTAATTCCTTTTTCTTTTCCTCTGTGACATCAGCAGGCTTTGTACCTAAAGAAGGGAGAGAAATAGTTATTAACTCTGGAGAACTAGCCTTTCAATTGGAAGCTTTATAATACGACGGCACATTATGTAACACCCCACCTCCGCCAGGGTGGCTCTTGCAAGCACTCTGACTTTGGAGGGGCGTTTGTACCGGGTAAACATGCATAATGATATATCAAGGCAGAACAAGAACATATGTATATATGTAAACAGAGTAAATAAGATAAGTAAAACAGCGGAAGATTTCAAACTATTTCAAAACAAGTCTGGTACAACATAATGTCAACTTTCCAAATAAACAAGTCTAGATAAAAACAACATCACTGAAAAACTGAAATACATAAGTACTATCCCCAAAATAAGTGATAACCATAGCTAGCTTCATGTCAAGACCGTACATGAGCTAAAATCCCACAAGCAAGCGATCAGAAATCCAAGCTAAGCTCCAATATTCCCACCCTGAGAACCTGGGGGGGAAACGGAAGAAAAGAGGCGAAAGAAAAACAGGTCAGTCAAAAAGACTGAGTAAGCCCTACTACAATCAATGTAAACTGACAAAGTTAACTGACATGAGAAGCAGGGATGAACATAAGGATAACAACATACTAGCATGATGATTAACTAACAAGGTAGATAAAGGTGTCATCGCATAATCAGGTTTAAGGTTTTTGCACCACAGGTGTACTAGCAAGCTAACATGACTTGAATAAACAAGTATTGATCCCTTGGCCCAAGCTTTGGCCCAATAACATGAAATGACCCTAATACGAGGTCCAACCAAACGGTCTAATCGATCGGCTCCCTAAGCCTAACTCGTCACGTGTTGGTGTCAATACGGCCCAAACATAATTGTAGTCGGACTGTGCCGGGTCTCCCGTCGGGTGTATCAAGCCCTAGGGTGTCAACCCCTGGACACCATAAACATAAGTGCACAGTCTCGATCTACTGGTACCCATGCTTGACTTCTCCAAATACGGACTACGTGCACGACCATAGTCCGTCCGGAACTACATCGGCGTACCACTCTGCCGTCGTTTTTGGTCACTTACCTCAAGTCCAGTAATCGTGCCCCACCCTAGCCTAGTCCCTAGGGTCTTAATGATACAAACTTGGGATTACTGCTGGAGTGGACCCCCATTGCTAGGATTTTCTAGTGGGTTAAGTACGGTTTAACCCTTTTACTAATCATGGATTAACTTGGTTAAGTGTAACGATGAGTTCACGACTTAACCCTGATTAATCTACCAAGCCCAAATTGGTTAAGTATTAAGTGGACCATGACTTAACCCTAATCATGAGGCATTAACTAATTTAATGTGCCTTAACCTCTCACATTAGACCTTGTTGTGGTTACTACTTAAGCCGGGCGGGTCCGGGTAGCTTTACACCACAACTTGGTCTAACCTCGGGTTCAAGGTACAACATGACCAACTTCTCACATTGGGTCCTATTGTTTGTAGCAACTAGTTAAGCCGGTCGGTTCCGGGTAGTTTTACGCTACAAACTCAACCCAACCTCGAGTTGGTCACACTTGTATTTTCTAAGTGTCGTGTTCATCATGTTTCCAAAACATATTACAAGTTTTCAAGAATTTGGGTAGACCTAACTTAATAGGTAAATTCCCAATCTTATGTTTTCATGTCTTTTAAGTTTACCCAACCCCAAACGCAATCCCATCGCTTACATAATCGCAATAGCGCATAAAGGATAGAATGAGGGAACTTGGCATAAAGATGACAAATAGTGTTGAAGCCACAAGTTTAACATGGTGGCATATGAAATGTACATATGTTCATATACTTGCATATTGCATCATTAGGCCTCAAAAGTATGCATAAAACCAAACTTAGCATATAAGTGATACATGGTGATAAATGACATGTAGAAGTTTCCATAAGTTTGCATTTAGCCTCACATGCAAGTTATCATAAGGGATATGATAACTTACATGTTGCCAAAATGCAACCTTTAGCATAAAGCTTTAAGCTTTAAGCTCATAAACCCAAGATAAGCTTGCATAACATGATAACATGAGCAAAATGATCAACCCAAACTTGCATAACATAACTTGCATATCATATGGCAAACTTGCATATCATAACATAGCAAACTTGCATAACATAACATGATAAACTTGCATATCATAACATGGCAAACTTGCATAACATAACATGATAAACTTGCATATCATAACATGGCAAACTTGCATAGCATAACATGGTAAACTTGCATATCATAACATGGCATACTTGCATAACATAACATGATAAACTTGCATATCATAACATGGCAAACTTGCATATCATAATGATCAACCAAACTTGCATCATTCATTTAACTTTAGAGTTTAAATATGAAAGTAGAAAAGGGCTTACAATGCTTATGAAGACACAAAAATATATATAGATTGAGACAAAGCCCTTATGCAATCAAATAAACCCAAAATGCAAGCTTCAATAGAAAAACCCTTGAGCCAAAATGATCAAAACTCTTGCTTTATGATGTAAATATGGAAACTTGACTTGAATGCAAGCTAATGATGCTCATACAAGCTTGAAAACACTTGTATGCATTGAAAATCTCTCATAGAAATAACTTAGGAATTTTATGAAGAGAGTGGAGGCCATGAGAGGAATGATTTTGCCATAGTTTAGTTACTTGAACGAATAATGATGATTTAGGGTTAGGTTAGGGGCTTATTTATAGAGATTAGGATTAGTTTTAGCCTTAGGATTAAACCCTAATTCCAATCTCAGCCCTTAAAACCGAATCTGGCCCCAAAACCTAACCAAAACCCCAAAATGGTGCACCAGGCAAAACTGCCCGGCTGAGCCAAGTCGACACCCAAGTCGACAGGGCTGTCGACTTGGGCCTAACCATGTCGACTGCCCAGTCGACAGGGCTGGCGACATGGGTGGTCTGGCAGGAAATTTCCCGCCTGCGCCCAACTGCCCTAATTTCCAAATTCAAACTTGAATTTGAAATCTGTTTTTTTACTTTGAATTTTTCTGAAAACTTCGTTGGGCCTTAATCGGGTCATACGGACTCCGATTTTCGAAAACTCGGACTATATTTCGCGTATTTTTCCGAGACGAACGCAATGGCATAGCCCGTTTCCCTTGATTCAGATTTATAAATTAAATTCTGCCTCGACTTACGTTATAACAGGTTATTGAAAATACGGGTTGTTACATTCTCCCCTCCTTAAAGGATTTCGTCCCCGAAATCTTCAAGTTAGGAAGAACGTATCCTACCATCCAACATCCATCTACTCAAAACATCATCCACGAGCAATCATTGTCCTTACAAGATTCTAAATGTTGTATGAACATATGCAAAGGTGTGTGTATATGTACTTATCTAATGCAAATATCATCAATGCAAATTATGTTAGTGAAATGAATCCATATGTATGCAATTCCTAACATAATGTATAACATCTATATGTGTGCACATAACATTCATCCATATGCAACATCCATGTGATAACACAAAAATTTTCATCCATGAATAAGCATAAACACTCATGCATATGCAATATGAGGAGTGTGTGAGCCGATCTAGTGCCTAACGTGTATAATGCATCCACGAGTAACCACTTGCAAACACTTGCAACCACTTGCAAACATCAAGAATAACATGTTTCAAACACATGTTTCATCCAAAGGGTTTCTACCTAAGGTTCTCATGACAAGATTAACACGATATAGATAGCAAAAGAAAGATATGCTACAAAGAGATCGGGAAGATAAGCAAGATATACTCCTTTTGGATTACAAGAAATCCCTTCCTAACCCAACCCATATTCTATAAAAGCCCAAAAGGTTTAGTCAACCTAACGGACCCCTTTAAGCCTTGACATGTATTACTAACCGATGAGTCACACCCCCTTATGGAGTTTACAACAGAAATGGGATCGAGTATGGGACCGAGAGGATATACGTAAAAGATAACATGCGAGTAAGTTCCACAGGAAAACAAGGATCAAGGATATGCTCTTAAAAAGAGATATGATGCGCGTATCTAGCCTTCAGTCTTCTCAGTCACGTTTCCTTGAGCTTAACTCCACTGTGCTTTGACCGTCTTTTACTTTATGATTTATTGGCTTCTTAACTCTTATTTCCAAATATGAGTTGGAACCCATTTCATTGTCGCCTCTCGTCTTCCTCTTTCACTTACTCTTCTTCTATCATACTTGGCTTAAACATAACTGTGACCTCATGGTTTCCTGCAAGCTCTCCAAAATTCACCAGTGAATCCTGGATCTCGTTTACTTACTATAAAGTATTCCACGCAGCAGAACTTTTCTTGAAAATACCAATCCACGTTTACCAATTGCTCTTACTAACGTAATTTTCTATAACTCATGCTTGAACGAAATGAACCATCCGCCTGCGAATGATAGGCCGTACTTAGATTCAGTGCTTGCCCATGACTTCCCGTAGACTATCCCAAAACTGGCTAGTGAAGATCGAGTCATGGTTACTAACTATACTTTAGGGAACCTCGTGCAAGCGCTTTATTTCATGAAAGTAAACTGTCGCTAGCTATGATGCAGTCCTTTCGCTCTTTACCGGAGTGAAATGAGCACTCTTCGTGAGTCTACCTACTATGACCCACATGCTCGTATTCCCTTTTCTTGATCTAGGCAGTCCATCCACGAAATCCTTTGTGACGCTCTACTACTTCCATTGCGGGGACCTCCAATGGATGTAATAGCCCACCGGGCTTTTTATGACTCGGCCTTAATCAATTGGCACAACATGCACCTTGGGACAAACTAGGCCACCTCCTCGAGTGATGTGCATCTTCAAGAGCCTTCTTTCTCTCATTGCGTCGTAGCCATCCCTTGTCATCTATAGCGAGGTGTCTTAACATCTCGCCTCGAATCAACTTGTCCATGATCTCGACTAACTGCGGGTCTTCTTTCTGCGAAGTCCCTACTTGATCCAGAAGGGTAGGTCTAAGCTCAAGGGACGCTAACTAACTAATTAAACTGAGAGAACTTCTTACTTTAATTTTCCTCGTCGGAGCTTTTCGGTTTTGAACCGCGACCACTTTAACAGGATCCACCACTAAGCCTTGCTTAGAAACTATGTGCCCAAGAAATCTAACTTCTTTTCTCCAAAATGACATTTGGAGGACTTGGCTTTCAACTAATGGGCTCTAAGCGCATCCATCACCTCCTTGAGATGTCTAGCATGTTCTTCCTCGTTCTTTAAGAAAGTCAGGATATCATCTACAAAGACTACCACAAACTTGTTCAGGAACTCCCTAGGCACCCTACTCATCAAGTCCACGAAGTAGGCGGGTGCATTAGTTAAACCGAATGGCATGACCAGCCATTCTAAGAATCCATCTGGAGTTCTGAACGCAGTTTTGTCTATACTATCCTCAGCTACTCTGAGCTGAAGGGATCCAGTAGCAAGATCAAGAGAAAACAGATGTTCCTACAAGCTGATCAAACAAATCATCGATCCTTGGCAATGGTTGTCTATTCTCTTTGTTTAACTCACGATAATCAACACAAAGTCGAAGAGAACCATCTGCCTTGGTAGTAAATACTACAGGCGCTCCCCATTCAGATATACTTCGTCTAATGAAGTTCTTCTCAAGCAACTCCTTGACTTGCTTTCTTAACTCTCATCTTGCGGGGCCATGTGCCTAACCGGCCACGAAACTATCTTGGCATTATTATCCAGATAAATGCGGAAATCTATCTCTCGTTTAGGGGTAACCCCCTTCACTTCACCCAAGATATCAGGATATTCTCGGACCACCCTCACCGATTGCAAACTATCGATAGACGAGTTGAGGGATTCAAGATAACACAACATGACGGGACTCATAGGGTTACTAGAAATTTTTAGGGTATTACCGAGGCGAGTCATGAGCCTCACAACCCTATGCTCAAAAATCAAGGATGGCTCCAAAACTGGACAATCGATCCATGCCCAAAATCAACCCATACCCCATGAAACCGAGAATATAAGCATCACACGAGAACTCTACACTAAAGATAGAGATTTTCAAATCCACGTAGATAATAGACAAATGGGAGGAAACCCCAATTGGATTTGGAACACACACGGGATCATTAACTAGACTAGTACTTAGGTGCAAACTTTCAACTAGATCAGATGAAATAAACTATGCGATGTGCCAGAATCAAACAAAGTACAAACAGGAAAATCAGAAATGTAAACAGGACTTTTAACAGAAACACTACCTCGATCATGAGCTGGAAGAACGATGTTGAGGGGATGAATTCGCCCTCCGGATGGTCTTGCATACTGAGTCTGACCTTGCCCTTGCTTCTTCGAGCAATCTTTGCTGAAATGTCCAAACTCACCACAATGAAAGCATTCATCACTCTTCCTTTTTCTCTTCCTACAATCCTTAATAAGATGCCCAACTGAACCGCAATAATGGCACTTCCTCTTGTCGTTATTGCCCTTACTATTGTTCCCCTTGTTGCCTTGACTCTTGTTCTTGTTCTTGCGGTTTTTGGAGTTCTTGCCTTGCTTCCTGGAATTCACTGTTCCTTCCGACGTAGGCCCTCCCTTCTTCGGGCAGTCCCTAGTGAAGTGTCCCATTTCTCCACAATCAAAGCAAGTGCCCTTCCTCTTTCTGCAATCCTTGTTTAGATGAGTTAAGCTTCCACAAGTAAAGCACTTCTTTTCCTTCTTATCTTCAGACTTCTCCTCCTTCTTTTTCATTTCCTTTTTTGGGCTCCGTTTCCTTGTTTTGAGACTCATTCATCTTGACCTCCTTCTTGTCACTCCTATTCTCTTCATTGAGTAGGGCCATATTCACCAAACTCTCGAAAGTTGCCCCCAAGGGTATATGAGACATGGCTAAACCATGTAATGGCTCGTTTAATCCTAGAGCAAAGTATAGGGCCTTCTTCTGAGCTGTGTTAACCAAGTCTAAACCGACCCGAGCCAGTTGATTAAACTTATCTATGTATTCCCTAATAGTCATGTCCCCTTGCTTCAGTGATAGGAACCTTAGTCCAAACTTTCCCCTAAAGTCATCCCAAGTCTCAATTGGCCTAGTAGCGGTGGTGACCACCCACCAACGTGCAGCTTCTTCCTTTAGCAACCACACTGCCAATAAAACCTTCCTACGGTCATCTATGTCAAAGAAGGCAAAAAGATCTTCAGTTTCTTTCAACCAATTCCTTGCCTCTACATAAGTCTCGGTTCCAATGAAATTCTTGCAACCCATCGCCTTAAAGTCTTTGCAAATCTCCGCGAAATCCTCTTGTGGATGCTGAGGGGGAGGAGGAAGAGGAACCTCAGCGACAGGAGGAGGAGGAACATTAACTACCGGAGGAGGAGGAGGAGGAACATCGGCGGGGCCGGCTTCGGTCGCCCTAGCCTCCAAAAGTCTCCTATACCAAACAGGTACGTGTACACCCTCCGGAATGGCAAAGTTATTGGCCATACTGAAAACGAAGAAAAAGATAGATTCAGAATGGAGAAAAACGAAGGAATTTTGCTAATGGCTTTTTGGGGAATAGCCTTTAAAATAAACTAGACTTTTCTTTGGAAAATACTTTATACTTGGTTTTGAAAATAGTTTTCCAAAAGTTTTCTAAAAACCTTTTTGTTCCTTCTCGTAAACCATATGCTCTGATACCAAATGTAACACCCCACCTCCGCCAGGGTGGCTCTTGCAAGCACTCTGACTTTGGAGGGGCGTTTGTACCGGGTAAACATGCATAATGATATATCAAGGAAGAACAAGAACATATGTATATATGTAAACAGAGTAAATAAGATAAGTAAAACAGCGGAAGATTTCAAACTATTTCAAAACAAGTCTGGTACAACATAATGTCAACTTTCCAAATAAACAAGTCTAGATAAAAACAACATCACTGAAAAACTGAAATACATAAGTACTATCCCCAAAATAAGTGATAACCATAGCTAGCTTCATGTCAAGACCGTACATGAGCTAAAATCCCACAAGCAAGTGATCAGAAATCCAAGCTAAGCTCCAATATTCCCACCCTGAGAACCTGGGGGGGGGGGGGGGGAAACGGAAGAAAAGAGGCGAAAGAAAAACAGGTCAGTCAAAAAGACTGAGTAAGCCCTACTACAATCAATGTAAACTGACAAAGTTAACTGACATGAGAAGCAGGGATGAACATAAGGATAACAACATACTAGCATGATGATTAACTAACAAGGTAGATAAAGGTGTCATCGCATAATCAGGTTTAAGGTTTTTGCACCACAGGTGTACTAGCAAGCTAACATGACTTGAATAAACAAGTATTGATCCCTTGGCCCAAGCTTTGGCCCAATAACATGAAATGACCCTAATACGAGGTCCAACCAAACGGTCTAATCGATCGGCTCCCTAAGCCTAACTCGTCACGTGTTGGTGTCAATACGGCCCAAACATAATTGTAGTCGGACTGTGCCGGGTCTCCCGTCGGGTGTATCAAGCCCTAGGGTGTCAACCCCTGGACACCATAAACATAAGTGCACAGTCTCGATCTACTGGTACCCATGCTTGACTTCTCCAAATACGGACTACGTGCACGACCATAGTCCGTCCGGAACTACATCGGCGTACCACTCTGCCGTCGTTTTTGGTCACTTACCTCAAGTCCAGTAATCGTGCCCCACCCTAGCCTAGTCCCTAGGGTCTTAATGATACAAACTTGGGATTACTGCTGGAGTGGACCCCATTGCTAGGATTTTCTAGTGGGTTAAGTACGGTTTAACCCTTTTACTAATCATGGATTAACTTGGTTAAGTGTAACGATGAGTTCACGACTTAACCCTGATTAATCTACCAAGCCCAAATTGGTTAAGTATTAAGTGTACCATGACTTAACCCTAATCATGAGGCATTAACTAATTTAATGTGCCTTAACCTCTCACATTAGACCTTGTTGTGGTTACTAGTTAAGCCGGGCGGGTCCGGGTAGCTTTACACCACAACTTGGTCTAACCTCGGGTTCAAGGTACAACATGACCAACTTCTCACATTGGGTCCTATTGTTTGTAGCAACTAGTTAAGCCGGTCGGTTCCGGGTAATTTTACGCTACAAACTCAACCCAACCTCGAGTTGGTCACACTTGTATTTTCTAAGTGTCATGTCCATCATGTTTCCAAAACATATTACAAGTTTTCAAGAATTTGGGTAGACCTAACTTAATAGGTAAATTTCCAATGGGTAGACCTAACTTAATAGGTAAATTCCCAATCTTTGTTTTCATGTCTTTTAAGTTTACCCAATCCCAAACGCAATCCCATCGCTTACATAATCGCAATAGCGCATAAAGGATAGAAAGAGGGAACTTGGCATAAAGATGACAAATGGTGTTGAAGCCACAAGTTTAACATGGTGGCATATGAAATGTACATATGTTCATATACTTCCATATTGCATCATTAGGCCTCAAAAGTATGCATAAAACCAAACTTAGCATATAAGTGATACATGGTGATAAATGACATGTAGAAGTTGCCATAAGTTCGCATTTAGCCTCACATGCAAGTTATCATAAGGGATATGATAACTTACATGTTGCCAAAATGCAACCTTTAGCATAAATCTTGAAGCTTTAAGCTCATAAACCCAAGATAAGCTTGCATAACATGATAACATGAGCAAAATGATCAACCCAAACTTGCATAACATAACTTGCATATCATATGGCAAACTTGCATATCATAACATAGCAAACTTGCATAACATAACATGATAAACTTGCATATCATAACATGGCAAACTTGCATAACATAACATGATAAACTTGCATATCATAACATGGCAAACTTGCATAGCATAACATGGTAAACTTGCATATCATAACATGGCATACTTGCATAACATAACATGATAAACTTGCATATCATAACATGGCAAACTTGCATATCATAATGATCAACCAAACTTGCATCATTCATTTAACTTTAGAGTTTAAATATGAAAGTAGAAAAGGGCTTACAATGCTTATGAAGACACAAAAATATATATAGATTGAGACAAAGCCCTTATGCAATCAAATAAACCCAAAATGCAAGCTCCAATAGAAAAACCCTTGAGCCAAAATGATCAAAACTCTTGCTTTATGATGTAAATATGGAAACTTGACTTGAATGCAAGCTAATGATGCTCATACAAGCTTGAAAACACTTGTATGCATTGAAAATCTCTCATAGAAATAACTTAGGAATTTTATGAAGAGAGTGGAGGCCATGAGAGGAATGATTTTGCCATAGTTTAGTTACTTGAATGAATAATGATGATTTAGGGTTAGGTTATGGGCTTATTTATAGAGATTATGATTAGTTTTAGCCTTAGGATTAAACCCTAATTCCAATCTCAGCCCTTAAAACCGAATCTGGCCCCAAAACCTAACCAAAACACCAAAATGGTGCACCAGGCAAAACTGCCCGGCTGAGCCAAGTCGACACCCAAGTCGACAGGGCTGTCGACTTGGGCCTAACCATGTCGACTGCCCAGTCGACAGGGCTGTCGACATGGGTGGTCTGGCGGAAAATTTCCCGCCTGCGCCCAACTGCCCTAATTTCCAAATTCAAACTTGAATTTGAAATCTGTTTTTTACTTTGAATTTTTCTGAAAACTTCGTTGGGCCTTAATCGGGTCATACGGACTCCGATTTTCAAAAACTCGGACTCTATTTCGCGTATTTTTCCGAGACGAACGCAATGGCATAGCCCGTTTCCCTTGATTCAGATTTATAAATTAAATTCTGCCTCGATTTACGTTATAACAGGTTATTGAAAATACGGGTTGTTACACATTAGAATAGTTTTGACAAAATTTGGAGAAAATGTGGAAATACCTTCAGTCGCTTGATCCCCGTGAGTTGCAGGAGTCGCATCGTCAATTATAGGAGAGAGAAGTGCACTTTGGGTAATCCCCAGACGTTTGGGGTCATATTTCTCTTCTTCTACATTTTCAGGCACCGTGGAGGAAGAATAAAGCCACCTTCGGCAGCATCCTTACCCTTAGCTTGACGCTTGGCAACTTCCACGACTTCCCTTAGTAATTTCCTTCCCTCCGCTAAGCGCTCTGGTTCTTCACCCCTCAGATATGTCCTCGTCGACTCCTCTTCATCAATGGTATCAACCTTTAATCTTCGTTTCTCCTAATCGACAAGCTCGTCCCATGCATTGACCAGTGTTGTGAGATAACCCTGTATCCACAATATGTCTTGAGTTCGAAGGACTTGGGCGAAGAAGGATATTAAAAGATGTCCAAAATCCTCCAACTCCCCTTGAGCTTCGAAGAGTTGTTCCTTGGAGGTAGAAGTGGATTCAAGTGCGATGTTGGCATGACCCTCAATTAATATGTCCCTCTGCTCAGCCTTTGCCAGCTTGGGCTTTAGATTGGCGATCTCCTTATTAAGCTTAGTCTTATTTTGCTCAAGATGAGTACATGAAAGCCTTAACTCGGTACTTTCAGCGGTGGCACTCTCACTCTTCTTCTTAAGAGTTGTATGTTCCTTGCTATTGGATCAAGTTCATCATGGAAACGCTATTATGGCTCGCTATGTAGCTTCTTGTAATTTCAGCATCACATTGTGAAAGGGCGAGCTTGGCCTGAGTATCCTTACATTCCTTCTCAACATTTTTAATACGCGACGCGTCGAATTCCCACATTTGTCTCTGATTGTCTAGGTCCAGCTTGAGTTCCCTAATAATTTTTGATAGTTTTCAGGCATACTTGCAAGTCTCTTGGTAGTGACGATCCACGAAGTCTATTTGGGCCTTGATGGGTTCAGACCAGTTGGCAGGTACGGGTTCGAGATTGGGTACAAAATGCATGTTCCAGAAATGATAATCTAGAAATTGTTCTTTTAAGACCTTTATTCTCTGCTCAGTGGAAGAGTCTAGCATCACAGGTTTTGTTGTAAGCGCAAAGAAAATAACCGCACTACCCTTATTTTGTCCTTTCCATTGGGTTTCTCTCTCGGATCATGTTGCTTCTTGGAGTGTTTTCTAGGGGATATGTTTCCTTGCGGAGAACCGGAGCCTTGGGAACCTTCTTATCATCTTCACGACGGCTTTGGTGACCTTTGTACTTGTCAAAATCTAAACGAGCTAGAGAATGAGAGCGCGAAGATCGAGGATATCTAGATTGACAGTGTCCCCTATCATCTCTCCCGCGGTTAGACCTGTCAAAATATGACCCACCCTTTTACCCAACCCATTTTACCCTAATTACAACCCTATCGGGTCAACCCTTTTATAATTTTTTATTAAATAAACCATAAAAGGGTTGACCCTTTTTTTATAAGGGTTACAAATGGGTAACCCACTTACCCAAATAGTAAAAAAGTAATACTTTAAAATAACGATTTTTAAATGTAAAAAGGTCAAAATTACAAAAATACCCTTTATTTTGGAAAAAGTGATCAAAAGAAAAAAATTCAAAAAATCCAGAAAATTATGAAATGAGAATTAAAAAAAATGAAGTATTCGAAAATAATGATTTTTAAAGCTAAAAGGACCAAAATTACGAAAATACCCTCCATTTTGAAAAAAGTGAAAAAAATGAAAAAAATTCAAAAAATCCAGAAAATTACGAAATGAAAAGTAAAAAAAGAATTATTCGAAAATTACGAATTCTAAAGCTAAAAATGAAAAAATTACGAAAATACCCTTTATATTGGAAAAATGAAAAAATTTCAAAAAATCCAGAAAATTACGAAATGAAAAGTAAAAAAAGAATTATTCGAAAATTACGATTTCTAAAGCTAAAATTGTAAAAATTACGAAAATACCCTTCATATTGGAAAAATGAAAAATAATGAAAAAAATCCAGAAAATTTTGAAATGAAAAGTAATAAAAGAATTATTCGAAAATAATTATTTCTAAAGTTAAAAAGGCCAAAATTACGAAAATACCCTTCATTTTGAAAAAAGTGAAAAAAATAAAAAAATTCCAAATAATCCAAAAAATTACGAAATGAAAGGAAAAAAAGAATTATTCAAAAATTACGATTTCTAAAGCTAAAAATGTAAAAATTACGAAAATACCCTTCATATTGGAAAAATGAAAAAATTTCAAAAAATCCAGAAAATTATGAAATGAAAAGTAATAAAAGAATTATTCGAAAATAATAATTATTAAAGTAAAATAAGGTCAAAATTACGAAAATGCCCTTAACGTTGAAAAAGTGAAAAAAATAAATAAATTTTAAAAAATCCAAAAAATTACGAAATGAAAAGTAAAAAAAGAATTATTCGAAAATTACGATTTTT
Source organism: Allium sativum (assembly GCA_030737875.1). Taxonomy (NCBI): domain Eukaryota; kingdom Viridiplantae; phylum Streptophyta; class Magnoliopsida; order Asparagales; family Amaryllidaceae; genus Allium; species Allium sativum. Next base: position 453,946,275 of record CM060924.1, on the reverse strand, counting down.
AAAACTAAATATGTCAAAATTATGAAAATGCCCTTCATGTTGAAAAAACTGAAAACAATAATAAATTTAAAAAAATCCAGAAAATTATGAAAAATTAATAATTTTTTATACTTTTCATTTCGTAAATTTCTGAATTTTTTTCACTTTTTTCTACTTTTTCCAAAATAAAGGGTATTTTCGTAATTTTAGCATTTTTAGCTTTAAAAATCCTTATTTTTAAATAATTCTTTTTTTACTTTTCATTTTGTAATTTTCTGGATTTTCTGAAATTTTTTCATTTTTTTTTCACTTTTTCAAATATGAAGGGCATTTTCGTAATTTTACCATTTTTAGCTTTAAAAATCGTTATTTTAAAATAATTCTTTTTTTACTTTTCATTCTGTAATTTTCTGGATTTTCTGAAATTTTTTCATTTTTTTCACTTTTTCAAATGTGAAGGGCATTTTCGTAATTTTGGTCCTTTTAGCTTTAAAAATCATTATTTTCAAATAATTCTTTTATTACTTTTCATTTCATAATTTTCTGGATTTTTTGAAATTTTTTCATTTTTTTTCATTTTTCCAATATGAAGGGTATTTTCGTAATTGTGGTCCTTTTAGCTTTAAAAATCATTATTTTTGAATAATTCTTTTATTGCTTTTCATTTCATAATTTTCTGGATTTTATGAATTTTTTTCATATTTTTCAAAATAAAGGGTATTTTCGTAATTTTGGCATGTTTAGCTTTAAAAATCGTCATTTTAAAGTAATATTTTTTAATATGTGGGTTAAATGGGTAACCCACATAATATGTGGGTTGGGTCAGGTAAAACGTTATGGTAAAAGGGTCAAAATAAAAGGGTTGCAAAAGGATAGGGTCAAAATTTACTTGACCCTTATACGACCCTAAATGACTCATTTGACACCCCTACCCGCGGTCATCTCTATAATCATGATAAGCATCAGATTGAGAATTGGGAAGGCTATTACAAAGTTTTTTGGGGTCATAGTGTTGGTAAGACATTATACCTGCAAATTAACACAAACTGTTGTTAGAATCAGAGTGTGATGCATCACACAGTTGCTGTGACATGCGGTGTCACTATGGTGTGTGACCTAAGTGATTCCCCCGATGGACCGGAGCCTAGAGTTAGGCTTGATAGTGTCGTCTTTCCAATCTTTGTAAGTGTCTTCTTCTTCGGAAGGAGGAAAGAAAGAACTGGAACCAATGTCTTGGGAAGAATATATCATATCTGGTAGGGGGAGATCATCCAAGCCTTTGAATGTAGACTCCTCTCGATGGGAATCGTGAGCTGTAGACTTGGGAGGTGTCGGGGTCTTAGCAGAAGGCTGCCTTACGGAAGGAGATGCATCTTTTACAGAACTACCCGGGGGCTTCTCATCAGGTGTTCTTTTCAGGAGTTCCTCGGTAGGAATGTCTATTGGAGACGGACTCTTGGGAATTTCAGTAGTTTTTCTTTCTGGAGTTTTCTCTTTCTCTCCTTCCTGCTTGAGGTTCTTGACTTGGACTCGTGGGATTTTTGCTCTTCGAGCCCTCACCAACTTCAATTGTCGTTGTTGTTTGCCTCTCAGTCGGGGGCATGCATTGAGCCCCCGCAGGCAAGGAAGGAGCTTGGACGGAGGGCGCATATATATAGGCACGACCTCCGGCACCTATACTCCATCGCATGTCAAGCAGATGATGCTGATAGTGGAACTCGTCCGTTATGCTTTTTTTGACACTTAAGAAATCTGGGTTGGCGTTCAGTAAAGTAGTCGGGCGATCTTAATATATTTGGCCTTGTGTTTTCTTCGGATTTGGAACTGGAAATAAGAAAGAAAAATCAGCAAATCATAAGGTATATTCACTACGCTATAGATTGCATACTGCAACGGCAGATAAGTGATGCAGGAAGTTCCAAAAAGTGTTGCTATAGGCAAAAAATGATCAGTGGCGACACTTTCTTGGTGTTGTGTTTTGCCGCGTTGCTGTAGAGTCAAAGGCAACACATTTGCGACCTTATGGCAACACTGGTACACGTGTTGCCATAGGTACGACTACAACAAAAAATACCCTTTTGCAACTGCCAAAAACAGTTGTAATGTCTATTACAACTGGCATACGCCACTAGTTATATCCGCAATCATAATAAGGTCAACCTTTTTTACAACTGTTTCGAGCAGTTGTTAAAAATTGCTTTACAAATACTAAAAGCAATTATACCTCAATTACTATTAATCAAAAATTCCATAATATTATAATTATAACCGCTATTTCACTAACAACAAACATAATTACTCACATTAAGAAAAAATTAAAGTTTACACCATTTGTGAATTAGTAACTTCATTACTGAAAATAGCTGAATTCATTACATATGTCAATAAAAAAATATATACTTATTAAATGAGATATTTTCTACATGGTCTCATGACTACTTTACTTCCAGTTATTACACAAAAGCACAACACAATAATCATAATAAATTTCTAATAAATTAACATGATCTAATACTACTATACCAGCATTTCTTCTTCTGATATACACGTCCAGGTCCAAAGAAGAAGAAAAATAGGTTAGTCAATCACCGCAACGTAGAACATTTTGGTCGTGGGCTCAAAAGGCTTCGCAGCCAAAAGTCGCAAGAGACCTCCAAAGAGCCAATGCAATTCTCATTCAAATTCCTGTAAGCTATGCAAGCCAATTAAATAAGTTAGTCTAACAAAAAAAAAAAAAAAAAAAAAAAAAAAAAATCAATTCTAACTGTGAGGTAATTCGCAAAAGGGTCTAGAATCAAACTATTATATGAAGTGTTTTTCGCAAATTCACTAAATGTAAGAGAACAAGCAGTTTATAATCTTGGAATTTTGAAATTGTTATAAGCAGATATTCCCATACCTTCGAAGAGTTCTTCACGTGAAAACATCGATGAATTTATTGTCTTGAATTAAATGAGGTGTCAGACAAACTGGAACCAATAATCTTTCTGCTAGAAGTACCATACCAAGGCACCATCACTAGATTATATACTGCATTGCATATTGTTTAAAACATTGCAGAGATCATTTGGTTGGTAAATATAGTTAATACTTCTCTGCAAGTACAAACCAAGGCTATGGATGGGAACCTTCTCCGGTGGTTACAGTTTTGGTTATCAAGTAATTAAAAGCCACACAGCTGCCAACCAATCAATCATGTATCTAGTTAACTTTTTTTTAGTTAGAAAGTGCATACTAACAAAAGTATGAAACTGGCAGTAAACAAGAATGTAAATGTGAGTTGAACATTAAAACGAAGAAATGAATTGGGTGTCCATATGAGAGGTCTTAGGTCAGTGGTATATTTGAGATGACAAGTGTATATGTAGTTTGTCAATCTAAAGGTCTTGAGATTTAATCCTTTTAGCATCAACTAACAACCTTAAGAAGAAAAAAGAGGAATGCAAAAGAACATCGTACTAAACCTCATCGAGGGATGCCTTAATCTCTTGCACCACCTCATTATTCATGACAACATTCCACACAGCTGGATCAGAAGATAAAGAAGTAATTAACCATTCTCTGATAAACCGAGTCAATAACATTTAAAAAGGTAAAGATAGAAATCAAACGACACGAAATGAATAACACTTAAATTATATATATGTTGCTTCATAAATTATTTCTCAGTGGAAATTGAAATGAATGTGCATGTTTCTCTCCTAATGAAATAATGTGTCTTCATCATCCCTATGGAAGCAGTATACTGAGATATTAAATTGGAAAATTACATATACTTTTTAGCAATGAAAGTCCTTACATTGTATTATGTTTTAATTATCTTTGATAAATTGAACAAATGGAGTTGTATGTAGAACATGCCCCCATTTTAATACACACTCAGGGGCGGAGGGACTCATTAGCTGGTGAGGTCACTTGACCTCACCAGGAAAACATCCCTAATTAAAAAAAAATAACACAAATGAAGACTTACTCAACGCGGCAGAAAAGAAGGGAGCTTTCAATTGCAAAACGCGGCGGCAGGAAAGAAGAAAATCAAAGACCGAATTCTCAGAATCTCCACTCGATTCTCCTCAAAAACAAAGACTGGAAATCAAAACATCCCTATCGCGATTCGCGGCTCGCCGGCTTCAGTAGTTCTTTCATCGTTGGGCGAATTCTCAGAATCTTCATTGATGGGTAACTAACCCTAAATTTAATTTTTACTGCTTTGAAATTTATTTGTTAGGGATTTGAATTATTCAAACGAATTTCTTGCATCTAATTGGTAGGCTTAATCAAAATTAATCAATTGGTAGACTTAATCAAAATTTGCTGTTTGATTTTAAATTAAAATTTGCTGTTTAATTTTTACAGCATGTTTTCTTGCTGTTTATTTTTTACAGCATGTTTTCTTGCATCTAATTTTTACAGCATGTTTTCTTGCATCAAAATTTGCTGTTTGATTTTTAATTAAAATTTGTTGTTTAATTTTTACTGCATGTTTTACAGCATGTTTAATTTTTACAGCATGTTTAATTTTTAGGTCGTAACAACATTAAGTATGCAGTAACAAAAGTTTCCCATCTTTGGCATACATCGAGAAAGACATATTTACTCAAATTAGCAATGATGCAATCGTGGATCGGTTTCAAAACATGAGAACCCGACGTGGACAACTTTAGATCGTTAGTATTTATGTTGAAGTTGTTTAGTTTGAAATGATCAATATAATTGATCGCTTTTGTAATCGAATGGTATTTTGTCACTTATTATATATTGTCGTTCATTGGTTTATTAGAAATTTTTCTTCAATTTTGCCGAACACATGTCAAAAAAAAATTTTCGGGGGCTATCACCCCCGAACCCCCATAATTCCCTAAATGTAACCTCACCAGACTTGAATCCTGGCTACGCCACTGTACACACTCCATGGAGAATCAGCCAACACAAAGTTGTGCATGCAAAATAGTTTTAGCCCGAGAGAATATCAGAAGGAAATAAAGAATCGGTGTTGGTGTCACAGCTTAAATGGTTGATTAATTTGCAGCATGCAGAAAGCATCTAAAACTTTTCCTCTTTCAATAATTTCTAAAGCCAAAGAGATATAAAGTTGCACTGCCAGTTCCATCCAATCTGATTCTGATTCAACTGTGAAATCCTTTTCTGCCAAGTCCGTTCCTAAAACCACTTTATCCACGACCATATCATCCTTACAAGAAGGGCATTCTTCCTCATAAAACTGAGAAAATGTAATTGGCACAAGTATCCTATAAAAATATACGTATATAAGAAGAAATAATAAGCATGCAATGATGTAGATGCACAGTGAAGTAGTCACAGTACCATGAACACAAAAACCCTTTACGTAAACTCCCCGAGAAAAGATTAAATCACAAGATAAACTCATAGCCCATGTAAGCAGACAATGATTCACTTTATATCATAGTTCATGTTTTCATGAAAGCGGGTTTGCAGTACCCCACGCAAACAAGTAATGCATAAATGCAATTTTGGTAAGAGCTGCAAAAGTAAAGTTCCATTGCATAACATATATAGAAAAAGGACTGCTGATCTGAGATGGTGACAATCAAAGATATGTAAAGATCACATAGGAATCTGATTCTCAAGCCCAAATGCATTCATCCCCTAACACAACTTTCATATACAGCTTCCAAAGTGGAGCTATAACTCTCGACAACTTCAAATACAATAGAAAACTACTGTCTACGATATCCTTCTTACATATTCGTATTACTGCTTCCAAAATAACTCACAAGCATTTATACTTCAGCATCATATTTTACAGCCTAGATTCGATATCTTATAGCAGGCTCAAATCTTATAGCAGGCTCAAAATGACCTTAAGCAAAGGAATTTTTTCTCCGTTAAGGTCAACATTTAAAATCGGCAAAAAGAATTCTAAGAAGAAACCTTGTTCCAAGGGTTAGTATGTGGACTCTCCCATCCATGTTGTTGATGGAACCGCTAAACCAAGATGAAAGATTGTCAATGCAATTGAAGTGGATGCTTACTTCAAATCTGAGTCACTGTCATATCTCGAGAAGGAATGCTTGAATTGCAAGGTTTATAATAATCTGTACGAAGAAGGCTGAAGACTATCCATGTACGAGGCCAAATTAAACAACGAAATCGAGTAACGATAAATGATTTGTTGAAGAACCTAAAGATAGATTTAAGAACGAGAGTTGGATTAGATGATGAAAATCGGCTTCATTTTTGATTCTCCAAAGAAACCTAGAATTGGCAATTTGGGAGAGTACGAAATGAAAAGAACCCGCGTGAATAAATGTTAGCCGGAAGAGAGAGGCGCAGTAGACAGTGGATTAGACAGTGGACGGATGCTTCACATTTTATTTTAACTAAAGCGGTGGATCACTATGGTGTAATTTTTTTATTTTTTTATTTAGAATATATTTATAGGTAGTGCAACACAGTATAATATCTATGCTAGCACCTTAAAGTGTGTGTTGCAATGGACAAAAAAAATGATATCTAGCGTTACATTGTAGCTAGCAACATCTTGTATTTTCATTGCAGTATGTCATTTATGGTGTAGTGATTTAAAGCGAGAAAGCTAAGATTCGAAACTCACAAGATTGCAGTCACCCTAGCACACTTGGGCTGGTGTTGAATATTAAATCACTTGGGACTTATGTCGCCTACATTACTAAATCCATCGTCGATGATCTTTCTCTTGGGAACAAATTCAAAATAGAGGAAGGAAGGAATCTCTTTTTGGCGATGCTTAAAATATAGAAAAAATTACATCTTCAAAGGTGGGCTCCACACCCTGAACCTCCATATATGTTATGTACAGCGTATATAGATAAGAGTAAGTTGTTGGTTGGAGTTGCACGGGAGCTATCCTCAATCATCTTAGGAAATCGATGACAAAAGGAGGGAATGAAGGAATAGCCCTGACCGAGCACATCAGCCTGTTGATTGCCATATACCATTTTGGAGGATTGTGGGGTCCATCTAATAAGATGTTCATTGCAACTCTGACCTCCTTCCAAGATATCTCGTGCCTTAAACATATCTGTCTAAGTCTGGATTCATCGATTGTCGAAACCCAAGAGTCATTAGGTTCATGTAGGGTAATCGCGCCGTTGAATTCATCAGGAGCTCGATTATTTCCTACTCCTCCGTCTTTTTCGTCTACGGAAGTCTCTCTCTAAGACGAAACTACATCCTCATGAATCGGGGCTTGATAAAGGGATGTCGGGATTAGTTGAGGACTCTGCAGCTTTGCCTTTCTCGGACGTTGAATATGGTTGAGTATCGTCTGGACATGTTTATGCAAGAAACATTATGGATTAGAGTATAGTTGCATGTTCCCCCTATGTGTGTGCAATGCAAGTGTGGTAAAACATAGAAGAAGCAAAAAAGACGTGATGATATTCGATGTGCATCGTAATATTGAAGAATTTTATGTTTAAAGGTCCGAAATTGCCAGGTAACTATGCTATGCAGTTTTGAAGTCCAAAATTTGAGAGGATCTACCCTAACTGTTCACAAGGATATGTGACACGTTGGCATGGCTTGAATTATCTGTACGCTATGAGTTATAGTTATCTTGAGCATCTTATTCATCGAATTGGGTACGAACATGTGTTCATGGGAACTACATGTATACTTTGATTCGGGTCGAGTATGTCGGGTTGGGTTCGTTAGGGTAGAATATGTTGGGTCGAACTCGATTAGATCGAATGAATTAGACAATACAACCCCGGTTCGAGTAAACATTTGACCTGACTAAGCTTATTGCATTTGCAACTCGTCATACTCGATTCCTCCACCCTTTATTCGAATAAAATGCGATCATTCTTCTTCCCTCTTCACTTTGTTTTCTTCCCAGATCATATCAACCTTTATTATCCAATTCATTGAACTAAAGGGAAATCGCACATCCCAACTTAATCGATATCGGATGCAAGACATCGTGACCGCCGCCCAGAGGCGAACCTGACATCGCCAACGACGGTGGTGGCCTCGAAACTCGAAGCGTCAGCATCACAACGGTAAGCAACGAAAATCAGTACGCGATTCAAACCAAAATCAATTGAGAATTGAAATTAAAGCATGAAATGAGTAATTTCACAACCAACCTATAGACTAAATCTGAGAAATCGAAGTGAATTTGTGAAGTCTGAAAATTAGGGTTTGTAGAATTAGAAGCGGTTCGAGAGCAGTAAAATAAAGTGAAGAGATGAGAGAAGCTACGGTGGTTTTATATATATATATATATATATATATATATATATATATACACACACACACACATTATACAAAGAGACCATTCGTATTCCCCCTTAAGTGATGGGGTTAGCTGGATTTTTTCGGAGGTTAAAGTTGTTTAGGTCGAGGGATCAACGGGTCGAGTATTTTTGACCCGTCCCTAGTTTAAAACTCTTCGACCCGTCAGTGATGATAAACTAGGTAGACATAAAGATTGAAAAAATAAAAAGAAGACCGATGACCCCAACTGCTCGTGGCAATGAACTAACAAAGTAGCAGGGTTCAAGCAAATACTTGGGACTTTTTATTCAAAGATTAGGGAATTTACCTAAAAGCTTGCTTATATTCCAGTTGGAAGTCCTGAATTGCTGAACGCAACCAAAAATAGTTGTAGATTTGATCTCATATTTATATGTGATGCATAGGAATCAAGAAACACAACTTTACAGAATGACGTGATTGTTGACTATTGTTCATCCGGAAATGGATAGCCAATTGAGTTCAAAGCACGCCTCATCTTTGATAAAACGTACTTTGGGGAGAAAAATTTTAGCCTACTTTATGATTAGGCCATCTAAAGTCCAAACAACCATGATTAGGTAAGTTAGAAAACGAGAATCATAACCATTCAATGGTTAAAGATCGAGTCGAATGGGAGTAAGGGTCTCGGGTCGGAAGGAAGACATGAGCATTGGTTTAAACCAAACAACACCAGATCGGGAGACACCGGGTCGAAACCCATCGGGTCGAATGAACTCGACCCGACCCGAGTACAAATAAAATACACGATTAAGTAACTTCCCACTACTTTGCTTTGGTGGATCGTTCTCCACGTGGGTACAATCTGCGAGCCGCTAGCTCCATGAACCCAGTCCCCACTCACGAACTACATTTCAGGACTCAATGGCATGTATCCCATAACCGCTCCCGCCAAAGCACCCTACCGAACCCCTATAAATATCCGATATGAGGCAGAGAAAGGATCTTTTGCCACCTAGAAACGTGAATGCTACATACCCTACCGCCATTAAAACTCGACCCGTAAGCAACTCATTGAATTTTTGAGTGAATTTCCACACTTGAGTGAAGGAATTTATTGTAATTCGAGTGTCTGAGCGATTTAAAGTAATGTAACTGTAATTCTCTACTAAATTGAAAAATTATAAACTAGGTCTGGCTCATTAACGCCGAACCACTATAAATCTTGTGTGCTTGCTTGCTTTTCTCTTGTTTTTAGTTTATATTTCTTCATTATTCTCTACAAAATCTAGTCAACTGGGTGTTAAAGCCATTTTTTGGTCTAACAAAATTAAAAGAGGAAAATAAATTTTTACTAAATCAAACTAAATATTTTGAAAAATACCTTATAAGAGTTTGTTTTCAAAAGGATTTCCTTTAAAAAGAAAATGAACGGCTAACAGATAAAAACAATGATCTTTTAAAGGAAATCGATATTTTAAAAAATAAAAGTACATCTTAAGAAGATTCTTGAAATAAATCTAGTTCTGTAGTTTTGTCTCTTGAAAAAGAGAATAAAGATTTAACTGAAAAGAATTTAGAATTATCTAAAGAATATGGTATTTTAAAACTTAATAATAATATTTTACAAAAAGAAATTTCTGAATCAAAAGAAAATTTTGAAAAATTACAATCTTCTTTAGATAATTCATAATCTCAAATTTTTGGCTTGAAAATGAGAATGATACTTTAAAAAGGAAGAATTAAATAAGGAAATTGAAACCATAAAAACTAGCAAAATTTCTTTTGAAAAAGTCAAACGCGACTTTGGAATAAAATTTGAAAAACGTACAAGTAAGTTTGCGAAATTTAATAAAGGTCGACATGATTTAAATATAATTTTATCTAGATCTCGATCTTTACATGACAAAAGTGGTTTAGGATATAATAAAACTAATCATAAAAATAGTACTAAATATGCTTTTATGTACAATAAAAATATCATAGCTAGTACTAAAGCACAAGTAAATCAAGATTCAATTTTTATACAAATTCGAATACTTCTACTGCTAGAGATATTTATAATAAATCTAGAAGTATGAAAAGGAATACAAATAGAAATTATTTAAGTATTTGGGTTTCTGTAAATTGGAGAAACAGAGAAAAATGTATCGATGATTATTTCGATTTAGTAGTTAATAATGAAAATTTTATTTTTAAAGGTTCCATTAAACCCTTTTGATTGTGGTTACCTTCCATCTAACCCCTGGACCTAACAAAGGAGGTGGGTACCAAAGTGAGAGAGAGAGAGAGTGTGTGTGTGTGTGTGTATATATATATCATAACTTTTGCAGGTACACCACAACCAAGAGAAGGTTATTTTGGTATCTCTAATATCTTTGGAAACAAATCCAAAATAAAGGAGTAAATCAAAGAATCTGTTGTATTCATGGTGTTTATATCTTGATGTTATTCATTTTTATCAATGACAAAGGGGGAGAGAGATTGATATACTAACAATTTCCTGTAAGAAAAATAAGCCATATACCAAGGGGGGATTCATATACAACATATATTCAGGGGGAGAAATATACATTTCAATAATATTTACAAGAGGTTGTCATCAATTAAAAAAACGGGAGAATGTTGATTCACAGGTTTTTGATTCATGATAAAGAAGAAAATGAAGATCAAAAGAAAGTGATTTGGTTTGATTATTTAATTGTGATATTATAATGTGTTATATTGTTAAAATCTACCCTTAAATATTACAACACAAAAGCACAAAACAATATATATGATATTGGCATACAAGTGTCAAAGTTGTGCATTTATGCACTAACCAGTCGACCGGTTAGATTTCTACCAGTCAACTGGTAAGAACAAAAATGCACAACTCTGGCTACTTATGTATATATTTACACACACACACCCCCACATACATATATATATATATATATATATATATATATATATATATATATATATTCAATGATCATATTTCCCAACGACCATATTTCCCCACGGTCATATTTCCCAATAGTCATATTTCGGCGAAAAGACGTTTCCTTTCACCAAAAGATTTAACTAGTTGAGTAGTCAATTTTTACTGGTTGACCTGTAGTCACAATTGTCATATTCCAGCGAAAACACACTTCCTTTCACCAAGAGTTTTCAATCCAATTTCAATTGAAATGGTCACTTCTTTTCATTAAAACTTTTCATGAATAATTACTACTCTTTGATTACAATTTATACACTACAAACGTCACTTTCCAAATCGCCGAAATCATTGATTCCTGTCTATAGTTCTGATCTTATTTTCCATACTCTGTTGCATTCTAAAAGCATTCAAAATCATTTTCATTGTTTTGAATCATTGATTTTATTTCATACATCTTGATTCAATAAGCAATTTACTTCCTTCAAATCTTCATAAACACATCAATTATTTGAGAATAAAATTATAGGAAGGGTGTACTCAAATTGTGACTAATTAATGTTACTAAGAACACATTCAAAAGTCAAAGCTATTGTTGTATTGTTGAAGTCTTGCTCGGTTGCTCATGCGTGTTGTTGAAGTCATGTTCGGTTGCTCAAGCGTGTTGTTGAAGTCTTGTTATGTTTCTTAGGTGTGAAATCTCGTTCGGGTTCTAGGGTGTGTTGTTGACCTGTTCCTCCGAGTGAAGTGAGGGTGTTGCTAGTGAAATTCCATAAGGAGTCTGGGACTGGATGTAGGACGGTGCTCCAAACCAGTATAAAAATCTCTGGTGTCATTTATTTTATTTACTGCATTTATTCTGCTTATCTTTGATATCGTTATATTTAGTTTATACGTACTTAATATCACATTATCAACACTTCCGCTAAGTCAGTTTACATTCCATATTACTTGATCCTGCTCTAGCACTCTTAACAGAAGCTATCCTTTAGGAGGAAGCCGAAGAACTACAAGAAGTTATCGACATATGTCATCAAGCTTATGGTTACTCATCCAGAAAGCATAGCGAATCAGTACACGGACGTAAGTTTATAAATTGTAATCAAGCTACATTCCATCAATCTCTTCTACAAGATTATTTTAATGTCAATTACACGTACGGACTATATATGTTTCAAAGAAGATATCGAATAAGAAAATAACTACTTCCGAGAATTTTGGTAGGTATCCAAAACAATAATAAATAATTTAAATGCAGACCAAATGCTTCAAAAACACAGAGACCTAGAAGTAAACAGAAAATGATAGCCACAATAAGAGTGTTAGCTTATGGCACCTCTACACATGCATTAGGCGGTGCACACCGAATTGCGGAAAGCATGGCACTTAAAACTCCTGAAAATTTCTATCAATCTATCGTAGATGTTTATGGGCCAAAGTATTTAAGGTCCCCAAACAAAGCTGATGTTGAGCGGATAAGAGAAATGCACGAAACTAGAGGATGGCCAACCAATTGGGAAGTCTCGACTGTATGCATTGAGAATGGAGCCCCCAGGCATATGAAGATTCTTATAACGGTAAGGAAAGACGACTAACCATCATTTCGAAAGTCGTAGTTTCGTACAATTTGCGGTTTTTGACATGCTTTCTTTGGAATGCTCAGTTCGAATAATGACTTAAATGTTGTTGAAAGATCACATATATTTAATGAGCTAGCTCAAGGTCAGATACCTTTGGTAATATTCACTTTTGGGAAAAATACTTACAACCATAACTATTACTTAGATGATTTCATTTATCTGAAATGAAGCACCAATGTTGAAACAAGAAAAATTTGTTGCGATGTTGAACGGACAAAGAAAAGACGTAGAAAGAGCTTTTGACGTTCTACAATCTAGATTAGCAATGATCAGTAATCCTTATCGGTTGTAGTTTAGAAAAATTATCAACAATCATGTCTGCCTAGATTGTTTTACACAACATGATCATTGAAGACGAGAGAGAGATATGGATGAAGGACAACAACACTATGAAAATGAAGGTGCTTCACTATTGCTGAATGCATTCCAAGACAACACCCATATAACAGAAGAGGCCTTCGACATTCATCCCGACCACCAACTTTTATTCCGAGATGCACAACTACACAATAGGCTACAGTAAAATCTTATGAACCATATATGGAACCACTTTAGCTATTCTTATTTACAACGGCTATATGTTTATTAATGATTGTATGAACGAGTATTGAGTTTATAATATAGTTCTTTATTAAGAAAGAATGTCATTTGCTTCAACATATCATCTTAACTGATTTGCAACTAGTGTTCATGGAACTAAAATTAACAACTAACAACATAACTAGGTAAAAAAGTCAAAAAAACATTAAATTGATAATAAAACAACTATTATAATGTAATAATAAAACAAAGTAGATTTGATGAAACTTCGACATAAGAATTTGCTTTTTGATCCTCATTTGATACTCCTTTGGAAAGTCATCTATCCTAATTAATTCTTTGTCCATTATTTCTTGCTTTTTTCTTTGTTGTTCCATAATCTGTCTTCGTTGTTCAACATCCAATTTCTGTGTTTCAATTAGCAAATTCTGTTGCTCAATATCAACAAACATACTCGGTACTTCTATTTTCTTCTAAGCTTGCATGGTTTTGTCTTAATGTCTATGTTCGTGCATTTCATGTGAGATGTCGAGTTTTGTATCCACGACAACATTAAACTTTTTCTTCCTTTTTGCACCTTTGACGTCAATCGGCTTATAATCTTTGTCGTGTCTTTAATAAGCTCATCAACTCGGTTCCTCCCCCCCCCCCCCCCCCCCTTCTCAAATTGACAATCTCTTTCCGACGACTCTCTAGGACCGGACGAGAACGTTGATTTTGAAAGTTTATTCTTTTCTTTTGCTAAAGTTTGAACATCACGTATCAGAGTTCCACTTTGGTTGACTGATAAACAACTCATAGGAATTTGAGAACTAATAATAATATGATCTATTAGCCCTATTTTCTCTTGTGTATCTTCTTTAACTACTTGTTTGCTAATTGTTTTTTACTACAAAAAAATGAACCGATTCATAAATAACTAATTAACTCATTAACAAACGTATTAAATAAATAAAAAACTTACCAAATGCTCCGCATTCCATTCCACTACGATTGCTTTCTTTATTTTATAAACCTATGATTTGTAAAATGACTTTTGGCTATTTATTTTTCTGAATCGATCCTGAATGGACGACAACGTTCGGGTACTTTCATGATGCTTGTGGATGAAGGTATTCATTTTTGTTTTTTCAAATTTAATATTCAGTTGGTTGTTTGCCTATAAACGAATCCTGTGAAAAGTGATAGTAGATGGTGCGTAGATCTTAGTGAACGATTGATTGCTTGTTCTGAAGAGTACCTTGGTGGTTCTTGATGTTGTGTTTGTAAACATGGCTTTCAGGCATTGTTGAATGTATAAAATTTAGAAAAGTTGATGATATTATTCTTCTTTTTTTTTTTTTTTTTTTTTTTTTTTTTTTGGCTTTGAGATAGGAATGAAGAGAAGATATGTTGTAATTACATAGCATGGGAGATGATTATCCAAAGTCGGAAATAGAGTCACTGGGTGAGAATATGACTGTTTTATAGTGATTGGGTAAGAATATGACCGTTTTATAGTCGTTGGAGGTGGAGGATATGACTGTTTTGTAGCCGTCAGGGATGGAAGAGACAAATGACGCTGATTAAATTATCGTCCTTACTCAGAACGCCAATTAACCAAGCGTCCGGACCAATTCAAAATATTGAATTGACCTCTAAATTTTCCCTTAAATATTCAAGGGAAATTTTCCTTTTTGGTCGTGCAATTTCTCCTACATAATTCAAGATTTGAATACTTCACTTTGGAATTGCCCTTATAGGATGATCTATACTCTACGTTTGAATGGTACTGTTTAAAAGTAAAAGCCAAACACACAAATTTAAGTTATGCTAACCGTGTATGATGCTTTTATAGGTTGCTCAAAGGATAATACACATGTATAATTGATTTCAGGATGAATACAACTCAAGATGCAACTGATGCGTTCATTTTCTTCTTTCTATAGTTCAAAAACTATCTTCATATTTTTATAGGTAATTTCTTCACTAACTCTTTTAATTGCATTTTAACAAGTTTATCTATGCTTTGGGATATCTTTCTCCACGACTATCATGATTTGTTGATTTAAAAATTTTCAGTAGGTAATTTTTGATTGTTAGACAAGTTGAACTCACAATTAAGCTTAAATGAATAATTAATCTGGAACTCACAATTAAGCTTAAATGAATAATTAATCTGCAATACGCGTCCATTTTCCTATGCTATATCACTTATTTCAATAATAAATTTGTATGTGCATCCAACAACTAGCTTATCAGTTTGAAAACGTAGGACTTCGTGTGTGTTTGCCTGGGAGTTAGAGAAAACCTTACGGTGCATTTGGTTTATATTTTGAGTTTTCATAGTTGTTTTCAGTTATACATTTTGAATATTTTCGCTATTTCTCAATATGCGTCTGGTTATTCCTTTTTCGAAAACAAATGTTTAAAACTAAAAATTGAGAAATTCGTTTGGTTTGAAATACAGTTTTCAAATTTTGAAAATTTAAATTTTCATTTTGGCAATTCAAACAACTTTTATGTTTAAAGTATAATATGTATTATATAATATGAGAAAGTCTATTTAGACACCAAGTATAGACACAACAAATATTCACCATCCGATCACCCCATAAATTCAACTCTTTCATATAAAGACAAAACGATTCAACAGCCTAGATTACTTTTATCACTAATTGTATCTAATTTTATGTTCAAATAGTCGTCTCCAGACTCCGATAATATATACTATTCATTTTCATGTTTGCATTAGCATACCACGTGCTGAAAATCAAACAAAAAACAAAACAAAAAATTTGAATATAAAGAAGTTGAATAAAAACAACTATGAATATATCAAGCTGCTAATTAAAAACCAATAATAGATGAAAGCTAACAAGCTGAATTCTAAACATAATGATTAAACAATAAAGAGAATACGATATTTTAAACTACATGAGGCCGAATTGTGCAGGAATAAAATTACAATAAAAAAAAGTTCATAACACAGTTTTAAATATATAATATAAGCTAGATAAAGAGAAAGCTGAAAGAGAACAACCCAAGCATCTTTCATAACAATTTGATATTTATATAGTGTGGTGGTGCTAAGGACACCCCAATATGTTCTTCATAATACCGCAATTAAAAAAATAAAACTCATTAAATTTTGTACACTTCCTAATACCACATTACCTCTACCTTCTAATCCCTCACTCAATCATTATTTGCCGAACTAATCTAATCACATACGAAGCTAATCTAAAACTCTAATCTCTCATAATTGTTGTGTATTTCGTATCTCTCGCAAGAAATTGAAATACTAAGAATAGTTAACACAACCTCCATGTTTTCTTTTGAATATTGAACATCAACAATACGACATTGCATTGAATTACCATGAACTGTACAACATAACATTATCCATCACAGGATACATACATTGACTATATAATGAAGTTTTGTGCTCGTTACACACTCATTCCATTTCTTTTATCCAAGAGATTGCAGCTTAGGTAAACAACATATGTGATGACAATGTGATTCTTACTTGCATAAACCCGTCTGCTATGTTTTGATTTAAGATGCTGCATCATCTATGAAACTGGAAATGTTGTCCATATAACTATTTTGGATCGAATTAACTTCGCATTTGGCTCGAGCAATTTGATATCCAGCTCAGTATTTTCCGAACCAAGCGTTGATCGGCTTTAGAAACGAGGAAGAAGGAATATTGACTGAAATAGAAATATGGTAAAACAGTGAGCTAGCCCCTCTTTTTTAACTGTGGTTTTAAGAAGAGAGTAATACTAGTGTGCCCTTAGCACCACACTTTATATAAGCCGCAAATTTTGTAAACAACGTGCTTCTAATGTCTTCCGAGATACATCTGGAAATAATAGTACAAAAGTAAGACATCTACTGAATCACAGCAAAAAAGTAAATAAAAATAAGAGTACCTGAATTATTCAGATATGCTACTGAAATAAAGATGGAATGAAATTAAAATAGAAACAAAATTGTATCAGAACTATAAATGACGAGTTGTTACATACTCATCCCACATCTGTGTGACTATTTGATCTCTAACATATCCCATTTTAGCCGATTGCCTTTCCGCCTTTCATATTCTATTTTTTAAGATGGAAAGCAAATTTATAAGTATTATTACTACATCATCATTATCAACAACATACTGGTGTTCAAATTATACTTTAATTCATATTAAAAATGACGGGGAGGTCACTATGGTAGAGTGAGAAAAACCCCAGAAGAATTGTGTCATCACATATATTAAACACATGAATGAATCAGTAAATGGTATAACATTACGTCTAGTATATACTGTTTATGTAATAAGTGAAACTAATCCAGGGACCATGACCACTTATTATTTGAATGCCAATTCCTGAAGGATATAGAGAGTCATTTTTGCCAGAAACTCAGGAAGACATAATAGGAATAATGGAATTTATTACGAGCATGAAATTGGAAAACTGTTTTCATAAAGACATAATAGATATTACTATCACATAAACAGAACTGGTATGAAATTAGCTGGTACAAAATGTGTGTATATGCGTATACTTTGAAGTAGAACTTCAAAAATTATCCATTGATATTCTCTTTACATGCATATACTTTGCTGGCAAAATATATTCTAAGTTATATTTGTTAAAATCTATATTATCCACTTGATTTACATTTTTTAAGTAGAATTCATTTGAAGTCTACACACATATAAGTACGGTCGAGATTTCATATCAAAAAGCCAAGTCTCAAATTCAATTTAAACTTGATCATGAATAACAACTTTTGCTGATACCTAAGCTGTCAATAGAAAATTCTTAAGTTTTCTTTCTTCAAATGCGGTGCTCGACATCATAACTAATTTGAAGTCGATTAAGAAAAACAAAGTTACAATCAGGATTTTGAATCTTTGCTCAACCAAAAAATAAATACAATAGTTTTATAAAATACATGCAATAGTTTTATAAAATACATACAATATATGCATATATTTTGGATTTTCCATTTTCCCAAATTCTCTAATTTCTTTGCTTTTTAACATCGAATATGTGAACATGTCTGGACAGCTCACACATAACAAATAGAGGTGAGCGAGTAATTAATATGATTTTAACTCATAAACCAGCATACCTTACCCTTAGTAACACCACTTCAACCAAGTATTGGCAAACACATAACTGAATTTTGAGGAGGACAAAAGTTAACGCAACAAAATTGAATTTTATGTACCGTTTGATTAAGACATGCCTAAGAATCTCCTCCACAGTTACACATTTAGGAAACAAATGGTTAGGTTGCATCTCTTTTTCTTTCAGAGCAAAAAATGTTTAAGGAAAAAGAAGGCTGTAGAAATATCAGGTTTTGTTATAATGTGTAACTGAATTTCATTCTTCATATTTTTCCACAGCCAAAAAATATTATCGTCGTCATCTTATTTTCTTAAACCCTAGTACGTCGTCGTTCCCAAAATGCTTCTTCAAAACTCAAGTACAGACCTTATGGGATGTCCTCAAACTTGATCAAATGCACAGATACATGGAAAAGATCGCTACAGTCAGAACACAAAGCGTCATACGAGGTTTCTTGATCAGAAAGAATATCTCGACCATTAAGTACGTTGAAGTGGGGAGATGAAGTTATGGAATCGAAGATTTGGAGTTAGACTTGAAAAACCTAATGCTTAAGGATTTGTTGGAAGAAGTCGCTTCTCTTTACGATGTTGGAACCGCCCATGTTGAAGAAGATTTTGCCCATTTTAATGTTGAATTTCCAAAACTGTTCTTACACGAACTTTGAATCCAATAACTCATCTGGTAGTTTTGGAAATTCAACATTAACGTGGACAAAATCTTCTTCAACATGGGCGGTTGTAGTGTAAGAATCACGGGCTGTGTTAACAAGTGCATCATTAATCTCTTTCATCCTATTATAAATCTTCATAATGACATGAGTTTGTATGTTCCTACGTCGTAAAGAGAAGTAACTTTTTCCAACAAATCTTTAAGCATCAGGCTTTTCAAGTCTAACCTCAAATCTTCTATTCCATAACTTCATCTCTCCACTTCAACGTACTTAATGGTCGAGATATTCTTTCTGATCAAGAAACCTCATATGACGCTTTGTGTTCTGACTATAACGATCTTTTCCATGTATGTGCATTTGATCAAGTTTAAGGACATCTCATAAGTCGGTACTTGAGTTTTGAAGAAGCATATTGGGGACGACGACGTTCTAGGGTTTAAGAAAATAAGCTGACTATGACGATAATATTTTTTGGATATGGAAAAATATGAAGAATGAACTTCAAGTGTATATAGGATTTGGTAACTAGCTGAAAATATAAAGGAAAATGTATACATGAGCAAATAATACACACACACACACACACACACACACACACACACACACACACACATATATATATATATATATATATATATATTCATCATATTATCCTTTTGAAATTCGTAACTATAGAAAGAAAAGGTCACTGACCAAAACAATTTAGTTCTTACACCAATAAAATCAAACATAGTTTCACATATAATTTGCACAAATAAAATCAAATACAATTTACACCAACAAAATCAATAAAAAATTATTAAGTTTTTCTCTACAGATAGAAACAAATGTAATAATAACTGATATGCGTAATAATATTTGACTACTATTTGATAATTATAAACATCAAATTTCATATTTATATTAACTAATAACTGATATGTGTAATAATATTTGATATCGATAAACATTATACTTGATATTTATATTAACGGCTAAAGATGACTCAGATTAGCAACAACTTTGTTTTAAAAATATCTGTAATGAGCAGAGAAACATAAAAATAACGATATTTTTGAGATGGACACGGAAAAAGGGCAACGCATGCAATGCAATTTTATTTTTTAAAATTGCAGGAAGGGGGGATAAGGCAAACACGAAGGGGATAAATGCAACTTACAAAGTTGTCTTACAGTATAATTAAGGTAAAACACAGCTATATTATCATATTATAACTACACTAAAAGAAAGTGAAGAGAATAAAAGGCAGACCAAATGGTATAAAATAATTTGCATGAATAACGTTATAAATGCTACATTGTCCATTGAACTTCCGGTCATTTGCTGTCCACATAACATAAGTGGACCCAACAAATGATGTTGGGCATTTTCCTACATTTTTAAATAAAAGGCTTGTAATAAAGAAAATAATCCTTGTTCCTTTTTATAGGTTATAACCACATAACAGCAGCAAAATAAAAACTATAAAGCAAAATAATTGTGGCGTTGAAGTTAAATAAACATCAACAAATAGATCTCTATGTTGCGCTGTTGATTTAACCACTGCTTCATAGATATGATCTACATGAGTTCACCCATTACCAGTGCAGATAATTTTCCCTAAGATGACTCCACGGTAGAACTGAACAAAACACAAAAATAAAACGAAAAGAAAATGCACAGTCGAGTAGAAAAACATAATATGATTTATTATTAGATAAATGACATGCACTTGCAACCCATGTCTGTGACTTAGGAATGTGCCCTTTCAACCAGAAAGACGTCATTGGACCTGTGCCACAAACATAATCTACATACAAACATAGTCTACATAGGTGTAAACACGTTAACAATGCAAATTTCTCTTAAAGCTTAGGAAAGTACTCAATGGAAAGGCAGATCCCTGGTGCTTTCTTAAATCAACACCCAACAGTAAAATTGACCATAATGACATAAACAAAAGAATATAGAAAACCTACCGTTGACTAAAAGAATCAAATAGCTATATTCAACTAGTAAAAAAAAAAAAAAAAAAAAAAAAAAAAAAAAAAATCGTTGCACTATTGATTGAACCTTTGTGTCATGGATATAGATCTACTTAGGTTCACCCATTAACAATACAGATGATTTCCCTAAAGATAGCACGAGAGACATACTCATCAAATCGGGATATCACTGCTTTTTCTTTAGGTTTAACTACAAATGGTAAAACGAGCACAACAATAAATTGATTATAATATGACACATTTTTTTATTCTAGATAATAAGTTAATAATATATTAAACTGCTGGTTCATAAACATTAATCTACGGTTGTTAATTTACCATTTTTACATAGAAAAGAGTACATTTCTGTCTTTTTATACTAATATAATATCAAAAAACCAACAAACTAACAAACTAAATATTAGACAGAAATAATTATCTAATGAATATTTAAAAGATAAGCCAGAAATGATGGATAAGTACCTTATATCAATCCATTTTAATGCAATCTAACGGATGACTTAGGGCATGTAGTGAAATCACCATTCCCGACCTCTCCAATTGTGTTTGACACTGGATTTTTTTCAGCATTGTATAGTCCCGCATCAAATATTTTTCATTTAACCATGCACCCTTTTATCTCGTGAGCATCCAAAGTATAACCATGAAAAATATTTCAATGGAATGGATCCACTGCTGCCTTCGCAATTGCAACACCTTCCTTTCCAGCTAAGCAATTTGCGGGCTCTTCAACTGGAGTTAGCTCGCTCTGTGCATAAGACGCCGTGTTTGATTTATTGACTACCATGGTGTTTGTTCTAGGAATTCATAACTTAAATATAACTTCAACAAATGCTCAGCAGTATAAAGTTAAAAAGGAAAGACCTGAGCATATTATTACAGCAGTAGACAATAATGACATGGACTTATGCAGTTTAGATTTCTCTGAAGTTGCATCAACTGAAGACACGAGTCTCAGATCAAAAGGTAACAGATTCACCTCTGGACAGAGCTATGCATCAGAACTTTTTACAAGTTAAACGACACCAATGAGTTAAATCAAAATGACATGGTGGATAAGAATACTGATCTCCAGCCAGAAATTATCCACTGTTCTGAGATGGAACAGTTAAAAAGATGCAGATGTTAAACAACCAGTTACCAGCTCCTCAAATCGTAACACGAGACGAACTCAAGCAGAAGATACCTCATTTGAATCCAATGCCAATAGTTCAAAAGATGTTGTTGACAACCCAAGTCAAATCAAAAGGAAGAAAAAGTAAAATTAGAGAACAAAATAAGCAGGTTCCCTAGCATCTCGGACAGTAGGGTAAACTCATTGCCTGTAATCCAATGATGTTCCAAGTATGGAACATCAGGGGGTAAAATTCCCTAAAAAGACGTTATGATGTTATTTGACATGTTCACAAATTTAATCCTTCCACCACAGCAATAATTGAACACAACCTAGACGATTACAAAGCTAATCAGTTTGTTAAGGCCTTAAATCCTGAATGGGAGTATGTCCCTAATGCTTCTACCAGCAATATTAAAGGCTGGATTTTGTTAATATGGGACCCTAGTATTTAGAAACCAACTGCAATCTCACGGTAAACAGTTTATTTCAAGCACATTTCAAAATAAAAAGGTGGATTGGAAATCATATTTACTGCTGTCTATGGCATCTACACCCAAAACAATTGGAAAATGCTATGGAATCATATTACAGATTTGGGAAAATCGGCCAATTAACAATGGATTGTAGCGGGAGATTTTAACTTTGTTATATAACAGTGCTAGGTGAGGACCTAACAATTCACTCACTAATGCGGATGACGAGTTTTTTAACTCAACTATCAACACTGCCTTAACTGAAATGAATTATACACCAAATAAATATACATAGCTGGGAGTTAAAAGACTATACCACACATAGTTAAAAAAAAGAAAAAGAAAAAAGAACAATCTACCTTTCCAAAATACTTTTCCATGGGTATTATAACATAGTGGTGAATGTCAAATTAGCTTGTTGTTTCTCTGCTTCATAGTTATAAAGAACAATTCGGAGGGCAGGTCAACATAAATCAACAGTAAGTTGGTGATATTGGTAAAAGTTGAAAGTGAACTGAACAAGTATCCAAGAATGCATTCGATCATAGTTCCATTAATAAAGCAAAAATACGGTAACATGAAGACTAGTGAAATTAAACTGCCTTCAGAAGGGATTTCATCATGTTATAATTTCACAGCAATTTGACAATGCTCAAAGCCCTTGCGCAATTCCCAACATCATTTGGCAAACTTCTTTTACCAGCAAAAATAACACCTAGACTAGACCCAACATGAATACAAGCATACCGCACTGTTGATGAATTGCCAAAAACGTAACTGAATATTCATAAAACAGATAATGTATGTTTAACAAATGATAATCGAACCCAATATGCACTGTTAATCAACATAATGTAACAGAATCAAAGACGTAAAGTTCAATTACATGTTTATAAAAATAAAATTGATTAAAAAAAACTAGATCAATAGCATGAGGGAAAGGTAAAAGGTCCATTTTCCAGCGATTTTCCAAGCCCATGACACAGACCATGAACTTTTACCAATGCAGTGGCTGAAGAAATATATAGGTAGGAGTAAGGGTTAGGTCATTAAGGCTGAGTTTTACTTTCCCGGCTTGGTGCCTTGGTAATGGGAAAGTATTCGTGATTTTGTAAAAATATTAATCCTGCTTCCCAGTTTTATTTACATGGGTTATCTAAATTTGTGAAGTGTAAATTTTGATCACTAGGATCTCACTCGTTTATTTTTCTAATTTTAAATTAAGAGCTGCACTTTTATAAGTATACTGTTTGACTAAGGTCCCTGTTAAGTTTCAAATACACAAGCATCCTTCTAAAAAAAAGTACGTAAAATCCATCTTTTTTGAAAATCATCCAAAAATAACATAAAAAAATTTCCCACTTCAAAACTTATTTCGATTTATATTTATCTTCATATTTATATCTGAAAAATAAAAAGTGGGTCAACAATGAAAAAAAAAAAATCAAAAACAATAAGCTCCAGGAAAACTTGCAGAAATGTATGCAATTATTCAAAATTACTAATGTACATGCAATTATAGCAAAAACTGCATAATTTTATGCAATTGCTTAATGAATAATTGCAAATATTTCTGCGCTTATTCAAAAGAAACTGCTTCCTAAGAAAAATAGTATACAAGTTTGCAAATTAATGGAATAATTGCATGCGTTTCATTTTTAGGTCTGCAAAAATTGACTTATCGGGTGCATATTTGAGTAGAAAAACAAAATATGACTTGGCTGTTAGATAAATGGCATGTGACCCATGTCTGTGACCAAGGAATCTGCCCTTTCAACTTGAAAGACATCATTGGACTAGCACCACAACCATAGCCTACGTAGGTGTGTAAACACGTTAACAGTGCAGATTTCTCTTAAAACTCAGGAAATTACTCATTGGAAACGCATATCCCTGGTGTTTTCTTAAGTCAACAATCAATAGTACAATTGATTATAATGACAAAAACAAAAGAATATAGAAAACCTACGGTGGACCCAAAAAAAAAAAAAAAAAAAAAAAATTTCAAATGCTAGTTCAGTCTATATACATTCACCCATTAACAGTGGACATATTTTTCCTAAAGTTGAAGAGAGGACTAACGCATCAAAAGGGTAGATCCCTGCTTTTTTTTTTTTTTTTTTTTCTTCGAAAGATATTAAAACTTATAATAAAAGGGTAAAAGAAAATGTATGAATGGTATAGAACATAAAACAACACAAAACCTAAATATAAATATGAAATAGTAAGTATTTCTTTGTTTCATTGCTGACTGACATGGCCTCCTTAGGTTCATCCTTTAACAGTGCATATAATCTTTCTAAACCTTATGAAACAACTACTCATTGAAAGGGCATATATCCCCGATACTTTCTTTATGTTGCAAGACAGGCAAATCGATTATAATGTCAAAAACAAAAGGGTATGGGAAAACATACAGGTAAGTACGAAAAGAACTGAATTGCATAGAAATTCAATGAGCATCAATTAGTAAAAAATTTGTTGCACTGTTGATTGAACCTTTTTTGCCATGGACATAGATCTACATAGGTTCACCCATAAACAATGGACATACTTTTCCTAAAGTTTACGGTAACTACTCACCAAAAGGTAGACCCCTATTTTTTTCCTTTAGGTTGGAAAAAGGTTTTCATAATGACGAAAATAAAATTTACAATTTACCTTTCCAAAATGCTTTTCCATGGGTATCGTAATTTAGTGATGAAGCTTGTGAACCTGCTTCATAGTTATAAGGAACAATTTGGTGGCATGTCACCATAAATCAACACTACGTTGGTGATATTGGTATAAGTCAAAAGTAAATTGAATAAGTATCCAAGCATGCATTCAATAATACTTCCACTAATATAGCAAAAAAATTATCACATGAAGACTAGCGATGTTAAACTGCCATCAGAAGGGATTCATCATATTATAATCTCATAGCAGTTTGACAATGCTCAAAGCCCTTGCGCAATTCCCAACATCATTTGGCAAACTTTTTTTACTACCAAAAATAACACATCTACGACCCAATATGAATACAAGCATAATGCACTGTTGATGAATCGCCATAAACATAATTATATATTCATAAAATAAATAACGTATGTTTAACCTATAATATGAAGGATACACCATAAAATAAACACAACCATTAAGTTGGCGTAAAATTTTAGGACAAATGATAATCAAACCCAATATGCACTGTTTGTCAACATAATAGTGACCGAATCAAAGACATGGAGTCTAATTACATGTTTAATTAAAAAATAATATTCAATAGTCTGAGCGAAAGTTAAAAAGTCTTTTTACCAGCGATTTTCCATGCCTATGACACAGACCATGAAGCTTAACTAGTGCAGCGGCTAAAGAAATATATTGAGAGGAGTAAGGTTAGGGCTTTGAAAACAGTGCAGCACAAGTTTGGATCACTGACCATAATTTATTAGTTTAAATATCCGAAGGACGAACAAGACAGTAAGCAACGAATTAAGCAAAAAAGGAAGCATCTTCAAAACAATCCCAAAAAACCAGCACGCTTGCGTTTCCTGTTTTTCTTCTTTTCGTCATCGATTATCCCTGTATAGTGTGGCTGAAACCAAATAGTAGAATACTTCTGATTTTGGGTTGAACCTAAATACAGCGATTCTTCTGCAGTGAAATTATTACAGCAACATATAGTCGTTGCAGCATGATCGTTGTCCATGCTTGAAATACGATTCCTTGGCAATGTCCAGAAATAATAGCAATCAGGGTAATAGGCTCTAGCAGCCACAATCACATTCCTGGGTACATCTTGATGAAAGTGGGGTAGAAAGACCCTGTTCTGAAGCTTTTTAGCGGTTGGCAGAGACATGACAGAAAGAGTAGATCCGAGAAACAAGCTTCGGCCATGCAAATCATTGGTCTCTTGCCAGACCATCTTCTCTCGATCAAGAAGAAACAAATGAATCCCGCTCCCATTGTTGTTGACCCGAACCGCCATCACCGTTCCGATCCAATCAACAAGGTAGTAACCATGGATATCATCATCATCATCATCATCATATTTGTTCCTGAATTCAACACTGTAAAGGCTCCATGTTCTTTGCAACACATCAAAGATTCCTAGCCTGTCGCCTTTGCTACCCAAGCAGTAGAATCGACCATCGAAGAACACCGGGTTTGATGACAAGTAAAATGGCTCGTTACCGTTGTCATACACCATATTCAAAGCCCAATTCGGTTCATCGTACAAGTGCAGCGTGACATGGTTCTCATGGGACGTGTCGATTAGAAATACGACGTAGGTGGAGTCATTAAGCATTCCTATGGCAGTGCCATTGAAGGATATGTTGCTCGTTATGCTCGGAAAATAAACCGAGTACACACCTAAAGGGTCAACCATCCTCATCTGCATCTTATCGTGGTTGTAGATCAGTAAAGCTCCATGTATCGCACTAATGATTTCGTACCCTCTCAAGTCAAAACGGGATTTATGTTGGAATGCTTTGTTTAACAACAGACTATAGTAGTGAAAACTGGTCCCTTCTTCTTCCCTACTTTTTACATAGGTCAGCAGGGGGGCTTTTCCCGCCGGATAGATGGGCATTCTTGACTGAACTATATCTTTCCAACTCTTGCACACGCATGCCAACTTCACCCCATCCTCGTATCGCAGCTTCCACCTTATCAGTTCTACCACATCTATAGGTAGATCTGACCATGAGGATTTTTCCAACTCCAATGCTTCTCTCCTCTTCACTTGATCGCATTCCCCATTCATACCTCTACCAGCAAAGGCACACCACATCGTCCTCACCAGAAACTTCACCATCATCGTCTTAGCCTGAGTTACAACACTTGCTATCATCATTGCTCGATGCCAATTCCCCAGGACAGACAGGATTTCAGATGTTGATTTGTTGAAAAGTCTAAGACGCATCGCTGGAGCGGAGCAACGGCAGAAACGCTGAAAGCCTGCAGACCAAGGGGAGGAGGCAGCCGGACTGCCGTGTTCGCATTGAGGACTGAAGGCAGGGGACTTTTTTTCGTTTTCCTTTTTTTGCTTTTGTTCTAGGGTTTTAAGGTGTACCGTTGGATTTCGAGGGTATTATGCTTTTGAGGGTAGAATCTTTCTTTCGCACTATAATCAGGCTATACAGCCGGTTGAAGCAGCAAACTGTTGCGTGGGGTGTAAATTAGAGCATCACCAACCAGCAATCAGCGGCATGTTACGGGAGACCAATTCTCAATTGGCCGTGCGCACCTATTTTACAACGCGTTATGAAGCACGCTAATTTTTTTGGGCACGCAGCGTAAATATCGGTGCACTTCATAACGGGCTGGTAAAATCGGCGCTCTCCACCTTCACATTTTACGTCATTATTAATATATTTTTTCCTATCCTAGCGGCTATAAACGATGATATTTTACTCGAATGAAATAAAATCGTTATTATTTTCGTACCACGAGTATAAAAGGATTATGTTAACTTAGACCATAATGAGTGTTTTTATAAATTTCAGACCGTTCCCAAAAATAATATCGCTTTAGATGTTAATAATAGTTGGTTAATAACATGTACAAATACAATAGAACGCTTATGGTAAAATAAAGAACTAAATCATCATTACTACATAAATTCGTACAATTATAAAATAAAACACGAGTTCAGACAAGTATACTTCATAATAAGCGCATTAAGATAACTAATTAACGCCAGAAAGGCATTGACATAACTAATTATCGCCATAGTGGTTCCATAAATGATTCATAAGGTCTTCTTGCAGCATGTTATGGAGTTGTGCATCTCTAAACGTAATCTAACGGTCCAAATGAATGTTGAATTCCTCTTTTGTTATTTGTATGCATTGCCAGAATACATCCGGTGGTTGCGAAACACCTTCGTATTGGTAGTGGCGTTGTCCGTCATCCATATCTCTTTCATCTTAATGATCATGTTGTGTAGAACAGTGCATGCAAACATGATTGTAAACATCTTTTTCCTAGACCACAACCGACATGGATTACTCATCATTGCAAATCTAGCTTGTAAAACACTGTAACAACCCGCATTCTACGCATCGGAGGATCGTCGAATATTTATTTCTTTCCCATATGAAGTCGTATGGTCATGTAACTTTGGGAAACAACTATTAGAGTCATTTCCCATGTTCATGATTTTTGCCAATTTTTAAATGACCGTTTTGCCCCTAGCTGATCTTGTTTCGGACATAACTTTTGATTGAAAAGGAATTTTGACCTGAAACCACTTCCATTAGATTTGTTTGATGGTTTACCTTTCCGTAGAGTGGTCACATGTGAGAAACGGACTTACCGTTTGGGAGATATGGCTGAAATAAGGTTTGGAAGGTGAAAAACTGCTTAACCGGGTCAAATAGGGTGATTAGTGAATGAGCCCATAACCCATTTCGGGATTAGGGTTATGGGGAGGCTGAAATGAGTTAGGGTTTCATTTCATTTCAGTTTTCTAGCCTCCACTTACCTCTTGGAAACCCTAAAAATGGCCTCCAATCTCTAAATCACCTCCAAATCGCATTTTAATCAAGGATTAAGCTTAGCAACATCAAATCAAGGGAGATCTTCGCCAAATCAAGATTAGAGCTGCTGTTTAGCATTGATATTCACGCCCAAACAGAGAATCATTTCAGCTTGATGATTTATTTGTGGCTAAGGTGAGTGATTTGCATAGTTCCTCACTAATTATGGCTAATTAAGGGTAATTAGTATTAATTAGCGAAGTTAAACAAGATAAAATTCTGGAAAAATATTTATAAAATCCGAAATGATGTTTTAGACCTCTGATATGAATTTGGATTAATTTGGTTAAGTTTTGCTGATCATATCATTAGTTTCACCTAAACATGCTTAAGGGAAAATATGGGGTTTTGGCTAGTTATGATCCATTTTAACCTATCATATTGTTGTTTTGGTGTTTGTGGTTGATTATACATGTTGCTATGACTGTATGGTATGCTTTGTGATTGATTAGAATAGTTGGAATGGTCGAAAATGCCGTCGAGTGGCGTAAACTGTTCGTTGGAAAAAGTTGCAGGAAATGCTACAGGAACCCGGATCGGATAAGGGGGTCGGATCGGATATCCGAACCGAACCAAAGTGGTGGCATCTCCAGCAACATACAAATGTTGGGGCGAGAAGGAAGGCCCGGACCGGATCGAATTGGGGTGAAGCTGGATCGGATTGGACAAGAACTAGGAGTGGGATCGGACCGGAGCATCACAACCGAAGGGGCGTAGCGTGGGATCAGAGAGCACGAGGAGAACCGAACCGGGAGAAACACCCTAACCGAACCGAAGTGATGTGACCGACCCGAACCGAACGTGAAGATCGAACAGCATAGTACGAGCTGAAGACCCGAACGCCGTGGCCGAACCGAACCGAGAGACATGGACAAGAGAACCGAATACCAGTATTGACCAAAAACCCGAGATGCAAAGGTAGTCTAAGTTGGAAGTTAGAGATCAGGATCCAGTCGGGAACCAATGAGTTCACTTCGTGGTTGGGCTTTGCTGCGGGACGTGTGCTAAGGAGTTGTCGACATTCATAACTTCGATTCACCACTGAAAATGAATGATGGGCTACTTATCAATGCAGTAGAGTCACTATGACTCGAGGGGCAAGGTGATGGTAGCAAGACTACGTTATCAGTGTAGTAGAGTCATTATGACTCGAGGGGCAAAGTGATCGTAGTAAGACTATGAGCCAGCGCAGATGGGGTGAATAACTCCATGGGGCAAATGGACATAGTAAAGGATTGGTAAGGCTATGAGCCAGCGCAGATGGGGTGAATACCTCCATGGGGCAAGTGGACATAGCGAAGGATTAGTGGTTATGTATCAGTGCAGTGAAGCCATTTATGACTTCATGGGGCAAGGTGATCATAGCAAAGTATTGAGGTGATCGAAGTGGTGAATATCGTATGCTTTACGCACTGAGTGAGAGATGTGAGGATGGTTGCTATGCTTGATTTGTTTACCATCATTATGACATGCACACCCCCACCCCCGTTACCTTTACACTATTTGAAATGGCACCTTAGAGTGTTGTACAGTATGTAGTGCTAACTCTTTGGTTGCAGGTCCAGGTTCAGGTATGGTTTAGTATACCTATTATTGTTCTGTTTAGATGCTTATCGCTCATACCAGACTTTTTGTCTGACCCAGAGTTTTACGTCTCTTCTTATTACTCAGGGTGCTCACACGAGCAGACTAGAGACAGGTTAGTTGGTGATGCGCGAGTAGCTGATTCAGAGGCGAGCAGGAGGCTTCCACGTATGATATATAAATATTCTCCCTGTGTCGTTGGTGGTCGCTACTTGGGCATTAGTAGTGTATCTCCTTTATCTTGCTTTTGCTTTATGAGACAGTTTGAAAAGTTGTAATAATGTTGGCTTTGGATCATAAGCTGTATTTGGATTTTTTGCTGCTGTGTTAGTTTATTTTCAGCTTATGCACTATCTCACCTGTTTTATGTCAAGTATGTTGTTATTATATTTTATCCTATACGTTGTGAGACATTCTACAGGTTCTTTGTTGTTTTTTCGCCTTCTTTCTTTTCTTTTGACGACCGTCCCGTGCTAACTGGACATGTGTACAGCGCACTTTTGGAGTAAATGTCGGTTGGTGCGGGGTGGGCCGTCACACTTGGTATCAGAGCTCTAGGTTGCATAGTTAACCTAGGGAAAGACACTAGGGAGAGATAGTACGTATATGAGAGCGCGTATTTGTGATTACTTTGGTTTTCAAAAGCTATATATATACTATTAGTAGTATAAGAATGAAGTTGTACTGCACTAGCACCATTATGGGGTCGTTAATCGTCTTCTCTTTACAGATTGAACGATGAGTCGAGACACCAGGGGTGCTGGTAGAGGGACCAATCATGGGAATGCTCCTGACATGAGGGCAATGTTCACCAACTTCATGAGGGAGATGCTTAGGGATGTTCAAGGGGCAGTTCCCAATCCCGGTAATGGTGGTGGTCCAGTAGTGCAGGCGCCTAGGGTCGATTTCGCCAAGTTGTGCAAGGATTACACTAACCTTGGTGGGAAGCCGTTCCACGGAACGGAGTCGGCCACAGATGTTCAGGATTGGTTGGATAGCTGTGTTCGTATATTCGACGACTTGGGTATTGAGGATGCGACGAAGAGAAGGCTAGCGTCTCGTCAGCTGCAAGGGCGAGCGATAAATTGGTGGAATGCCAATAGAACATCTACTCCAGAAGATCAGGTTACTTGGGATCAGTTCAAGGCTCGCTTTAGCGAGAAGTTCATTCCAGCTGCCCAGAAGTCAGTGTTGTTTAAGTGATTCTTGGAACTCAAGCAGAATGGTAGGGCAGTCTCTGACTATATTGCTGAGTTCGACACTTTGTCGAAGTATGGACTATCCTTTATCGATACCCCTGAGAAGAAGAATGAGAAGTTCATTACTGGTTTGGATGGATACTTGGGGGAAAGGCTTATTAACCACATCGATGAGACTTTTGAATCGATTATTGGAAAAGCTTTGAGATCGGAGAGTCTTTACCCTAAGTGTAACGACCCGGATTTTTAGTCGTTGAATTATGAATATTTAAATTTGATTTCAATATTTTATTTGAATTACATATAAGAATTTATAAGGAATTTATTTAATGAAACGATATTTGAGTGTAACCTGAGCAGACGATCGAATTAGGCCGCGAAACCAATTCCGTTGAGTTCGTATCATCGATTAGAGTCAGAATAGGTATATCGTTTGTTATTTTTGGAGATCGTGTAATTTGGTGTTCGAAATGGTATTGCGGTACGCGTAAAAATGCCTACCGGGAGAACAGTCTCAGAATGCGACGAAACTGGTGCCGTTGGGTTCGTATCGATAAATTATTGTAAGATTTCAAAGTTTCAAGTTGTTTTGATTTATCTGGTGATCGTGAAAAATTTAAACGCCTGTTTATTTCTGGTTTTATAAAGGATTTTTTTTCAAACGATGTCGGAATTCGACGAAACTTGTCCCATTGGGTTCAGAATACCTTTTTACACCAAGATTAGCCTTTTTATCAGTAAATAGAAGTTTATATCGAGGAAGGAACATTAAAATGGGCAAATCATGATTTAAGAATAATTAAGAATTCAACAAAATCGGTCACATTGGGATTGTTACAACGAGATCGACATTTTGGAACTAACGTGGCTGAGAACGGAGCTGTTGTATTTTAGTGATAAAATCAAACATCTGTTTGATTTTAAAATAGAATGAAAGCAGAGCCATCAACTGCGAACCAAGGTGAGTAAACTCACTAAATCTGCTTCGTTTATATTTTTTTTTTTTATAAACGTATTTTAAATTTATTTTATACTGTGTGATGGTTGCTTTGTTGAATAGTTGATAAAACTGCTTCATAGGATTACATCGTTGATCGATCTTTAGTTTGACATTTCATATTGATGTGAAATAATATTATTGATGTTATTGACATCTGTGGATGCAGGGAAACAGGTTGGAGGGACCCAACTGGGTTCCTCAATATTTATATTACTGTTTTTCCTTGGTTGTGATGTATGATATGATATATATAACCAGTAATTAACTTTGTTGTGTTTAAACTACCCTGACCTAGAGTATTGGTATTTAAGTACTACAAAATATTTTCAGGTATCGAAAAGGAAATTGGAGTTTTAAAAAGGAAACTTATTTTCAAAAATAGAGATTTAATTTTGAATAGAGATGAAAATAGAAAACTTGTTCAGATGAATGAATCAAGGATTTGTTTATGACTGAGAAAATATATTAATTGAATTATTTATCATTGGATATATTGAAATATAAATTTAAATTTAAATTTATATGGAGAAGTGGAAATCGGTTTTAAAGCCAATAGTTGAAATGAGATTTAAAACTTAGCTATTATCAAGAATAAGTTAAACGACATTTTAAATAATTAAAATAAAAAGGAATGAGACTTATGTGAGTCATTCTAAATAAAGGTTATAAATAGATGAAGATAATATTTTTAAGTATAAAAATCAAACTGATTTGATTTTATATAAAAGGAATATATTTACGATTAAAAGTGAATAATGGGTCAAAGAAAGTATTTCGCAAATGAATTATCTACAAAGGAAATTCAGATTGGAAATTTAAATCTAAGTTGGAACTTGAATGAGAAAGGGAGAAATGAGTAATCGCTTTAAAAGAAAGTGATGTGTTTTATCTCAAATGGGATTAGAAATCGAATATAGATTATTCGAGAGAAAGTTGTTATTGGAATTCGATTTTTATCGAATTAAGGGAAGTAGTCATTTTACTTCCGTTTCGAATCAAATTTAGTTATTTAATTATTTGATTATTTACTTATTAATTAAATTAA
Organism: Allium sativum; assembly: GCA_030737875.1. Lineage (NCBI taxonomy): Eukaryota > Viridiplantae > Streptophyta > Magnoliopsida > Asparagales > Amaryllidaceae > Allium > Allium sativum. The sequence goes on along the minus strand of CM060924.1, from coordinate 453,912,256 downwards.
TAAGTACAAGTATATTTTTATATAAATCAAATATTTGAAAACACAGCGATTATAATGCTGCTATAATAAATGTTTTGAAAATTCTAGATAATGATTTTAACGCTACCGCTATAATAAGTGTTGGTAAATTCTAGACAGCGATTTTAACGCTGCTGTTATAAAAGATGTTTTGAAAATCTTAACAGCGATCTTAATGCTATTGCTATAATAAATGTTCTAAAATTTTAGACAGCGGTTGTAACGCTGTTGTTAAAAGCAATGTTTTATAAATCAAATATTTAGAGACAGCGATTATAACGCTACCGTTATAATCAACATTTTTCTGTAAAGGAAGAGTGTTCTTATATTAGAATCCGAGAGTTACATAAGAAGTTGTTAAAGATTTAAAAGATAAACTTTGACCATTTCAAAGTTAAAACGTTGTTCAGTTAAGGTCTGAGAGGTAATTATACCCCAACTTGATTGACTTCCTTCTTAACTAAGGAATGGTAAGGTTTGATCGTGAAGGAGTTTTGGAAATGTTTTTTCCAAACGAGGATCAGAAATGTTTTCTGATAATAGAAATAAGAATTTAGAATATATAGAAACATGAGATAAGTAAATTTATGAACTAAAGAGATAAGTGTTAAATGATGATTGATCGATAAAATTTCCATTTGGAAATGATATCGTTGTTTGTACACTTATTTTTCTTTGATAGTTAACTCACCGACTATCGAAGTTTTTGACCATTTTAACGTTGTTAATATGGAGAGACCGGTTGGATTATTATCCAAAGAACCACTCTGTATTGGCATAAGCGTTGCGAATCACATATGTCAGAGATAATTGAAGACGGAGTAAAGTGCAAGGGCTATTGTATAAGTCTTAGATAACAGTGCCTAAGATGGATGTACGGAATAGTGCCTTCGGTTTGTCCAGACCCAGGACAACTTGTATGGACGAGTGTCTGACAAAGTATTTCCAAAGGGGTTACGTACGTTGATTCCTTCAAACGTACGAAGTTGATGGCATAGAAGGGAAACTTCTTTAGCCTAACAATCTGAGTATTTTTGTGGGAATCAATTAGTGATTTCCGATGGATCTGACGATGTGGCATTCAAAGTGAATGGTGGCCAGATGTTCTGGAATCAAGCCTCAAGCCTCACAACCGGGAATTGACAAAAATCGGGCAGGCAGCATGGCTATGTGGGTCGCACCCATTAGGATGTATAATCACCTATCTAGAGAAATTCCATTTGTTCTTTAATCTATCGATGTTGTCCCTTTCGGGAGACGGTTGCTGATCCCAACCGTTGGTGATATACGTTCGATACACTCAAGCGAAATGAGTGGTCGGTCATGTGTGGGCCGGCTTGCAAGACGTTCTTGTTGAACCCAGTGTATTCGTCTCTAGAGATACACTATCGGCAGGTGGTCCCATACCTTGTCATGTTGGAAATCCAATCTCCAATAAGCGCCTTGCGGTTTTTGATTTTATACTATATATGGAGCGTGAGATGCAAGCGTTCCGCTAGATTCTATTTATTTGATTTAGACACTATTATAATATCACCAGATTTTGATATCAAAATGTTTTTGGTTATCGTAAGGTAAAAACCATTCGTGTTTATGTGTGGATTGGTCTTACGATTACCATTTCTTTTGAAAGGATTTTGAAAGTTAAACCAATGGTTGGAGTTTACTCACACCAGTCCCATGACTGACCCAGAGTTTATTTTGTTTATTTTCCCTAAACTCTTGGGTGCCCAAATTTGTACGGGCAGTCAAGTAGTCGGGAGATTTCAGATTTCGCTTGAAGGAGCTCGAAGCAGGGGGCTTCACCAGTTAGCTATAGACTATCATATTTTTCCGTTGTGTACTATGTTTTATTTGGAAACAGGTGTTGATAACTGTTCCAGCGATAACTGTTGTGCTCTGATAATGGTATGTATATATACAGTTACTGATTTGTATTTCAAAGTTTATGTATTTAATATATTTTTATTCGTTCCGCTGTGAGTTTCTGATCTTCGTTTTCTTCTATTCTAATATTTCTTTCTTTCTATTTCTCATCCTCTAACTTCTTTCTAATATTGATTCGTGTTTCTGTGCAATTTGGGTTGGACATGTGGTGTTATTAGTCGACTCAAAGAGTACGGAAATTCGGGCCGTTACATTTGGTATCAGAGCTGAAGGTTGAGTAGTAACCTTGGCTCTGTGGCGTGACTCAATAGAGATGGGGTTAGTAACACCCTAGATTGAGTTTGAGTGTATGTATATGAGCGCGTATTTGTGGATTTGGTATAAAATTATTTTGTATTGTGTTGGCTGGTTTGTTGAGTGGTTTATGAATTCTGGTCGGTATAGGATGTACAACTATATCGATAGGTGTTTCTAAACTCTCAAACAGAACAATTCGACGCAGTATTGTTTTAAAGATGGGTAAATGATATAATTTTGCCCAAAGGATATTTTTGATACAAAAGAAATAATTTTTGAAATATAACTATGTATGAATGCGTTGGTTGTTATTACAATCAAATGGAATTATAAAATATTGAAATGGTTATATAAAATCAAATTGAATTTGTGTATGAATGAGATATACAAGTAAGCTGAATTCGAATTGGATTCAAACCATAAATTGGAATTTAAATACCGGATATTTTGAAATTATTCCTTGAAGTATTTTAAAGGAAGTATAGCATTGGTTTGAAGAGATTTTTGAATTAGAATGGTTTTAAACGGATTTAAAAGTGATTAAGCACTGAAATCACTTCAGGTGCGAGAAAATAATTCTGATAATGGATCGCGACATTATCGGTATTCATTTTTGAGTTTCTAAGTGATGGATTGCTACCATAAGTAATTTGGGAATAAAAATTGTTTGGAAAGGACAAGATGATTTAGAAATTCAATTTTGAATTGAGATATATATATGATTTCAAATTAATTTGAAATAAAACCCGGAATTTGAATTCTGGAATTAAAATTTAACTTGTGTAAGTTGAATAGAATGAATTGGTAAAGATGTACCAAAAGAACTGAAATTTAACTTAAGTCGAGTTAAATTAAAAGTGGATTAGATTAGAAATTATTTCGAATGAAGTAAATAAAGAAATGTTGAGATTCGGATTATAAATATTCGACTTATGTGTGAACAAGTTGAATATATAGTGGATGATGTTGTTGGAATTAAACTGCGGTGGAATTGGATTCAAGTATAATAGGTGGGTTGGCTTAAATGAGAATCAGACTTGGATTGATAAAGTGGAAGTTGAATTGACTTGGGAAACTATTGGAAATATATGCGTGCTGAGCAAATATTGAACGGAAGCAAATACAAGAGATAGAGATTATGCCCGACAAAAAGGTACATGTTTACAATATTACTTGGGTTTGATGGTTTTATGAGCCTATGAGGCAAGCCGCTTGGCTTTTTGATTTTCTTTTGAATTGGAGGAGGCCTAGAAAGGCGATTTGTGGTTGTACCGATTGAGCTGTGCAGTGGAGATGCTGCAGAAATTTTTCAGAATTTAAAGTGTTAGAAAATTTTCAGAATTTTTGAAAATTTTCGTTAGTAAGAATAAATTTATATTTGATTTGAAATTAAATTGATTCAGTTTAACTAAATATAATGAGTTATACGAAAGATTTAACCTAGTTATAATAGGGTTGTGGTATTTTTCCTACCTTAGCAATTTCGAGGACGAAATTATTTTAAGGGGGAAGGAATGTAACGACCCGGATTTTTAGTCGTTGAATTATGAATATTTAAATTTGATTTAAATATTTTATTTGAATTACATATAAGAATTTATAAGGAATTTATTTAATGAAACGATATTTGAGTGTAACTTGAGCAAACGATCGAATTAGGCCGCGAAACCAATTCCGTTGAGTTCGTATCATCGATTAGAGTCAGAATAGGTATATAGTTTGTTATTTTTGGAGATCGTGTAATTTGGTGTTCGAAATGGTATTGCGGTACGCGTAAAAATGCCTACCGGGAGAACAGTCTCAGAATGCGACGAAACTGGTGCCGTTGGGTTCGTATCGATAAATTATTGTAAGATTTCAAAGTTTCAAGTTGTTTTGATTTATCTGGTTATCGTGAAAAATTTAAACGCCTGTTTATTTCTGGTTTTATAAAGGAATTTTTTTCAAACGATGTCGGAATTCGACGAAACTTGTCCCATTGGGTTCAGAATACCTTTTTACACCAAGATTAGCCTTTTTATCAGTAAACAGAAGTTTATATCGAGGAAGGAACATTAAAATGGGCAAATCATGATTTAAGAATAATTAAGAATTCAACAAAATCGGTCACATTGGGATTGTTACAACGAGATCGACATTTTGGAACTAACGTGGCTGAGAACAGAGCTGTTGTATTTTAGTGATAAAATCAAACATCTGTTTGATTTTAAAATAGAATGAAAGCAGAGCCATCAACTGCGAACCAAGGTGAGTAAACTCACTAACTCTTCTTCGTTTATATTTTTTTTTATATAAACGTATTTTAAATTTATTTTATACTGTGTGATGGTTGCTTTGTTGAATAGTTGATAAAACTGCTTCATAGGATTACATCGTTGATCGATCTTTAGTTTGACATTTCATATTGATGTGAAATAATATTATTGATGTTATTGACATCTGTGGATGCAGGGAAACAGGTTGGAGGGACCCAACTGGGTTCCTCAATATTTATATTACTGTTTTTCGTTGGTTGTGATGTATGATATGATATATATAACCAGTAATTGACTTTGTTGTGTTTAAACTACCCTGACCTAGAGTATTGGTATTTAAGTACTACAAAATATTTTTAGGTATCGAAAAGGAAATTGGAGTGTTAAAAAGAAAACTTATTTTCAAAAATAGAGATTTAATTTTGAATAGAGATGAAAATAGAAAACTTGTTCAGGTGAATGAATCAAGGATTTGTTTATGAATGAGAAAATATATTAATTGAATTATTTATCATTGGATATATTGAAATATAAATTCAAATTTGAATTTATATGGAGAAGTGGAAATCGGTTTTAAAGCCAATAGTTGAAATGAGATTTAAAACTTAGCTATTATCAAGAATAAGTTAAACGAGATTTTAAATAATTAAAATAAAAAGGAATGAGACTTATGTGAGTCATTCTAAATAAAGGTTATAAATAGATGAAGATATTATTTTTAAGTATAAAAATCAAACTGATTTGATTTTATATAAAAGGAATATATTTACGATTAAAAGTGAATAATGGGTCAAAGAAAGTATTTTGCAAATGAATTATCTACAAAGGAAATTCAGATTGGAAATTTAAATCTAAGTTGGAACTTGAATGAGAAAGGGAGAAATGAGTAATCGCTTTAAAAGAAAGTGATGTGTTTTATCTCAAATGGGATTAGAAATCGAATATAGATTATTCGAGAGAAAGTTGTTATTGGAATTCGATTTTTATCGAATTAAGGGAAGTAGTCACTTTTACTTCCGTTTCGAATCAAATTTAGTTATTTAATTATTTGATTATTTACTTATTAATTAAATTAATAAGTACAAGTATATTTTTATATAAATCAAATATTTGAAAACACAGCGATTATAATGCTGCTATAATAAATGTTTTGAAAATTCTAGATAGTGATTTTAACGCTACCGCTATAATAAGTGTTGGTAAATTCTAGACAGCGATTTTAACGCTGCTGTTATAAAAGATGTTTTGAAAATCTTAACAGCGATCTTAATGCTATTGCTATAATAAATGTTCTAAAATTTTAGACAGCGGTTGTAACGCTGTTGTTAAAAGCAATGTTTTATAAATCAAATATTTAGAGACAGCGATTATAACGCTACCGTTATAATCAACATTTTTCTGTAAAGGAAGAGTGTTCTTATATTAGAATCCGAGAGTTACATAAGAAGTTGTTAAAGATTTAAAAGATAAACTTTGACCATTTCAAAGTTAAAACGTTGTTCAGTTAAGGTCTGAGAGGTAATTATACCCCAACTTGATTGACTTCCTTCTTAACTAAGGAATGGTAAGGTTTGATCGTGAAGGAGTTTTGGAAATGTTTTTTTCCAAACGAGGATCAGAAATGTTTTCTGATAATAGAAATAAGAATTTAGAATATATAGAAACATGCGATAAGTAAATTTATGAACTAAAGAGATAAGTGTTAAATGATGATTGATCGATAAAATTTCCATTTGGAAATGATATCGTTGTTTGTACACTTATTTTTCTTTGATAGTTAACTCACCGACTATCGAAGTTTTTGACCATTTTAACGTTGTTAATATGGAGAGACCGGTTGGATTATTATCCAAAGAACCACTCTGTATTGGCATAAGCGTTGCGAATCACATATGTCAGAGATAATTGAAGACGGAGTAAAGTGCAAGGGCTATTGTATAAGTCTTAGATAACAGTGCCTAAGATGGATGTACGGAATAGTGCCTTCGGTTTGTCCAGACCCAGGACAACTTGTATGGACGAGTGTCTGACAAAGTATTTCCAAAGGGGTTACATACGTTGATTCCTTCAAACGTACGAAGTTGATGGCATAGAAGGGAAACTTCTTTAGCCTAACAATCTGAGTATTTTTGTGGGAATCAATTAGTGATTTCCGATGGATCTGACGATGTGGCATTCAAAGTGAATGGTGGCCAGATGTTCTGGAATCAAGCCTCAAGCCTCACAACCGGGAATTGACAAAAATCGGGCAGGCAGCATGGCTATGTGGGTCGCACCCATTAGGATGTATAATCACCTATCTAGAGAAATTCCATTTGTTCTTTAATCTATCGATGTTGTCCCTTTCGGGAGACGGTTGCTGATCCCAACCGTTGGTGATATACGTTCGATACACTCAAGCGAAATGAGTGGTCGGTCATGTGTGGGCCGGCTTGCAAGACGTTCTTGTTGAACCCAGTGTATTCGTCTCTAGAGATACACTATCGGCAGGTGGTCCCATACCTTGTCATGTTGGAAATCCAATCTCCAATAAGCGCCTTGCGGTTTTTGATTTTATATTATATATGGAGCGTGAGATGCAAGCGTTCCGCTAAATTCTATTTATTTGATTTAGACACTATTATAATATCACCAGATTTTGATATCAAAATGTTTTTGGTTATCGTAACGTAAAAACCATCCATGTTTATGTGTGGATTGGTCTTACGATTACCATTTCTTTTGAAAGGATTTTGAAAGTTAAACCAATGGTTGGAGTTTACTCACACCAGTCCCATGACTGACCTAGAGTTTATTTTGTTTGTTTTCCCTAAACTCTTGGGTGCCCAAATTTGTACGGGCAGTCAAGTAGTCGGGAGATTTCAGATTTCACTTGAAGGAGCTCGAAGCAGGGGGCTTCACCAGTTAGCTATAGACTATCATATTTTTCCGCTGTGTACTATGTTGTATTTGGAAACAGGTGTTGATAACTGTTCCAGCGATAACTGTTGTGCTCTGATAATGGTATGTATATATACAGTTACTGATTTGTATTTCAAAGTTTATGTATTTAATATATTTTTATTCGTTCCGCTGTGAGTTTCTGATCTTCGTTTTCTTCTATTCTAATATTTCTTTCTTTCTATTTATCATCCTCTAACTTCTTTCTAATAATGATTCGTGTTTCTGTGCAATTTGGGTTGGACATGTGGTGTTATTAGTCGACTCAAAGAGTACGGAAATTCGGGCCGTTACATTTGGTATCAGAGCTGAAGGTTGAGTAGTAACCTTGGCTCTGTGGCGTGACTCAATAGAGATGGGGTTAGTAACACCCGAGATTGAGTTTGAGTGTATGTATATGAGCGCGTATTTGTGGATTTGGTATAAAATTGTTTTGTATTGTGTTGGCTGGTTTGTTGAGTGGTTTATGAATTCTGGTCGGTATAGGATGTACAACTATATCGATAGGTGTTTCTAAACTCTCAAACAGAACAATTCGACGCAGTATTGTTTTAAAGATGGGTAAATGATATAACTTTGCCCAAAGGATATTTTTGATACAAAAGAAATAATTTTTGAAATATAACTATATATGAATGTGTTGGTTGTTATTACAATCAAATGGAATTATAAAATATTGAAATGGTTATATAAAATCAAATTGAATTTGTGTATGAATGCGACATACAAGTAAGCTGAATTCGAATTGGATTCAAACCATAAATTGGAATTTAAATACCGGATATTTTGAAATTATTCCTTGAAGTATTTTAAAGGAAGTATAGCATTGGTTTGAAGAGATTTTTGAATTAGAATGGTTTTAAACGGATTTAAAAGTGATTAAGCACTGAAATCACTTCAGGTGCGAGAAAATAATTCTGATAATGGATCGCGACATTATCGGTATTCATTTTCGAGTTTCTAAGTGATGGATTGCTACCATAAGTAATTTGGGAATAAAAATTGTTTGGAAAGGACAAGATGATTTAGAAATTAAATTTTGAATTGAGATATATATATGATTTCAAATTAATTTGAAATAAAACCCGGAATTTGAATTCTGGAATTAAAATTTAACTTGTGTAAGTTGAATAGAATGATTTGGTAAAGATGTACCAAAAGAACTGAAATTTAACTTAAGTCGAGTTAAATTAAAAGTGGATTAGATTAGAAATTATTTCGAATGAAATAAATAAAGAAATGTTGAGATTCGGATTATAAATATTCGACTTATGTGTGAACAAGTTGAATATATAGTGGATGATGTTGTTGGAATTAAACTGCGGTGGAATTGGATTCAAGTATAATAGGTGGGTTGGCTTAAATGAGAATCAGACTTGGATTGATAAAGTGGAAGTTGAATTGACTTGGGAAACTATTGGAAATATATGCGTGCTGAGCAAATATTGAACGGAAGCAAATACAAGAGATAGAGATTATGCCCGACAAAAAGGTACATGTTTACAATATTACTTGGGTTTGATGGTTTTATGAGCCTATGAGGCAAGCCGCTTGGCTTTTTGATTTTCTTTTGAATTGGAGGGGGCCTAGAAAGGCGATTTGTGGTTGTACCGATTGAGCTGTGCAGTGGAGATGCTGCAGAAATTTTTCAGAATTTAAAGTGTTAGAAAATTTTCAGAATTTTTGAAAATTTTCGTTAGTAAGAATAAATTTATATTTGATTTGAAATTAAATTGATTCAGTTTAACTAAATATAATGAGTTATACGAAAGATTTAACCTGGTTATAATAGGGTTGTGGTATTTTTCCTACCTTAGCAATTTCGAGGACGAAATTATTTTAAGGGGGAAGGAATGTAACGACCCGGATTTTTAGTCGTTGAATTATGAATATTTAAATTTGATTTAAATATTTTATTTGAATTACATATAAGAATTTATAAGGAATTTATTTAATGAAAAGATATTTGAGTGTAACCTGAGTAGACGATCGAGTTAGGCCGCGAAACCAATTCCGTTGAGTTCGTATCATCGATTAGAGTCAGAATAGGTATATAGTTTGTTATTTTTGGAGATCGTGTAATTTGGTGTTCGAAATGGTATTGCGGTACGCGTAAAAATGCCTACCGGGAGAACAGTCTCAGAATGCGACGAAACTGGTGCCGTTGGGTTCGTATCGATAAATTATTGTAAGATTTCAAAGTTTCAAGTTGTTTTGATTTATCTGGTGATCGTGAAAAATTTAAACGCCTGTTTATTTCTGGTTTTGTAAAGGAATTTTTTTCAAACGATGTCGGAATTCGACGAAACTTGTCCCATTGGGTTCAGAATACCTTTTTACACCAAGATTAGCCTTTTTATCAGTAAACAGAAGTTTATATCGAGGAAGGAACATTAAAATGGGCAAATCATGATTTAAGAATAATTAAGAATTCAACAAAATCGGTCACATTGGGATTGTTACAACGAGATCGACATTTTGGAACTAACGTGGCTGAGAACGAAGCTGTTGTATTTTAGTGATAAAATCAAACATCTGTTTGATTTTAAAATAGAATGAAAGCAGAGCCATCAACTGCGAACCAAGGTGAGTAAACTCACTAACTCTGCTTCGTTTATATTTTTTTTTATATAAACGTATTTTAAATTTATTTTATACTGTGTGATGGTTGCTTTGTTGAATAGTTGATAAAACTGCTTCATAGGATTACATCGTTGATCGATCTTTAGTTTGACATTTCATATTGATGTGAAATAATATTATTGATGTTATTGACATCTGTGGATGCAGGGAAACAGGTTGGAGGGACCCAACTGGGTTCCTCAATATTTATATTACTGTTTTTCCTTGGTTGTGATGTATGATATGATATATATAACCAGTAATTGACTTTGTTGTGTTTAAACTACCCTGACCTAGAGTATTGGTATTTAAGTACTACAAAATATTTTCAGGTATCAAAAAGGAAATTGGAGTGTTAAAAAGGAAACTTATTTTCAAAAATAGAGATTTAATTTTGAATAGAGATGAAAATAGAAAACTTGTTCAGATGAATGAATCAAGGATTTGTTTATGAATGAGAAAATATATTAATTGAATTATTTATCATTGGATATATTGAAATATAAATTCAAATTTGAATTTATATGGAGAAGTGGAAATCGGTTTTAAAGCCAATAGTTGAAATGAGATTTAAAACTTAGCTATTATCAAGAATAAGTTAAACGAGATTTTAAATAATTAAAATAAAAAGGAATGAGACTTATGTGAGTCATTCTAAATAAAGGTTATAAATAGATGAAGATAATATTTTTAAGTATAAAAATCAAACTGATTTGATTTTATATAAAAGGAATATATTTACGATTAAAAGTGAATAATGGGTCAAAGAAAGTATTTTGCAAATGAATTATCTACAAAGGAAATTCAGATTGGAAATTTAAATCTAAGTTGGAACTTGAATGAGAAAGGGAGAAATGAGTAATCGCTTTAAAAGAAAGTGATGTGTTTTATCTCAAATGGGATTAGAAATCGAATATAGATTATTCGAGAGAAAGTTGTTATTGGAATTCGATTTTTATCGAATTAAGGGAAGTAGTCACTTTTACTTCCGTTTCGAATCAAATTTAGTTATTTAATTATTTGATTATTTACTTGTTAATTAAATTAATAAGTACAAGTATATTTTTATATAAATCAAATATTTGAAAACACAGCGATTATAATGCTGCTATAATAAATGTTTTGAAAATTCTAGATAGTGATTTTAACGCTACCGCTATAATAAGTGTTGGTAAATTCTAGACAGTGATTTTAACGCTGCTGTTATAAAAGATGTTTTGAAAATCTTAACAGCGATCTTAATGCTATTGCTATAATAAATGTTCTAAAATTTTAGACAGCGGTTGTAACGCTGTTGTTAAAAGCAATGTTTTATAAATCAGATATTTAGAGACAGCGATTATAACGCTACCGTTATAATCAACATTTTTCTGTAAAGGAAGAGTGTTCTTATATTAGAATCCGAGAGTTACATAAGAAGTTGTTAAAGATTTAAAAGATAAACTTTGACCATTTCAAAGTTAAAACGTTGTTCAGTTAAGGTCTGAGAGGTAATTATACCCCAACTTGATTGACTTCCTTCTTAACTAAGGAATGGTAAGGTTTGATCGTGAAGGAGTTTTGGAAATGTTTTTTCTATTCTTCTATTTCTTCTATTTCTTAACTAAGGAATGGTAAGGAATGGTAAGGTTTGATCGTGAAGGAGTTTTGGAAATGAGGCAAGCCGCTGTGAGTTTCTGATCTTCTTTTTCTTCTATTCTAATATTTCTTTCTTTCTATTTCTCATCCTCTAACTTCTTTCTAATAATGATTCGTGTTTCTGTGCAATTTGGGTTGGACATGTGGTGTTATTAGTCGACTCAAAGAGTACGGAAATTATTGGTCGTTTCACTAAGCCAAAGACTGAGGTTGCATCTGCGGAAGGGCCGAAGCCGCAAGCAAGCGGTGGAGGCAAGAATAACTCTCTGAATAAGAGGAAGCAGAGTCAAGCTAAGGATGGCCAGGAAAAGAGCAAGAAAGATGTTGAGTGCTTCAGCTGTGGTAAGAAGGGCCATTATGTCAAAGATTGTTGGGCCAAGTCAGCGGATAAGAAGTGCTTCAACTGTGGCCAAGTGGGACATTTCAAGGATAAGTGTCCACAACCTCCTAAAGAAAAGCAGACGGTGAAAGCATATGCCCTTAATGCTATTCCTTCTTCGTCGAATGCCCCAACTGCGGCGGAGAAAGGAAAGAATGTCGTCATTCAAGGTATGCTTTCTATTTATGATGTACCAGTTCGAGTTTTGTTTGATACTAGGGCTTCCCGTTCCTTCATATCTAGTGACCTGGTGGATAGGTTGGGACTGGAACCCGAGATAGTCGATAGACCGTTGGTTCTGACAAACCCGATTGGTGGTTCGACTAACCTTAGTATGATTTGCCGAAATTTGGTCTTATCGAGTCATGGATGTATGTTTGTTTGTGATTGCTTTGTTTTGGGCTTTACTGGGTATGGCATTATATTGGGGGTCGATTGGCTCCAAAGATACGGGGTGGTGGTAGACTGTGAGGGCTTTTTGGTGACAGTTAGGGCGGAGGGTAGTGTTTGGTAGTCTACCGAGTGATGGGGTAATGGCTAGTTTTATAAATTCCCTCGACATCCCGCATGATGAGTTGTCAGATGTGCCCGTGGTTGGCCAGTATCCGGACGTCTTCAAGGAGGTGACCGGGCTTCCACCACACCGAGAGATTGAGTTCCGTATTGATTTAGTGAAAGATGCCAGATCTATAGTGATGCCACTTCGTCGTATGGCACCAAGGGAGCAGCGGGAGCTTGGGGTGCAAGTCAGCAATCTTTTGAAGAAGGGTTTAGTAGAAGAAGTGTCTCCGAGTGGGGAGCACCAGTTGTGTTTGCCACTAAGGCAGATGGTTCCCTTCGTTTGTGTGTGGACTATCGCGAGTTGAATAAGGTGACGAGGAAGAATAAGTATCCTCTACCGCGGATAGATGATTTGTTTGATCAACTGGAAGGAGCAAGAGTGTTCTCCCAGTTGGACCTCGCGACAGGATTTCATCAGCTCCGAGTAGCAGATGAGAGTGTTTCGAAAACAGCATTTAGGACGCCGTCTGGATTCTATGAGTGGTTGGTTATGCCATTCGGGTTGACCAATGCACCAGCATATTTTGTGGATCTTATGAATCGGGTATTCAGAGATCAGTTGAATAAGTTTGTTCTTGTGTTCGTAGACGATATCCTTGTTTACTCAAGGACAGAGGAGGAACACAAGGGACACTTGAGGATAGTGATGGAAGTGTTGAGGAAACACCAATTAAAAGCGAAATTCTCTAAGTGTCACTTCTGGAGGAGGGAAGTGGGATTCTTGGGCCATGTTGTTTCAGAAAATGGTATTGCCGTGGATCCTGTGAAGGTGGCTACGGTACAGGATTGGTCTACGCCCAAGAATGCAACAGATGTAAGAAGTTTCTAGGGGTTGGCTGGATATTATCGCAAGTTTATCCAGGACTTCTCCAAGATAGCGGCACCGTTGACTCAGTTGACTAAGAAGAATCAGGCCTTCGTCTGGGACGGAGTGTGTGAGAATGCATTCAAGAGTCTAAAAGAAAAGTTGACGCGTGCGCCAGTGCTAGTCATTCCTAAAGGGAATGAAGAAATTACGGTATACACGGATGCTTGTGTTACCGGACTAGGTGTTGTATTGATGCAAGGAGGTAGGGTTGTAGCTTATGCTAGTCCGCAACTAAAGCCGCATGAGAAAAGGTATCCTACCCATGATTTGGAACTAGCAGCGATCGTGTTTGCGCTGAAGATGTGGAGACATTATCTTTTGGGAGAGAGATTTGAGTTGTTTACCGATCATAAATCGTTAAAGTATCTCTTCTCCCAGAAGGATCTGAATCTCCGCCAGCAGAGATGGTTAGAGTTCTTGGCTTCGTATGATTTTGATATCGCATATACACCTAGGAAGGGCAATGCGGTAGCCGATGCCTTGAGTAGGAGACATGCCAGTTTAGGGGCTATGTTTCTTGAATGGAAGCAACTGGAGTATATCTCAGGGTTTGATTTCAGACCAAAGTGCGAATTGGATCCAGAAATGCTAGCTAGTTTGACGATCAGACCCACTTTGATTGAGCGGGTTGGTTCCAGTCAGAGGGACGATCCTAATCTATTGGAAATCATCTCCAAGTTAGAAATGAATATTGACAATGAGGAGATGAATTTATATGGGCTTGATCGAGATGGATGGCTTAGAAAAAGTGGAAGACTAGTCGTACCCAACGTGAATGGTTTGAGAGATGAAGTGCTTAGGGAATGTCATCACTCAAAACTGACTATACACCCCGGTGGTGATAAGATGTATCGAGACATGAGACAGACTTACTACTGGGAAGGGATGAAAAGAGACGTTGGGAAGTTTATATCCAAATGCATGAATTGCCAGCTAGTTAAAGCCGAGCAAAAGAAGCCCAGTGGGTTGTTGCAACCATTAGAAATTCCTGAATGGAAATGGGAGCAAGTCTCGATGGATTTCGTCGATGGTTTACCAAGGACTAGATCGGGATATGATAGCATTTGGGTAATTGTGGATCGATTGACCAAGAGTGCAAGATTTATACCAGTCAAATCGACCAGAACGGCGCCTAAGTTAAAAGAATTGTATATGAAGTGGGTTGTAATAACCCGGAAAATGTGAACCAGTTTAAAAATTTTAAATTAGGTTATTACCAAGAAATTTGAATGATTGAAATAGCATATTTCAATAAAATATAAAATTTGGTATGGTATGGCAGTTTGAAATTTTGAATACAAACTTTGTCTGACTGTACCGGGTGGAAAATATAACGGATTTTGACGAAACTAAAAATATTTAAATCTGTTTATCAATACCTTTCCAACGAATCTGAAAAATCGAAATTTCATAACGGAAATCAAAAGTTATGGCCAATTGAATTTTCAGAAAGGTCGCTATATCGTATATATAGCCCTTGAAAATAGAGATTTTGCATACGACCTCGGAATTCGATGAAACCACTTTTGTTGGGTCCGGGATGTCAAATTATTGCTAAGTTTCAAATTTCAAAATTTTTGAAGCTAGTATGTGAGCGGGGCAAAAGATAACGTGTTTGGTCAAATTCTGTTAAAATGGGTCGACCTAAAAATGGCCGTTTTTCAAACGAGCTCAGAATTCGACGAAACTGGATTTGTTGGGACCGTATCGTCAAAACAAAGCTAGATTTATTTTTCTGGAATTTTTCGATTCAGTTTGTGGCCCTGGCAAATTGAAATGTACGTTTAAAATAAATATCGAATGTTTTATATTTTAATTTGAAAAATAACTGACTGTAACAGTCGAAATGGCCAACGAAACATATCCCATTGTGTCCGGAATGGGGGTATTTAGCTAGGGGCGACAGTCGTTGGGTTTAAAAAGGAGTCCGTTTGCAAAAACACTATTTAAAAATTTTTCTATAAATTCTGGCCAATAGGAAATTTTCTTTTAAAAAAAAAAAATTTAAAAAGCTCTGAAACCCTAGCCGCCAGAACGATTGAACGACGCACGTCGTTCAAAACTTCTCATCGATATCGCCGCCGCCTCAGGCCATTTCGCCGCCGACCCCAGTTGAAGTTTTTGTTCGCCGTAGTCCCCTCTCCACATCCGATCAACCCACGTCCCCTCCCATCGACTATCGACGCCGGAAATCGAGGAGGAAGGCGCGACCTTCTCAGCGCCGCCGCGACGAGCACAGACCACTGGACCACTCGCCACCACCGCCGTTCTGGAGGTGCTTCGTAGCTCTTCGACGCAGCGTAGCCTGATCGAAGCATAGAGGTACGGATCGACTGAAATTTTGAGACCTAGTTTCGAAGGTTTTAAAAACCTTTCTGATAAAAATTCTGAAATGAAAATAAACTTTTAAGTGTTGCAAAACTTTGAAAAATAATATCTTTTTCGTTCTTTAACGAAATTTGATGAAACAGGAGACACCGTGACCGCAAGGAGGCTCTCTACATTCTAGAGGAAGCCGCGGATTTTTCTGACCTTCCTACGATTTTTAGCACCGCAATAACCAATGTGAGGAATCTAAACTATTTGTGTGAATGAAATCGCGTTGTATAAATTATATAAGCGAAGTGTAAATTATATACGCATTGTATACCTCATGTACATGTGTTGTATAAGTTATATTAGCGATGTATAAATTGTACAAGCGTTGTTTGAAACATATATGCTTTGAATTGTGATGAAATGCAAGTGAATTATTATATTATATATATATATACTCCCCTCGTCCACAGACCATGGACGATATTTATTGCTTGTGATTGACATGATATTATATGGTATGACGAATGGTTGGAAATGATTGTTTGTGGTTGATATTATGGTTGAAAAATACCTTTGTGGTTGAAAAATACCCTCTTGTGGTTGAAACAAAATAGAGTAGGATTGTGGAATTGAAAATAAAACATGCCGCCTGCGTGCGAACTAGATGCATGATCCCCATTGTCAAAAACCGCGAGGTTTTAAGGTAGAGCGAGGAGCCGTACTAGGGACGGTCCCGGTTTTAACTACCCTGCCGTTATGCTGCCGAAATTTTCTGAAATATTTATGTGTTAGAATAATTTTCATTCGTTGAAATAAATTACATAAACTATATCGAATATTCATGTGTTGAGTTGCAATTCATTCGTTGAGTTGAAATTCATGTGTTGAATATGATTTGAATTTAAACAAATGGCTTTAGCGATAAAAATCACATTTTTATATATATACAAACTATATCGAATATTCATGTGTTGAGTTGCAATTCATTCGTTGAGTTGAAATTCATGTGTTGAATATTATTCGAATTTAAACAAATGGCTTTAGCGATAAAAATCACATTTTTATATATATACAAACTATATCGAATATTCATGTGTTGAGTTGCAATTCATTCGTTGAGTTGAAATTCATGTGTTGAATATTATTTGAATTTAAACAAATGGCTTTAGCAATAAAAATCACATTTTTATATATATACAAACTATATCGAATATTCATGTGTTGAGTTGCAATTCATTCGTTGAGTTGAAATTCATGTGTTGAATATGATTTGAATTTAAACAAATGGCTTTAGCGATAAAAATCACATTTTTATATATATACAAACTATATCGAATATTCATGTGTTGAGTTGCAATTCATTCGTTGAATTGAAGTTCATGTGTTGAATGTTATCATCTTTTAAAAATAAAATGAATCGACAATGAAAACTATATTTTTATAGTGAATAGGAAGGGTTAAAAATACACACGTGTCGAATAAATATTTTTGATGATTAAAATATTCCTTTTATCATGTATACGCTTTGTTAAAAATACACACATGTTGAAATAAATAATAGTTTGCTAGAAATATTATTATTAGCTTTGTTCTGCATATATATACATGTGTTGAACAGGAAAAATGGATTAGCTGTAGAGTAAAGAAATTATTTGCGTGCCCGACAAATAGGTAAACCTTGATGAGTTGGCTGCGCAATTTTATTTATATATCAACTCCTGTGAATGCCATTGGATGCGGAGTGCTGGTTTTTCTGTGTGAAATAATAAATAACGCCATAGGATAGTAACAATTACTTTTGAACTACACTACATGGCATACTTCTTAACGATAGGCATACTTCATCATATCCCACATAAGCAATTGGAGCTTATGTGACGAGGTGGAAGATTTACCATATAAGCAAGAGGCTTGTATGGCGATGACTATGTACTACAGGTTGAACTGATGACTGATATGGACTATATAAATTATAACGATAATTTGCCAGATTAATAAAAACCCCACACGGGTCTGGAGTTGACAATAATCACGTCGCTCTAGTTATTAAATACGGCACATGGACTATTTATTTCCACACGGAAACGGGATGACGGGAATTTATTCTCTGGAGTGATTATCAGTACATGCTCCCCCGTAAACACCAGAATATATCACTATAAATATGTGAATGCTTTTTAGGATTTATTGGGTACCTAATACGGCCCAATAAATTTCCAAACCCCTCCCCGTACAAAGGAGGTTATTGCGAAATTTTTCAAAATATTAAGGCGTTAGTGAAATATTTGAAGTGAAAACGAAGTTGAAAATATAGAATGAGCTATAGTTGAAATTATAGATTGAACTATATTTATATATATAAATATAAATATAATTAAAAGGAATAGAGGCCGTGCAGTTCGCGTTTCAGAATCGTAATTTGAAACGACTAGAGTGGAAGATCCGACCGTCGGATTCTCACGAAACTGGAACCGCTGGGTTCGCCTTGGAAATATCTTTCCAACGGCACCAACCTTGTAAAAATCCAACGGTTGGATTGTCCGGAATGTTTAATTCAAATCTGAAGAAAAACAGCGCCTGAACCATTTATATTTATATATAAATATAAATATAATTAAATTAAATCGAATAACGACGCTGTAGTTCGAATTTTGAAACCGTAACTTCAAACGACTTGAGTGGAAGATCCGACCGTCGGATTCTCACGAAACTGGAACCGTTGGGTTCGCTTTGGGAATATCTTCCCACTGATATAGACTTTGTAGAAATCCAACGGTTAGATTTTCCGACATGTGTAAAACAAATTAGGAGAAAAACAGCGCCAGTGCCACGGCACGACCTGAAACGTCGTTTAATTAAATATGGCCATTTTTAAATAAATAAAAATGGCGGAAAATCGTTATAAAATATTATAAGCAACATAGGTTGCAAATAAACCAATTGGGCTTGAATTGTTTGATATTTGATGGTTGTATGTGTTTGACGCGTAAATAACACTAAATAACTGAAAGATGGATGTCGAATAATATAACCATAAGATGAATCGATTTAAATTCTAATGACGTGAATTATTTGAAAAGGCCGAGCTAACCCTCATTTCAAATAATTTATCGAACGATTCAAATTGGAAAATGAAAAGACGATTCAAGACCGACGATCTTCGTATCGGTTGGATGGGCGCTACTGAGGTTCCTGACCGGAGTAGCTACCAGAAGGGGACGGAAGTAGTAGCCGTCTGAACGTATGTGTTGATTGTACGGATTTGCGAGGAATTGACGCCTCCGGTTTCGTTCAGACCCAGGACGGACTTGTAAATGGACCGTGTGTCTGACATTGGATTTTATTCTGTGTTGATTGATCTCTATTAAATATACATCTGTTTGGCGGCGGAGAATTTATTCTTTTGCTTAACGCCCTTCTCTGAGACATACGAGCTCAGAGGTTGTATATCGATGGAAATCAATCGTATGGAGTGGACTGCCTATGTGGCATGCCAAGATGCTGTGATCAAGGCTTCTGTTGCAAAGCAAAGTCTTGTGGATGATGATCAAAGCAAGGTCTACGTAGCCTAGCTTTGTGTATTTCGTAGATTCGCGAACCTCACACCCCGGTATGAGTTAAAAACAGGATACGGGCCGCTGGGAGAGCACGACGTTTCTTTCTAGCTATGGTGGTGTCAGTGACTTACCAGCCCTGACATATATATCTACTTTTCACCTTTGTGGTTGTTGGAATGCGAGGCGCCTCGATTATAGGTCTGTAAGGACCGGGAAACGTGTGTTCAGGAATTGCCAATCCTCTAATGTAAGTGAGGACCGGCCCAGCCGATCCAAGGGTTATCCAGAGTGTGTAGTCCTGAGGCATTTGCTAGAGTGTCTCGAAGCGGAGAGGAGCTTGCCCCTTGCCTCGACTCATGACGGAAATCCAATTTCCAATACGAAATAACGGACTTGATTGTAGAACTAGTATGGAGACATAGTAGATGGTAGCTATGCCGCCTATGATTGATATTTATGATGCTATTCACTTTTGAAACATATATGCACTAGTAATAATATCAAATGATTTTGCTTTATACGTATCAAGCTTATTTGGCCCTTATAAGGTAAAACTCTATCCTCCGGCTTGCGTTGCATTGTGTGATGGGACCTGAGTCTTATAATGGCTTCATTCTTTCTAAAAGCATTGCGTTGTTCTAAAAGAATTTACTTTGTTTTTAAATGCACTAGCAATCACTGGAGTAAACCCGTTCCGCGAAAGTGGCGTGGTCCTATGATTTGCTATTACTATTGTTTAACTGTTAAATAGATTCCTCATACCAGTCCCCATGACTGACTCGTTGTTTGTTTCACTTTGCAAATGCGGGTGCCCTTATTTTCACACGGGCAGCCTAGTACACAGGTGACAGGTGGTTTTTGGTTCTGCACTGCTGCATAGAGTGCATTTTTGGCTCATGGCGAGGCTGACTTCATAGAGATGACTTTGACTTTTTCCGCCATTACTGTACTTATATTATGATTCTGCCACTGGCGATGCAGACTGATTTACTTTCCGTATTTCTCACTATATGTATATGTATTCCGCCTTCGGCGATGTAGACTGATACCCTTATTATGTCTCACTGCATGTATGTATTCCGCCTCAGGCGATGATGACTGATCACTTTCCTTTTTATTTACTAAGTTATATCCCACGTTATGCTATTCTGATATTCCTACATGTTGTGATTCCGCTGTCATATCCATGTAAAATTATTTTATTTATTGTTTCTGCTATTATCTGTACTCTGCTTTGATGATTAATGTGTTATTTCCCAATGATTATCCTTAATACCGCCCCTCAGATTTTGGGATCGTCACAGTTGGTATCAGAGCTTTGGTTAACCTTAGTTCCGAGATCTAACACATTAAAACACCTCGTCAGATTAGAATCAGTAGTGTTCTATTGCGAGTAGCTCATTAGAGATCGGATTAGCAATGTCCTAGAATGAGCTAAGCAGATTAGCAAAACAATTTGATCAGTACATCATCATTATTTTTCCTTGTATTCCCTTGCTTTATCATTTATGAAAATTATCAAATCTGTGAGCTTGACTCTTTTCTTGCTTATACAGTATTCTCTTAGATGGCTACACGAGCATCAGCAGCTAGAGGAGGCCGTGGAGGCCGAGGAGATGCAGCAGGAGGACGGGGGAATATCCCCGTGGTTGTGGAAATCCCTGTTGTTCAGCCACCAGCACCTGAAGACTTTGAGCTAGATAGAGTTGCGAAGAGGTACAGAAATCTTGGGGGGAAACCTTTTACTGGCACTGGCACAGTGACCGATGCAATAGCTTGGCTGAAAACCTGTGAGAAAATCTTCGAAGGCATGGGTATGGGAACCAACAATAAAGCAAGACTTGGCATTTGGCTCCTTCAAGAGGAAGCAGAGCTGTGGTGGGATGCCATTACCTCTGAAGATGTAGCTGGTACTATCCGGACTTGGGAGCAGTTCAAGACTTTGTTCAATGAGAAGTTTGTACCGGAACAGGCTCTAGAGAGGATGAGAGAGCAGTTTGCTAATCTCCAGCAAGGAGACCTCTCTATTCAGGATTATCTAAATAAATTCACCCAATTGTCGTGCTATGCTCCAGAGCTGATTACGACAAACAAAGCAAAGAATAAGAGATTCATATTTGGGCTGAAGCGCAAGTATCACGATAGAGCTATGGGCAACATCAAACTCTCCTTTACAGAACTAGTAGAGATGGCTTGCAATTACGAAGACATGGATGAGAGGCATGCTAGCCAAGACCGCGCCAAAAGCCAAGCTGGAAATAAGCGCGAAGCTTCAACAGATCAACCCGAATCTAGCATTACCATGGCCGCTACTCAGAAACCTGCAAAGATCCCAAAAGGAAATTGCTACAATTGCGGGAAGCCAGGTCACTTTTCTAATGTATGCAAAGCTCCGAGGAAGCCAAAGGCCAATGACTCAGCCGAATGCTACAACTGCCATAAGAAGGGGCACTATAGCAGGAACTGTCCTTTGAAGCAGAATGCTCAAGTGGCTCATGTCTATGACGGGAAGACCCCGCCAGCTATCACCGATGGATCAGGTAAACCCGATGTCTTGGGAGGTACCCTTACCATTAAAAATATTCCTGTTTCTGTACTTTTTGATACCGGTGCATCACGTAGCTTCATATCTGGTATCCTTGTTCACAAACTAAAATTGAAACGAAGAAAACTTAGAGAACCAATTAAAGTTCAAAACCCGATAGGAGGTTCTGTTAGTCTCGGTATATATTGTAAAGTACCTATTTCCTTTTCTCGATACCGATTTCCTTTTGATTCGATCGTCATGGACCTTTCCGAATTTGATATTATTCTGGGACTCGATTGGTTGACAAACTTTAAGGCCGAAGTTAGATGTGCCGAAAGGATCGTGAAAGTTGAAACAAAATCGGGGTGTATCACTATACCATGTCATGGCTCAGAAATTAATAGAACGGAATTTTGGTCTTCTTTAGAAATTATTCCCCCTTCGATAGAAAAGATACCGGTCGTTAAAAACTATGCGGATGTGTTTGAAGAAGTGGAAAACTTACCGCCGCAAAGAGAAATTGAATTTAGGATAGATCTAATTCCTAACGCCCGACCAGTAGTACATCCAATAAGAAGAATGGCCTCGAAAGAAAAAGAAGAGCTAAGTAGTCAAACCCGAGAATTGCTTTGGAAAGGTCTAATCAGACCGAGCTTTTCAGCTTGGGGAGCAGCAGTAGTATTTGTCCCGAAATCAGACGGTACTCTAAGACTTTGTGTTGATTACCGAGATCTCAATAAACAGACACTGAAGAACAAATATCCTTTGCCCCGTATAGATGATCTGTTAGATCAATTGAATGGAGCAATAGTATTCTCCAGAATGGACCTAGCTACAGGTTTCCACCAATTACGTATAGCCGAAGACTGTGTTCCTTTGACAGCCTTCAGGGGTCCCGATTTATTCTACGAATGTTTAGTAATGTCGTTCGGCTTGTGTAACGCTCCGGCATACTTCGTTGATCTTATGAACAGAGTGTTCCGTGGTGTATTGAATAAATTTGTTCTAGTCTTCATTGATGACATCTTAATATACTCTAAGTCGGAAGACGAGCATGCAAAACATTTAGAACAAGTGTTGAAAATTCTAAGGAGAAATGTCTTGAAAGCTAAATTTTCTAAGTGTGTCTTCTGGCAGAATGAAGTTAAATTCCTAGGCCATGTCGTATCAAAAGAAGGAATTGCTGTAGATCCAAGCAAAATTACAGCGATTCAGAACTGGATACAACCTACTACTCCCACAGAAGTTCGAAGTTTCCTTGGATTAGCTAGTTACTATCGGAAATTCGTTCAGGATTTTTCAAAGATATCTGGTGTATTGACAAAGCTTACAAAGAAGCATGAGAAATTCAAATGGACTCCCGAATGTGAAGAAGCTTTTCAGGAGCTGAAACTGAAGTTGACAACCGCTCCAGTATTGACCATTATAGAAGGCAACCAAGAATTGACTGTATGGACATATGCTTCTATTAGAGGGCTAGGCGCAGTGTTAATGCAAAAAGGCCAAGTGATCGCTTATGGCAGTCGTCAACTAAAGCCGCATGAAAGAAACTATGCTACTCATGATCTTGAGTTATTAGCTATCGTGTTCGCTTTAAGAATCTGGAGGCATTATTTACTGGGCAAGAAGTTCGAACTATTTACGGATCATCAATCCTTGAAATACCTGTTCACACAGAAGGATCTAAACTTGAGGCAACAACGCTGGTTAGAATTCCTTGCAGCATACGATTTCGAAATTCTATACACTCCAGGGAAAGCCAACGTTGTAGCCGATGCGCTCAGCAGAAAGAATGAAATCATCGCCAGTTTTGTCATCACGTCTTCATTAATAGACAGGATCTCGACTCTTCAGAAAGACGATGAATTTATTCAAAGAATTAGTCAAAGAATCAAAGGAGGTGAATCCACAAGTTTTCGACTCGATGACAAAGGAGTTCTAAGATTAAAGGGCAGAATTTGCATCCCAAACCTTCCCGAGCTCAGAAGAGAAATACTTGATGAGTGCCACAAGTCCAAATTAAGTATCCATCCCGGTGTGAGCAAAATGTATAACGATATCAAACGCGCATTCTGGTGGAGAGCTATGAAAAGAGATATCTCATTATATGTTAGCAGATGCCCCACTTGTCAGCTAGTTAAGAGTGATCAGTAGAAATTGGCTGGATTATTACAACCCTTAGAAATTCCAGGATGGAAGTGGGAACAAATCTCGATGGATTTCATCGATGGCCTGCCTCGAACTAGAAAAGGAAACGACAGTATATGGGTAATCGTAGATCGCTTCACGAAGACTGCCCATTTCATACATGTCTGATCCAACAGAACGGCTCAAAGTCTAGCACAGATTTACTTCAGAGAAATAGTTAAACTACATGGAGTGCCGCTCAATATAGTCAGCGATAGAGATCCCCTATTTACCAGCAAATTCTGGGAAGCATTCCAGGAAGAATTGGGAACCAAATTGAATCTAAGCACCGCTTATCACCCACAAACAGATGGCCAAACTGAGCGGGTGAATAGAATTTTAGAGGATCTATTGCGGGCTTGTGTTATTGATTTTGGAGGCTCATGGGAAGATCACTTACATCTAGCCGAGTTCTCTTACAACAATAGCTATCAAGCAAGTTTGGGAATGTCTCCATTTGAAGCATTATACGGTAGACCGTGCAGATCTCCCGCATGTTGGGTAGAACCTGGCAACAGACTTGTGTTAGGGCCCGATATGATTCAAGAAGCATCGGATAAAGTCGATTTCATTAAGAAGAGATTGAAAACCGCACAGAGCCGACAGAAAAGTTATGCTGATGCGAGAAGAAGGGATATATCGTTTGCCGTTGGCGATTATGTATATTTAAGAGTTTCTCCAATGCGAGGAGTAATCAGATTTGGCAAGACTGGGAAGTTGGCACCGAGATTTATTGGTCCCTTTCCTATACTTGAACGGATTGGAACTCTTGCATATAGGGTTTCATTACCTGATTGGTTGCCTGGTGTACATGATGTGTTCCACGTGTCTCAACTCAGAAAACATGTTCATGATCCCGATCTTGTTGTGGAAGAAGCAGCGCAACATGATATTGACATAACTCCAGAATTAGCACTCAGTAGAGAGCCATTAAAGATAGTTGGCAAAGAAACTAGAGAGCTGAGGAGGAAAAAGAATCATTTAGTCAAAGTGCAGTGGAGTAGTGATCCTAGAGACTGTACTTGGTAAACTGAGGAAAGCATTAAACAAGCCTTTCCCAAATGCAGAGTGGACATCTCAGACTAACTCCGGTGCAAGGTACCTTTACAATACTTTGCATTTACATTTTATTTCCTGCTTAACTGTTATTTCCTTTTCGAGGACGAAAAGTTTTAAGTGGGGGAGATTGTAATAACCCGGAAAATGTGAACCAGTTTAAAATTTTTAAATTAGGTTATTACCAAGAAATTTGAATGATTGAAATAGCATATTTCAATAAAATATAGAATTTGGTATGGTATGGCAGTTTGAAATTTTGAATACAAACTTTGTCTGACTGTACCGGGTGGAAAATATAACGGATTTTGACGAAACTGAAAATATTTAAATCTGTTTATCAATACCTTTCCAACGAATCTGAAAAATCGAAATTTCATAACGGAAATCAAAAGTTATGGCCAATTGAATTTTCAGAAAGGTCGCTATATCGTATATATAGCCCTTGAAAATAGAGATTTTGCATACGACCTCGGAATTCGACGAAACCACTTTTGTTGGGTCCGGGATGTCAAATTATTGCTAGGTTTCAAATTTCAAAATTTTTGAAGCTAGTATGTGAGCGGGGCAAAAGATAACGTGTTTGGTCAAATTCTGTTAAAATGGGTCGACCTAAAAATGGCCGTTTTTCAAACGAGCTCAGAATTTGACGAAACTGGTTTTGTTGGGACCGTATCGTCAAAACAAAGCTAGATTTATTTTTCTGGAATTTTTCGATTCAGTTTATGGCCCTGGCAAATTGAAATGTACGTTTAAATTAAATATCGAATGTTTTATATTTTAATTTGAAAAATAACTGACTGTAACAGTCGAAATGGCCAACGAAACATATCTCATTGTGTCCGGAATGGGGGTATTTAGCTAGGGGCGACAGTCGTTGGGTTTAAAAAGGAGTCCGTTTGCAAAAACACTATTTAAAAATTTTTCTATAAATTCTGGCCAATAGGAAATTTTCTTTTAATTTTTTTTTTTTAAAAAAGCTCTGAAACCCTAGCCGCCAGAACGATAGAACGACGCACGTCGTTCAAAACTTCTCGTCGATATCGCCGCCGCCTCAGGCCATTTCGCCGCCGACCCCAGTTGAAGTTTTTGTTCGCCGTAGTCCCCTCTCCACATCCGATCAACCCACGTCCCCTCCCATCGACTATCGACGCCGGAAATCGAGGAGGAAGGCGCGACCTTCTCAGCGCCGCCGCGACGAGCACAGACCACCGGACCACTTGCCACCACCGCCGTTCTGGAGGTGCTTCGTAGCTCTTCGACGCAGCGTAGCCTGATCGAAGCATAGAGGTACGGATCGACTGAAATTTTGAGACCTAGTTTCGAAGGTTTTAAAAACCTTTCTGATAAAAATTCTGAAATGAAAATAACACTTTTAAGTGTTGCAAAACTTTGAAAAATAATATCTTTTTCGTTCTTTAACGAAATTTGATGAAACAGGAGACACCGTGACCGCAAGGAGGCTCTCTACATTCTAGAAGAAGCCGCGGATTTTTCTGACCTTCCTACGATTTTTAGCACCGCAATAACCAATGTGAGGAATCTAAACTATTTGTGTGAATGAAATCGCGTTGTATAAATTATATAAGCGAAGTGTAAATTATATACGCATTGTATACCTCATGTACATGTGTTGTATAAGTTATATTAGCGATGTATAAATTGTACAAGCGTTGTTTGAAACATATATGCTTTGAATTGTGATGAAATGCAAGTGAATTATTATATATATATATATATATATATATATATACTCCCCTCGTCCACAGACCATGGACGATATTTATTGCTTGTGATTGACATGATATTATATGGTATGACAAATGGTTGGAAATGATTGTTTGTGGTTGATATTATGGTTGAAAAATATCTTTGTGGTTGAAAAATACCCTCTTGTGGTTGAAACAAAATAGAGTAGGATTGTGGAATTGAAAATAAAACATGTCGCCTGCGTGCGAACTAGATGCATGATCCCCATTGTTAAAAACCGCGAGGTTTTAAGGTAGAGCGAGGAGCCGTACTAGGGACGGTCCCGGTTTTAACTACCCTGCCGTTATGCTGTCGAAATTTTCTGAAATATTTATGTGTTAGAATAATTTTCATTCGTTGAAATAAATTACATAAACTATATCGAATATTCATGTGTTGAGTTGCAATTCATTCGTTGAGTTGAAATTCATGTGTTGAATATGATTTGAATTTAAACAAATGGCTTTAGCGATAAAAATCACATTTTTATATATATACAAACTATATCGAATATTCATGTGTTGAGTTGCAATTCATTCGTTGAGTTG
Source organism: Allium sativum (assembly GCA_030737875.1). Taxonomy (NCBI): domain Eukaryota; kingdom Viridiplantae; phylum Streptophyta; class Magnoliopsida; order Asparagales; family Amaryllidaceae; genus Allium; species Allium sativum. The sequence continues at coordinate 453,884,848 of CM060924.1, read as the reverse complement.
AAATTCATGTGTTGAATATTATTCGAATTTAAACAAATGGCTTTAGCGATAAAAATCACATTTTTATATATATACAAACTATATCGAATATTCATGTGTTGAGTTGCTATTCATTCGTTGAGTTGAAATTCATGTGTTGAATATTATTTGAATTTAAACAAATGGCTTTAGCAATAAAAATCACATTTTTATATATATACAAACTATATCGAATATTCATGTGTTGAGTTGCAATTCATTCGTTGAGTTGAAATTCATGTGTTGAATATGATTTGAATTTAAACAAATGGCTTTAGCGATAAAAATCACATTTTTATATATATACAAACTATATCGAATATTCATGTGTTGAGTTGCAATTCATTCGTTGAATTGAAGTTCATGTGTTGAATGTTATCATCTTTTAAAAATAAAATGAATCGACAATGAAAACTATATTTTTATAGTGAATAGGAAGGGTTAAAAATACACACGTGTCGAATAAATATTTTTGATGAGTAAAATATTCCTTTTATCATGTATACGCTTTGTTAAAAATACACACGTGTTGAAATAAATAATAGTTTGCTAGAAATATTATTATTAGCTTTGTTCTGCATATATATACATGTGTTGAACAGGAAAAATGGATTAGCTGTAGAGTAAAGAAATTATTTGCGTGCCCGACAAATAGGTAAACCTTGATGAGTTGGCTGCGCAATTTTATTTATATATCAACTCCTGTGAATGCCATTGGATGCGGAGTGCTGGTTTTTCTGTGTGAAATAATAAATAACGCCATAGGATAGTAAAAATTAATTTTGAACTACACTACATGGCATACTTCTTGACGATAGGCATACTTCATCATATCCCACATAAGCAATTGGAACTTATGTGACGAGGTGGAAGATTTACCATATAAGCAAGAGGCTTGTATGGCGACGACTATGTACTACAGGTTGAACTGATGACTGATATGGACTATATAAATTATAACGATAATTTACCAGATTAATAAAAACCCCACACGGGTCTGGAGTTGACAATAATCACGTCGCTCCAGTTATTAGATACGGCACATGGACTATTTATTTCCACACGGAAACGGGGTGACGGGAATTTATTCTCTGGAGTGATTATCAGTACATGCTCCCCCGTAAACACCAGAATATATCACTATAAATATGTGAATGCTTTTTAGGATTTATTGGGTACCTAATACGGCCCAATAAATTTCCAAACCCCTCCCCGTACAAAGGAGGTTATGGCGAAATTTTTCAAAATATTAAGGCGTTAGTGAAATATTTGAAGTGAAAACGAAGTTGAAAATATTGAATGAGCTATAGTTGAAATTATAGATTGAACTATATTTATATATATATATAATTAAAAGGAATAGAGGCCGTGCAGTTCGCGTTTCGGAATCGTAATTTGAAACGACTAGAGTGGAAGATCCGACCATCGGATTGTCACGAAACTGGAACCGCTGGGTTCGCCTTGGAAATATCTTTCCAACGGCACCAACCTTGTAAAAATCCAACGGTTGGATTGTCCGGAATGTTTAATTCAAATCTGAAGAAAAACAGCGTCCGAACCGTTTATATTTATATATAAATATAAATATAATTAAATTAAATCGAATAACGACGCTGCAGTTCGAATTTTGAAACCGTAACTTCAAACGACTAGAGTGGAAGATCCGACCGTCGGATTCTCACGAAACTGGAACCGTTGGGTTCGCTTTGGGAATATCTTCCCACTGATATAGACTTTGTAGAAATCCAACGGTTAGATTTTCCGACATGTGTAAAACAAATTAGGAGAAAAACAGCGCCAGTGCCACGGCACGACCTGAAACGTCGTTTAATTAAATATGGCCATTTTTAAATAAATAAAAATGGCGGAAAATCGTTATAAAATATTATAAGCAACATAAGTTGCAAATAAACCAATTGGGCTTGAATTGTTTGATATTTGATGGTTGTATGTGTTTGACGCGTAAATAACACTAAATAACTGAAAGATGGATGTCGAATAATATAACCATAAGATGAATCGATTTAAATTCTAATGACGTGAATTATTTGAAAAGGCCGAGCTAACCCTCATTTCAAATAATTTATCGAACGATTCAAATTGGAAAATGCAAAGACGATTCAAGACTGACGATCTTCGTATCGGTTGGATGGGCGCTACTGAGGTTCCTGACCGGAGTAGCTACCAGAAGGGGACGGAAGTAGTAGCCGTCTGAACGTATGTGTTGATTGTACGGATTTGCGAGGAATTGACGCCTCCAGTTTCGTTCAGACCTAGGACGGACTTGTAAATGGACTGTGTGTCTGACATTGGATTTTATTCTGTGTTGATTGATATCTATTAAATATACATCTGTTTGGCGGTGGAGAATTTATTCTTTTGCTTAACGCCCTTCTCTGAGACATACGAGCTCAGAGGTTGTATATCGATGGAAATCAATCGTATGGAGTGGACTGCCTATGTGGCATGCCAAGATGCTGTGATCAAGGCTTCTGTTGCAAAGCAAAGTCTTGTGGATGATGATCAAAGCAAGGTCTACGTAGCCTAGCTTTATGTATTTCGTAGATTCGCGAACCTCACACCCCGGTATGAGTTAAAAACGAGATACGGGCCGCTGGGAGAGCACGACGTTTCTTTCTAGCTATGGTGGTGTCAGTGACTTACCAGCCCTGACATATATATCTACTTTTCACCTTTGTGGTTGTTGGAATGCGAGGCGCCTCGATTATAGGTCTGTAAGGACCGGGAAACGTGTGTTCAGGAATTGCCAATCTTCTAACGTAAGTGAGGACCGGCCCAGCCGATCCAAGGGTTACCCAGAGTGTGTAGTCCTGAGGCATTTGCTAGAGTGTCTCGAAGCGGAGAGGAGCTTGCCCCTTGCCTCGACTCATGACGGAAATCCAATTTCCAATACGAAATAACAGACTTGATTGTAGAACTAGTATGGAGACATAGTAGATGGTAGCTATGCCGCCTATGATTGATATTTATGATGCTATTCGCTTTTGAAACATATATGCACTAGTAATAATATCAAATGATTTTGCTTTATACGTATCAAGCATATTTGGCCCTTATAAGGTAAAACTCTATCCTCCGGCTTGCGTTGCATTGTGTGATGGGACCTGAGCCTTATAATGGCTTCATTCTTTCTAAAAGCATTGCGTTGTTTTAAAAGAATTTACTTTGTTTTTAAATGCACTAGCAATCACTGGAGTAAACCCGTTCCGCGAAAGTGGCGTGGTCCTATGATTTGCTATTACTGTTGTTTAACTGTTAAATAGATTCCTCATACCAGTCCCCATGACTGACTCGTTGTTTGTTTCACTTTGCAAACGCGGGTGCCCTTATTTTCACACGGGCAGCCTAGTACACAGGTGACAGGTGGTTTTTGGTTCTGCACTGCTGCATAGAGTGCATTTTTGGCTCATGGCGAGGCTGACTTCATAGAGATGACTTTGACTTTTTCCGCAATTACTGTACTTATATTATGATTCCGCCACTGGCGATGCAAACTGATTTACTTTCCGTGTTTCTCACTATATGTATATGTATTCCGCCTTCGGCGATGTAGACTGATACCCTTATTATGTCTCACTACATGTATGTATTCCGCCTCAGGCGATGATGACTGATCACCTTCCTTTTTATTTACTAAGTTATATCCCACGTTATGCTATTCTGATATTCCTACATGTTGTGATTCCGCTGTCATATCCATGTAAAATTATTTTATTTATTGTTTCTGCTATTATCTGTACTCTGCTTTGATGATTAATGTGTTATTTCCCAATGATTATCCTTAATACCGCCCCTCGGATTTTGGGATCGTCGCATGGGTAGTGAGATTTCATGGAGTGCCTAAAAGCATTGTGAGTGACCGAGACCCGTTGTTTACTAGTGGGTTTTGGAAGAGCTTACAAGAGGCTCTAAGGTCAGAATTACATCTCAGTACCGCATATCATCCTCAGACCGACGGTCAGACGGAGAGGGTGAATCGTATATTGGAAGATCTCTTGAGAGCTTGTATATTGGATCTTGGTGGATCATGGGATGACCATTTGCATCTAATTGAGTTTGCATATAATAATAGCTACCAATCCAGTATCGGTATGGCTCCATATGAAGCTTTGTACGGAAGACCGTGCAACTCACCATCATGTTGGATAGAAACCGGTGAGAAGTTTGTGCTTGGACCAGATGTGGTAAGAGAAACCTCGAACAAGATTAAGATCATTCAGCAACGAATGAAGGCTGCCCAAGATAGGCAGAAGAGTTATGCTGATAAGAGGAGAAGAGACTTAAAATTTTCCGTTGGTGACTTGGTGTTTGTCAAGATTTCTCCGTTGAAGAGCGTGATACGATTTGGCAGGAGAGGCAAGTTGGCACCAAGATTCGTTGGCCCATTCCCAATTCTTGAACTAGTTGGGAATTTGGCGTATAGAGTTGACTTACCAGAAAAGATGGCGGGAGTTCACAACGTATTTCATGTTTCCCAGCTAAGGAAGTTCGTGCACAACCCAGATATGACTATTTCACCTGATCAGTTAGAGGACTTCGAAGTGGAACCCGAGGCGGTTGGGAACCGCAAGCCAATTTGTATTGTCGAGCACGGTACGAAGCAACTTCGAAGGAAGGCGGTGAAGCTAGTCAAGGTTCAGTGGGGCGAGAACGAGAATGACTGTACTTGGGAGACAGAGGAGAGCATTAGGAAGACGCATCCAGAACTCTTCGCCTGGTAAGATTTACTTTGCGATTTAGTTATTCCGCATGCTAGGATAGACTTGTTTTGCTTGTTTTGCATGTTTGATTGTTGTTTTATGACTGATAGGCATGCGGGACCCTTTGTTTGTTTTGGTTAGGGAATTTCGGGGGCGAAATTTCTTAAGGGGGGGGGGGGGGGGGAGAATGTAACAACCCGCATTCTACGCATCGGAGGATCGTAGAATATTTATTTCTTTCCCATATGAAGTCGTATGGTCATGTAACTTTGGGAAACAACTATTAGAGTTATTTCCCATGTTCATGATTTTTGCCAATTTTTAAATGACCGTTTTGCCCCTAGCTGATCTTGTTTCGGCCATAACTTTTGATTGGAAAGGAATTTTGACCTGAAACCACTTCCATTAGATTCGTTTGATGGTTTACCTTTCCGTAGAGTGGTCACATGTGAGAAACGGACTTACCGTTTGGGAGATATGGCTGAAATAAGGTTTGGAAGGTGAAAAACTGCTTAACCAGGCCAAATAGGGTGATTAGTGAATGAGCCCATAACCCATTTCGGGATTAGGGTTATGGGGAGGCTGAAATGAGTTAGGGTTTCATTTCATTTCAGTTTTCTAGCCTCCACTTACCTCCTAGAAACCCTAAAAATGGCCTACAACCTCTAAATCACCTCCAAATCGCCTTCTAAACAAGGATTAAGCTTAGCAACATCAAATCAAGGGAGATCTTCGCTAAATCAAGATTAGAGCTTCTGTTTAGCATTGATATTCACGCCCAAACAGAGAATCATTTCAGCTCGAGGTTTTATTTGTGGCTAAGGTGAGTGATTTGCATAGTTCCTCACTAATTATGGCTAATTAAGGGTAATTAGTATTAATTAGCGAAGTTAAACAAGATAAAATTCTGGAAAAATATTTATAAAATCCGAAATGATGTTTTAGACCTCTGATATGAATTTGGGTTAATTGGGTTAAGTTTTGCTAATCATATCATTAGTTTCACCTAAACATGCTTAAGTGAAAATATGGGGTTTTGGCTAGGTTTGATCCATTTTAACCTATCATATTGTTGTTTTTGTAACACCCCGTAATTCTGTTAATATTAATATTTACAAATTAAAGAATAACTAATCTCAGACGTGAGAATTGTGGGAAACGGGTTGCGCCATTGTGTTCGTCTCGGAATTCTAGTGGAGATAGAGTCCGAGTTTGGGGGAAACGAGTACCGGATGAAAAAGTTATGGACGAACGAAGTTTGGTGGCAAAGAAAGAAAAAAAAATATAATGCACTGGCGCACTTGGGAAGTGCGCCAGTACATATTTACACTGGCGCACCTGCCAAGTGCGCCCAGGCCGAGGTTGGAGCCTGCACAACTTTCTGGTTCAGGCTGACCCGTGTTGTTGAGTCCATTCTGACTCCTTGCTGAGTCATTAGGGCTGACTCATCACCCTATCATAATTGAATGATTTTGATTAACCCTAAGAACATCCGACGGCTTAAATTAATTTATAACTCTATAAAAAAAACTATACACAAACCCTAAATCAGAAAATAAACAAAGACCATGGCCGTCATGCTGATATTTTGAGACCTAGAGCAGTCGCCATCAAATTAAAGATAAAGAACAGCAACCAAATCAGAACTACCCAACCCTAACAGCGATTCTTCATCGAAAGAGCGCTAATTCGACTATCTTTCTTCTATAATTGTGAGTATGATAGTCTTAACAAGATTATTATCATTTTAATTAGGTTAAGTCATGAATGGATTGTGAGTAGATGATGTTAATTGACATATGCTATCATGTATGTTATTAATCCTATGCTATGTGGTGATGATATACTATATGTTGTAAATCATGCTATGATGATGTTATGTATGTTGAAAGTTTCTATGCTAAGTGGCGATGAATCATACATGTAAAAAGCCATGATGTTACTATCTATGCTAGTTAGTTCATATTAATTAAATCATCATGTTTGGGCTATGTTGATCTGTATGACAAGTTACATATGTTGATTAGAAAAGTTATGAACATATGCCATGACATCTATTATGACATCTAGAACTATGCTATGACGTATGTGATATCCTATGCTAGTTCACACCATCATTATGTTGCCTATAAACCCCATATGCAAGTTTATGTATAGATTTGGGCTATGATCATATCATGTAAATTGTGACATTTAACAAGTTGACACCTTTTGATCCTTAACATGTGTAGTTTATGCAAGTTTCACCCCTATTATGATTAGATTTATTTTAATTGTCTATATGTTGTGATAATTTATCTTTGTGCTATGCGTTAGACTATTCAAGTCTAGCCTATATTATGTGTTGAATAAGCGAACGTATAAACGTGGGGTAGGGGTAATATTAAGGATTTAATAATAAGATGTTGGGGTGCAATTGATATGATTTTGCATACCATGAGTGGATGACCATAATTGAGTCAATTATGGACATCAATAAAAGTGGACTTAATTAATAATTTGGATAGGGAATTATTAAAACTGGGGTAAAAGATTGAAAGTTGTCAATCAATGCTTAGGACACGAGGTTGGACTCGTTTGTGACGTAAACCTGCCCGGAACCGCCCGGCAAATCCAGTGGTCACAAATGTCAGCCCAATGTGAGAGGTCCTAGGCCTAAACTAAAGCATAACAGTTGTAAAGACACGAGGTTAGACTCTTTTATGGTGTAAGACTGCCCGGACCCGCCCGGCAAATCCAGCTGCCATAAATGTCAGTCTAATGTGAGAGGTCTTTATGAGGTTATGGCCTGAATGAATTAAGAAATACTTAACCAGATAAACATGTAAAGTGGGACATGGGGGTTATGTAGGTGCCTTGGGTGGCATGAGGAATATAGTGGGTGCCCTTAGTGGCATGTGAAATACGATTAGTAAGACTTAACCAAACATACATGTAAATGAACATGACTAAGAGGGTTAAGTGGGATATATTAATGACAAGCTTAGGTGGGTAGCTTGTGGGGGCCCATTTCAACCAGTATCCCAAACGTATCTTTGTGGGCTCGAACCAAGTCGAGGACGGGACACGCATACTGAGTTTGACTATAAGAGGCCAAAACGGGGAGCGGTGGCAACGCAAGTCCAACGGGTTTCATATGCGTGTGTGGACCAGGGCTGGTAGGTAAGACGTTGTTGCATCGTGTAGGTATAAGCCGTGCATTCTCAAGTTGTATCGGGTTGCCACTTTAGGGGAGTGATACACCCCACTGTGGGGCCATCACGGGTATCTACGAGTAGGGAGCCGATCGAAAGTGGGTAGTGGGGTACACCTAGTGGAGATAGGGGCAGACGGCACCTATGTAGTCAGCTAGGGGTACGTAAGGCTATTTATATGTTTCTGTGTGAAGCAAGAGGGATCAAACTTTAGGGTGTCTGGTGCGGTGCAGTGTAGTAATGTGCGGTGTAGTATAGTAATTATTCGTTAGTAATTAGGTATGCCTTTACCGTTATCTTAAACACCATCTTTATCTTCCAAATAGTTCATAGACATGTACTTGTCTTCCAGCTTATGCCTTAGTCTAGTTATTTTGATAATAGTATTGTTAGAATTGTCATACTCGCCAGACTTTATGTCTGACCCCCTCCATTCTATCTTTTCCCCCTCCAGGTCCTCAGGTTGGGCCCAGCTCTAGTGGAGCTTGATTGGATTGCTTCATCTCTTTGGAAAGCTTGGACCCTTGAAGTAAAGTCCAGCTTGTTATCTTCTTTAATGGCTATTTGTGTAATGGGATTATGTATTTTGTTTTATGAAGATGGATAATGTACTTGACTCTGATTAATGGTTTTGTGATGTAATAAACATGTTTCCGCTACAATAAAATGAAGTTTTAGATTTCCATGTACTACTTATTATCTGTCTTGTTGTAATTTTTCTGTTCTATATTCACTTATAACCTCCATGGAAGTTAATGCATTCCCTTTGTGAGTGACATTAATGGACGTGGGGTGTTACACGTGGTATCAGAGCTTAAGGTTACCAGAACAGATAAAAATACTTTAGAAAAATAGTTGTTTTTGGAAGAAATGTTTTCAAAAACATGTTTTAATGAGAAATTTAAAGAGGAAGTTTTTATGAAAAACATAATCCCCAAATAGCCGTCTTTCGAATTCTCCATTTTGAATCTTTCCTTTTTCGTTTCAGCACGGCTGAAGATCTTAACCTACCTGACGGTGTAAAGATACCAGGATGGTATAGGAGGCCATTAGAGGCTAGGGCCGCTGCAGGTCCAGCCAATGTTCCTCCACCACCAGTTGCACCCATTCCTCCTCCTCCTCCTTGCGTAGATACTTTTGCAAAGACGTGCAAGGAATTCAAAGCTATGGGTGGAAAACCCTTTCAAGGGTCAGAAACGTTTGTGGAAGCTAGAGATTGGCTTAAGGAGGTGGAAGAATTGCTAGAAATCTTTGAAGTAGAAGAAGGGAGGAGAGTTCGTTTAGCAGCTTGGTTGATGAAGGGAGAGGCCTCGTTTTGGTGGGAGGTCACTAATGGGGAGCGTCCTGTTGACTCTTGGGCGGATTTTAGACGTAGGTTCGAGGCGAAGTTTCTCTCTAGGGCGGAAGAAAATCTATATATGGAAAGGTTCTTGACATTGAAGTAAGGAAGCTTGTCAGTGAAAGAATATGTCAACAAATTTAATCAGCTAGCAAGGTTTGGACTTAGTAAACACGCCGGAGAAGAAGGCTCTGAGGTTCGTTAATGGCTTGAATGAACCGTTGCAAGGGTTGGCCATGACCCACATCCCTATGGGGGCCACCTTTGAGAAGCTAGTAGAAATGGCGCTCATGCATGAGGAGAAAAGCACTAAAGTTGATAAGGCACCCGAGAAGAAAGGGGATCAGAAGAAACCACAACAGCAAAACAAGAAGGGTGGTAAAGACAATAACGGCAAGGGAAAGAAGAAATGTTTTAACTGTGGGGCCCCAGGCCATCTCAGCAAGGACTGCCGAAAGAAAAAGAAGACTGGCTGTTTTCATTGTGGCGATGCGGGACATTTAGTGAAGGACTGCCCAAGGAAGGGGAAGAGGGCAGGGGCTACCTCGGGAGGACAGGTGCAGGCTCTTATAGCACCAGGGCAGGCAAGGGGACAAGTTCAGGCTCTCGCGGTCCCACCGCTGCAAGAACGAGGTAGAACCATTTCTGTTGAAAGCTTAGTTTTTCTGTTTGATCATCCTGTCCGTACCTTATTCGATTCGGGCGCATCGCATTCGTTTATTTCTACATCATTAGTTGAATCACTGCACTTGAACACCAGTTTAGTAGAGGATCCCTTAGTTGCTTCGAATCCAATTGGGGGCTCAGCTCATTTGTCCATGATGTGTTTGGATTTGAAAATTTTTATACTTAGCGTCGAGTTTAGATGTGATGCTTATGTGTTGGGCTTCACGGGCTATGGGCTAATTTTAGGAATGGATTGGTTATCCAGAAATGGGGTCGTTCTTGATTGTGAAAGGAGAGTAGTTAGGCTCGTGACTCGCCTTGGCAACGCTCTCGAAATCTTTTGTAATCCCATAGATTCCGTTATGCTAAGTTATCTAGAATCGCTTGACGCGTCTGAGGAAAATCTACGATCTGTTAGAGTGGTCCGAGAGTATTCGGATGTGTTTGAGGAGGTGAAGGGCTTGCCTCCGAAGCAGGAGATAGATTTTCGAATATATCTTGTGGATAATGCGAAACCAGTATCTTTGCCAGTACGCCACATGGCTCCACGTGAAAGGAGGGAACTCGATAAGCAAGTGAAGGAGTTACTTGAGAAGGGGTTCATTAGACGGAGTATATCGGAGTAGGGTGCTCCAGTAGTATTTGCCACGAAGGCGGATGGGTCCCTTAGACTTTGTGTGGACTATAGAGAACTTAATAAGCTTACTAAGAAGAACAGACACCCACTGCCGAGGATTGACGATCTCTTCAATCAGCTAGTTGGCGCCTCTGTGTTTTCGCAGTTGGACTTAGCCACCGGTTTCCATCAGTTGAGAGTGGCTGAGGATAACATTGACAAGACTGCCTTTAGGACTCCAAACGGTTTTTATGAATGGCTAGTGATGCCCTTCGGTTTGGCAAACGCCGCCGCATACTTTGTTGATTTGATGAGTAGGGTGTTTAGGGAGTACCTTAACAAATTTGTGGTAGTCTCTGTAGATGACATCTTGATCTTTTCTAAGGATGAAGAAGAGCATGCCCTACATCTTAGGGAAGTGTTGGAGACTCTTCGAGCGCATAGCATTAAGGCTAAATTTTCTAAGTGTCACTTCTGGAGGAAGGAAGTACGGTTCTTGGGGCACGTGGTTTCCAAGGAAGGGATAGCCGTGGATCCCGCGAAGGTGGTGGCCATCCAAGATTGGAAGGTCCCTAAAAATGCTACTGAAGTGAGAAGTTTCTTGGGGTTGGCTGGCTACTATAGGAAGTTTATCAAAGACTTCGCAAAGATATCAGCTCCATTGACACGCTTGACGAAGAAGAACCTAGTTTTCACATGGGACGTAGATTGTGATGATGCGTTCCAACGTTTGAAGAGAGCTTTGACCTCAGCCCCAGTCTTAGTATTGCCAGACGGGAGTAAGCCGTTTACTGTTTATACCGATGCTTGTGGGACGGGACTAGGCGTAGTCTTAATGCAAGAGGGTAGGGTAATAGCCTATGGTGGAAGGCAGTTGAGAGCGCATGAGAAAAATTATCCTACACATGACCTAGAGTTGGCCGCTATTGTTTTCGCACTTAAGTCTTGGCGTCATTATCTTATTGGCGAGAAATTCGAATTATTCACTGACCATAAATCGCTAAAATACTTATTCTCTTAGAAGGACTTGAACTTAAGGCGGCAAAGGTGGATGGAGTTCTTGGCGTCCTACGACTTTGAGATAGCATATACCCCTGGCAAAGGGTAACGTGGTGGCCGATGCCTTAAGTAGAAAAAGATTATCCTTAAGTCCTTTGTTTGTTGAGCGGCGAAGTTTAGAGTTCATCTCTATGTTTGATTTTAGACCTTCCGTTGACTTCGTACCCGGTTTGCTAGCATCCTTGGAGGTCAGACCTACGCTTTTGGGATAGATTGGCGAGGCACAGCGAGACGACCCACAGTTGGTTGAGTTAGTAGAAAAGCTCAAAGGAGGGGAGTCATCAAGCCATCTCCGTAGGTATACCCTAGATGATAAGGGTTGGTTACGTAGGGATGGTAGACTATGTGTACCAAAATACGATGACCTAAGGAAGACTATTCTTGATGATGCACATCGTTCGAAGATGACCATTCATCCCGGCGGGGACAAGATGTACAAAGACATGAAGCGAGTTTTCTTTTGGGCCGGTATGAAGAGGGACGTAGCCGAGTATGTCGCTAGATGCTTGGTGTGCCAACAGGTAAAAGCGGAGCAAAAGAAACCCGGTGGGTTACTTCACCCATTGGAGGTTCCACTATGGAAGTGGGAAAGCGTCTCGATGGATTTTGTGGATGGATTACCGCGATCGAGGAAGGGTAATACGGGGATTTGGGTTATAGTAGATAGACTTACTAAGAGCGCCCATTTCATTCCCGTGAAGAGTAAGAGGACTGCTCCATGGTTAGCTTCTGTATACGTCCGAGAAATAGTTCGTTTGCACGGTGTTCCTTCTAGCATAGTGAGCGACCGCGATCCTATTTTCACTAGCGAATTTTGGAGAAGCTTACAAGAGGCGGTAGGGACTCAGTTATGTTTGAGCACCGCATATCATCCTCAGTCGGACGGCCAGACCGAGAGGGTGAATCGCATTCTAGAGGATCTTTTGAGGGTATGTATCCTAGACTTTGGGGGTACATGGGAAGAGCATCTTCCGTTAGTGGAGTTCGCATATAATAACAGCTTTCAATCTAGCATTGGCATGGCACCTTTCGAAGCTCTTTATGGACGACCTTGTCGTTCACCTACATGTTGGTGGGAGTCTACGGACAAGATCTTACTTGGGCCCGATATGATTAGGGAGACTTCAGAGAAGATCGACTTGATTTGGAGGAGGATGAAAGCAGCGCAAGATAGGCAGAAATCATATGCGGATAAGAGAAGGACGGATCTTGAATTTGAGGTTGGGGACATGGTCTTTGTCAAAGTGTCTCCATTACGAAACGTTGTTCGCTTTGGGTCCGTTGGGAAATTAGCACCAAGGTTCGTAGGACCGTTTCCTATTAAGGAGAAGATTGGGCAAATGGCGTATAGAGTGGAGTTGCCCGAGAGACTTAATGGTGTACACGACGTATTCCATGTATCACATTTGAGGAAGTGCTTGCACGAGACCGCGGAAGTGGTAGAGCCTAACTTGCTTAGAGAGGTGGAGATAGAGCGTGATGCGACAATTCGACGAGCTCCTACACGCATTCTTGGGTCAGAGATTAAGAAGCTCAGAAATCGAGAGGTCAGACTGGTCAAAGTACAATGGGGAGATGATGAGAGCAACGCTACTTGGGAGACAGAAGAGAAGATGCGTTCACGATACCCTTTCCTTTTCGAGGGTATGTCCTTTAATTTCTTCTTTATCGCTTATCTTGTACTTATCTTATCTTTAGTGTATCCTCTCGCTAGTATCTTTGACCTTTAGTTAGGATCATCCTATGGTTGAAACATGTGTTTGAGACATGTTATGTATGATGAATGCAAAGTGGATGCAAGCGTGTTTGCTAGTGGTTGCTCGTGGACGCATATACACACACTGTTAGGCACTAGATCGGCTCAGTCACTTCATACTGCATATTGCATATAAATGGTTGTATTTAGTAAAATGGATGTATAATGCTTGCGCTATCATATGGATACCGCATTTTGGTGAATGGTTGTGCACGCATGTAGAAATAATATGTAGCATTAGGGAACTTTTGCATACATAATGGACGCATGGCACTATCATGGTTTGCATTAAAGGAGGTCAACTGAATCAGTGGACCGCCTGATTTTGCATTAGATAGGGACATATACACACACTGTGCATTTAAACATGAGAGCATTAGAAGTCTATAAGGACAATGGATGCTTGTGTTTGATGGTTGAGTAGATGGTTGTTTGGATGTTAGGATATACATTCTTCTTAACTTGAAGATTTCGGGGACGAAATCCTTTAAGGAGGGGAGAATGTAACACCCCGTAATTCTGTTAATATTAATATTTACAAATTAAAGAATAACTAATCTCAGACGTGAGAATTGTGGGAAACGGGTTGCGCCATTGTGTTCGTCTCGGAATTCTAGTGGAGATAGAGTCCGAGTTTGCGGGAAACGAGTACCGGATGAAAAAGTTATGGACGAACGAAGTTTGGTGGCAAAGAAAAATATATATAATGCACTGGCGCACTTGAGAAGTGCGCCAGTACATATTTACACTGGCGCACCTGCCAAGTGCGCCCAGGCCGAGGTTGGAGCCTGCACAGCTTTCTGGTTCAGGCTGACCCGTGTTGTTGAGTCCATTCTGACTCCTTGTTGAGTCATTAGGGCTGACTCATCACCCTATCATAATTGAATGGTTTTGATTAACCCTAAGAACATCCGACGGCTTAAATTAATTTATAACTCTATAAAAAGACCCCTATACACAAACCCTAAATCAGAAAATAAACAAAGACCATGGCCGTCATGCTGATATTTTGAGACCTAGAGCAACCGCCATCAAATTAAAGATAAAGAACAGCAACCAAATCAGAACTACCCAACCCTAACAGCGATTCTTCATCAAAAGAGCGCTAATTCGACTCTCTTTCTTCTATAATTGTGAGTATGATAGTCTTAACAAGATTATTATCATTTTAATTAGGTTAAGTCATGAATGGATTGTGAGTAGATGATGTGAATTGACATATGCTATCATGTATGTTATTAATCCTATGCTATGTGGTGATGATATACTATATGTTGTAAATCATGCTATGATGATGTTATGTATGTTGAAAGTTTCTATGCTAAGTGGCGATGAATCATACATGTAAAAAGCCATGATGTTACTATCTTTGCTAGTTAGTTCATATTAATTAAATCATCATGTTTGGGCTATGTTGATCTGTATGACAAGTTACATATGTTGATTAGAAAAGTTATGAACATATGCCATGACATCTATTATGACATCTAGAACTATGCTATGACATATGTGATATCCTATGCTAGTTCACACCATCATTATGTTGCCTATAAACCCCATATGCAAGTTTATGTATAGATTTGGGCTATGATCATATCATGTAAATTGTGACATTTAAGAAGTTGACACCTTTTGATCCTTAACATGTGTAGTTTATGCAAGTTTCACCCCTATTATGATTAGATTTATTTTAATTGTCTATATGTTGTGATAATTTATCTTTGTGCTATGCGTTAGACTATTCAAGTCTAGCCTATATTATGCGTTGAATAAGCGAACGTATAAACGTGGGGTAGGGGTAATATTAAGGATTTAATAATAAGATGTTGGGGTGCAATTGATATGATTTTGCATACCATGAGTGGATGACCATAATTGAGTCAATTATGGACATCAATAAAAGTGGACTTAATTAATAATTTGGATAGGGAATTATTAAAACTGGGGTAAAAGATTGAAAGTTGTCAATCAATGCTTAGGACACTAGGTTGGACTCGTTTGTGATGTAAACCTGCCCGGAACCGCCCGGCAAATCCAGCTGCCATAAATGCCAGTCCAATGTGAGAGGTCTTTATGAGGTTATGGCCTGAATGAATTAAGAAATACTTAACCAGATAAACATGTAAAGTGGGACATGGGGGTTAAGTAGGTGCCTTGGGTGGCATGAGGAATATAGTGGGTGCCCTTAGTGGCATGTGAAATACGATTAGTAAGACTTAACCAAACACACATGTAAATGAACATGACTAAGAGGGTTAAGTGGGATATATTAATGACAAGCTTAGGTGGGTAGCTTGTGGGGGCCCATTTCAACCAGTATCCCAAACGTATCTTTGTGGGCTCGACCCATGTCGAGGACGGGACACGCATACTGAGTTTGACTATAAGAGGCCAAAACGGGGAGCGGTGGCAACGCAAGTCCAACGGGTTTCATATGCGTGTGTGGACCCGGGCTGGTAGGTAAGACGTTGTTGCATCGTGTAGGTATAAGCCGTGCATTCTCAAGTTGTATCGGGTTGCCACTTTAGGGGAGTGATACACCCCACCGTGGGGCCAGCACGGGTATCTACGAGTAGGGAGCCGATCGAAAGTGGGTAGTGGGGTAAACCTAGTGGAGATAGGGGCAGACGACACCTATGCAGTCAGCTAGGGGTACGCAAGGCTATTTATATGTTTCTGTGTGAAGCAAGAGGGATCAAACTTTAGGGTGTCTGGTGCGGTGCAGTGTAGTAATGTGCGGTGTAGTATAGTAATTATTCGTTAGTAATTAGGTATGCCTTTACCGTTATCTTTAATGTTATCTTAAACACCGTCTTTATCTTCCAAATAGTTCATAGACATTTACTTGTCTTCCAGCTTATGCCTTAGTCTAGTTATTTTGATAATAGTATTGTTAGAATTGTCATACTCGCCAGACTTTATGTCTGACCCCCTCCATTCTATCTTTTTCCCTCTCCAGGTCCTCAGGTTGGGCCCAGCTCTAGTGGAGCTTGATTGGATTGCTTCATCTCTTTGGAAAGCTTGGACCCTTGAAGTAAAGTCCAGCTTGTTATCTTCTTTAATGGCTATTTGTGTAATGGGATTATGTATTTTGTTTTATGAAGATGGATAATGTACTTGACTCTGATTAATGGTTTTGTGATGTAATAAACATGTTTCCGCTACAATAAAATGAAGTTTTAGATTTCCAAGTACTACTTATTATCTGTCTTGTTGTAATTTTTCTATTCTATATTCACTTATAACCTCCATGGAAGTTAATGCATTCCCTTTGTGAGTGACATTAATAGACGTGGGGTGTTACAGTTTTGGTGTTTGTGGTTGATTATACATGTTGCTATGACTGTATGGTATGCTTTGTGATTGATTAGAATAGTTGGAATGGTCGAAAACGCTGTCGAGTGGCGTAAACTGTTCGCTGGAAAAAGTTACAGGAAATGCTACAGGAATCCGGATCGGATAAGGGGGTCGGATCGGATAGCCGAACCGAACCAAAGTGGTGGCATCTCCAGCAACATACAAATGTTGGGGCGAGAAGGAAGGCCCGGACCGGATCGAATTGGGGTGAAGCTGGATCGGATCGGACAAGAAATAGGAGTGGGATCGGACCGGAGCATCACAACCAAAGGGGTGTAGCGTGGGATCAGAGAGCACGAGGAGAACCGAACCGAGAGCAACACCCGAACTGAACCGAAGTGATGTGACCGACCCGAACCGAACGTGAAGATCGAACAACATAGTACGAGCTGAAGACCCGAACGCCGTGGCTGAACCGAACAGAGAGACATGGACAAGAGAACCGAACCGAATACCAGTATTGACCAAAAACCCGAGATGCAAAGGTAGTCTAAGTTGGAAGTTAGAGCTCAGGATCCAGTCGGGAACCAATGAGTTCACTTCGTGGTTGGGCTTTGCAGCGGGACGTGTGCTAAGGAGTTGTCGACGTTCATAACTTCGATTCACCACTGAAAATGAATGATGGGCTACTTATCAGTGCAGTAGAGTCACTATGACTCGATGGGCAAGGTGATGGTAGCAAGACTACGCTATCAGTGCAGTAGAGTCAATATGACTCGAGGGGCAAAGTGATCGTAGTAAGACTATGAGCCAGCGCAGATGGGGTGAATAACTCCATGGGGCAAGTGGACATAGTAAAGGATTGGTAAGGCTATGAGCCAGCGCAGATGGGGTGAATAACTCCATGGGGCAAGTGGACATAGCGAAGGATTAGTGGCTATGTATCAGTGTAGTGAAGCCATTTATGACTTCATGGGGCAAGGTGATCATAGCAAAGTATTGAGGTGATCGAAGTGGTGAATATCGTATGCTTTACGCACTGAGTGAGAGATGTGAGGATGGTTGCTATGCTTGATTTGTTTACCATCATTATGACATGCACACCCCCACCCCCGTTACCTTTACACTATTTGAAATGGCACCTTAGAGTGTTGTACATCATGTAGTGCTAACTCTTTGGTTGCAGGTCCAGGTTCAGGTATGGTTTAGTATACCTGTTATTGTTCTGTTTAGATGCTTATCACTCATACCAGACTTTTTGTCTGACCCAGAGTTTTATGTCTCTTCTTTTTACTCAGGGTGCTCACACGAGCAGACTAGAGACAGGTTAGTTGGTGATGCGCGAGTAGCTGATTTGGAGGCGAGCAGGAGGCTTCCACGTATGATATATAGATATTCTCCCTGTGTCGTTGGTGGTCGCTACTTGGGCATTAGTAGTATATCTCCTTTATCTTGCTTTTGCTTTTTGAGACAGTTTGAAAAGTTGTAATAATGTTGGCTTTGGATCATAAGCTGTATTTGGATTTTTCGCTGCTATGTTAGTTTATTTTCAGCTTATGCACTGTCTCACCTGTTTTATGTCAAGTATGTTGTTATTATATTTTATCCTATGCGCTGTGAGACATTCTACAGGTTCTTTGTTGTTTCTTCATCTTCTTTCTTTTCTTCTGACGACCGTCCCGTGCTAACTGGACATTTGTACAGCGCACTTTTGGAGTAAATGTCGGTTGGTGCGGGGCGGGCCGTCACAAACACCGAATGCTCATTCTACATCTTTTATTTGTCCCTCCTGCATCGCCGCGAATTTGGCTTGTTTAGAAGTCAATGGATTTGGACATGTTTTTACAATGGTGCTCCATTTCAGGTAAATGCCATCACTTAGTTAATAGTCATGGTTGTAAGTATTTTGGCTAATGGTAAATGTTAAGAGAGGTATCTAGCCTTGAGCAAGATCATTGAACAAATGAGATCTTTCTATAACATTTAAGTCATTATTTGAATTAGGCATTTCGAAGAAAGCGAGTTATATCCACAAATCGTGCGATGCTACAGCTTCCAGAATGATGACTGATCATCTTTCCTTGCCGTTGTACGCACCTTGTAATCCCTTAAGGCAATTCTTCCATCCCCAATGCATACAGTCCAAACTTCCTAACATGTCAAGGCTGTTGGAGAATGGAGTTTTGATTACAACAACCTTATTTTAATTATCATTATTAATTGATTATAATATATATATATACACACACTAACATCTCTATCTAAAATATATAGACATATATATATGCATGATTTGATTAAATGATTTAAATACCGAAGACTGTACGGTTTTAGAGTTTCAGAATTCAGAGGAGATTCAAGACTCATGAGTAATCAAGATATCAAGAGTTCAAGTGTTCAAGACAAATACAGTATTAGAGTCTAGTTTATATGTAAGACTCTGAATAGCACTCCAGTTTCATATTCAAATTCAAAATTTGATTTTCAAAATTCAAATTCTAATTTCAAATTATTTTTCTATCTTACTTATGATTTCAATTACAAGTTTTAAATATAATATATAAGTTTATATAGTTTTATACTTATATAGTTTTGTAGTTTTATTTTTATATGGTTTTAAACTTTATAATTTTATAAATATAACACATATTTATGTTTTCATATGGTTTTATATTTTATAATACTCATTTATATCACTAAGTTTTAATTCAAGAATTTCCAGAATTATATATATGTTTAAACACTTGAAAAAAAGTTTTAAAAATATTTTACACATACATATGTCGACATATATATGTTGTTATGTCGACATACAACTGTCACAAATTCAATTTTCAAAGGAAGTGTCTTTTCATTATTTGTAACGTTCCAGAAACGTTGCAACCATTCAAATGCTATAAATAGAGGATGATTTCGAATTTTTTTAACCATTATTCTTCTCCATCTTCACCCCTCTACATCTCTCCATCATTATTTCTTATTTTATTGATTACTACACTTCTACTTTGTCAAATTTTACTCTAATTACATAAAACTTCTTTTTTTCTCTTTCTACTCGTTACTCTCTGAATTGAAGTGCTAATGAAGAATTATAAGGCTGTTGTAATCATTTGGGAAGTGTCTAGGAAAGGGTGTGTTCCTTGTAGCCCTGAAATCAAGGAAAGGGGGCAGTGGTAATCCTATAGTCGTGAAATCAAGAGTGGTTGGAGCGGTGTTAACCTTATAGCCGGAAAATCAAGGGGATTGTACTTGGATATTGATGGTAATAAAAACTTTGCGCAATCCAGCGTTGTGTGGGACTACACGTAGGAGTAATTTGAACCAGTATAAAATCCGGTGTGTTCTTTCCTTTTCTGCATTTTATATTTATCTGTTTTTGTGTTTGTGGTCGATTCTGTCTGTGATCATCTTTGTTGTGTGTGATTCATATAATAGATCATTTAAGCTTAAGATTTCTATAAATTCCTTAGAAACACTATTCACGCCATCTAGTGTTAGTCTTGCCTTAAGATATGCATTCTGTGTTCCCTAACAATTGGTATCAAAGCATCGATTTTCAAGAAGTTCATAATCTGATTTTAGAAAAAAATTAAAAGGTAGCAAACACTGGTTATAATAGTTCTATTGTAGAGGGTCAGTCCACTGTTAGACCACCAATGTTTAATGGTAGTAATCATTCATATTGGGCATGTAGAATGGAAATATATTTACAATTAGTAGGATTATACATATGGAATAATACACATACTGAATATGTCGAACCCACAACTAATTTTGCACAATGGACTAATGAACAAAAGGTTGTTGCACAAAGCAATTCTAAAGTCATGAATATGTTATTCTGTTCATTAGATAGAAATGAATTTAATAGAGTGTTAGTTTGTAAATCTGCTTATGAAATTTGGAGAATATTACAAATTACTTATGAAGGAACCAATAAAGTTAAACGGGCTAAGATATCAATGTTAATTAATCAGTTTGAGTTATTCAAAATGAACGAGAATGAACCTATCTTTGATATGCATTGCAGATTTCAAGAGATAGTGCATTCATTAATCGCACTAGAAAAACTTATTCTGAAGAAGTCCAAGTTAGAAAAATATTGAGTTCATTGACTTCGAAATAGGATCAGAAAACATTGGCGATTGAAGAAGCCCGTAATGTCAGTGAAATGAGGATTGAGGAGTTAATGAGGAATTTGATGTCTTTTGAAGTTCAATTACTGAAAAGAAAGGAAAATAAGCCAACTAAAAAGAAATCCATAACATTTAAAGCAATAACAAATGGTTCTGATTCAAACAACGAAGAAGACGAAGAAACAACCTTAATGACAAGAAATTTCAGAAAATTTTTGAGATACAGAAGGAGAAATAACTTTCAAAGAAACAGTCAAGGAATTTTGGGAAGAAGTGATGATCGATGTTATAACTGCAACAGACCAGGCTATATGAAGAGAATGCATCCATATCCAGATAAATCAAATCAACAGACAGACAATAGTAATTCATTGAAGAAAAGAAAGAGGGCATTCGCAGTAACTTTAAATGGCTTAGATTCATCATCAAGAGATGAAGAGCCAGAAACTGGAAATTCAAATATGCGTTTCACAGTAATTCAGAATTCAGAAAATATCGAAGAAATAGATCTAAAAACGAGGTACATCTTAATTATTTTTAATTATTTTTTGCTGAATGGATGTTTGTTTGCTTTGTTCATTTGCCTTGTTTCGAATTTGAAATTTAAACTTCAAAATTCAAACTTGAAATTTAAAATTCAAATTAGAAATTAGAAATTTGAAATTCAAAATAACAATAAAATAATAATTAGTAAAATAATAAAATAAAATTTTGATGTGTGTTAGGATTAATATTAATTCAGCAAATAATAAAACTTGAAATATAAATCGATAATATAATAAAACCATAAAGTCAAAACATGTCTTTTGAATTTATGCATGTATGTCGACATACATAAATGACCATATCGACATAATAACCAGAAATTGAAATTCAAATTTGAATTTCAAAAGTTTAAACTTTCAAACTTTCCTCTAACTTTCCACCAACTCCCAAGGTCTGAAAAGGTGCCATTGATTTCAGAAAAGTTGGGCCCATTCAATCTCTAATTATATATCTATTCAATCTTATTCTCTCTACTTCTCGTTCAAAATTCAAACTACTCTCTTCATGCCTATACTCTTCAAAACTCTCTAATGGCTTCCTCTAGCAATCCTCAAACAATGAGATTATCCAAAACCATCAAAGGATATCTCTACAATGATAAAGAAGCAATCAACACCTATGTTGATAATATAGAAAATGCAAAAGTCAATATGGGAGCTTTAACCATCTTTGGAGATTTTCCATCTTACGATCTCCCTTCTTTTTCAATCATAATGAAGTATTGAGCTTGATTGATGCTCGGGATAACAATGAAGTATGTTACCAAAAACTCGTCAAAATGCTCTATACAAATCTCAATCGTGGCTTTTACGAAAGAGATGAAAATCAAACTTTGTAACACCCCGGATTTTTGAATAGTCAAATTAACTAAATTAAAGAATAATTAATCTCAGACGTGAGAATTAAGGGAAACGGGTTGCGCCATTGTGTTCGTCTCGGAATTCTGGTTGAGATAGAGTCCGAGTTTGCGTGAATTGGACTTCGTATGAAGAAGTTATGGCGATCGGAAGTTTCAGAAAATTCAAAACAGATTTCAAATTTCAAAAATTCAGAGTCAAACAGGCTAGGCGGGAAAACTCCCGCCAGGGCCAGGTCGACCATAGTGTCGACCTGGGGGTCGACCTACCCTGACCAGGTCGACCATAGTGTCGACCTGGGGGTCGACCTGCCCCCCCCCCGGGCAGATTTGAATGATGACCTATTTGTGACTAGATGCTGACTCATTAGGGTTTCTGATTGGCTAGGATTAATTCTAGGTTGATCGGACGGCTTAAACTAATCCTAAACTCTATAAAAACACCTATAGACCCAAACCCTAAAATCAAAATAAAATTGGATTCATGGCCTCCATGCCGTCACCTAACAACTCAGCATAGCCGCCACCAATTAGAGAGGGAGAAAGCAAATCAAATTCAATCCTTTTCAACTCTAACAACGAATATTCATCAAAGGAGCGCTAATTCAACTCCAGAAATCAGAATTCAGAACTCAAGACTGCTTTTGAGTTGTGTGTTCGATAGTTTTAGCAAGATAATTAATAAATGAATTGGACTGAGTTATAATGCGAATAATTTGGATGTGATATGAATTGTTGATTTCATGTTGTAATTATGTAGTTGAATTATGTTGTAATTTCTATGATATTATGTTATGATGTTATCATCTATGATGCAAAGTTATGATGCTATCACCCATGTTATAATCCTATGATTGGTTTATGTCTAGTTGAATCATCATGTTTCTTATGCTAGTTTGTTATATTGACTCATATGATAAATCTTATGTATGCAAGTTTAGACTTTGATTCAAACATGAATCATATACAAGTTGGGTAGAATCAAATGTGAACTTACATGATTATGACACCTAGTTTATGTGAGAATTTAATTGAAAGTTAGGCTATGACATATGCTAAATTCTACATGATACTTTACATATCTACACCATTGTTGCGATGTATGAATCACATATGTAAGTTTATGAGTTGGATATGAATCATGTTATGCAAGTTTAGGATTATTACCTATGCAAATATAGAACTATGACATTTGTTATTTATGCAAGTTTGTGGCCATTATTTCATCAAGTTCACACCTTAGATTTGGATCCATGACATATGATGATTATGCAAGATTGTGGCCATTATTTCATCAAGTTCACATCTTTAGATTTGGATCCATGACATATGTTATCTATGCAAGTTTTAGATGTAGAACATCATTCACATATGCAAGTTCACCCCTATGTTAGATTTGTGAAGTTTTCTTTTATTTTATGAGTTAGACTATTCGAGTCTAACGTATATTTTTACGTTAAACGAACAAACGTACTATGTGGGGAAAAAGGGGATAATATTAAAAATATTTAATTGGCAGAATTGCCTTAAAAGGCATAAAATATAATTGTGGTGAAAATTGGTATGATTTTATATACCATAAATGGGTGGACATAATTGAGTCAATTATGGACATCGTTAAATTTGGAATTGATTGATAATTTGAATAGGGAAAGTAATTCAAATTTGGGGGATGATGAATTAGGAGTAATTAATCGTCTAAGACACGAGGTTAGGCTCTTTTGTGGTGTAAGACTGCCCGGACCCGCCCGGCAAATCCAGCTGCCACAAATGCCAGTCTAATGTGAGAGGTCTTAGGCACAAACTAAATACATAATAGTTGTAAAGACACGATGTTAGGCTCTTTTGTGGTGTAAGACTGCCCGGACCCGTCCGGCAAATCCAGCTGCCACAAATGTCAGCCTAATGTGAGAGGTCTTTATGAGGTTACGGTCTTAATGAATTAAGAAACACTTAACCAGATAAGCATGTAGTGGGACATGAGGGGGTTAAGTGGGTGCCTTGGGTGGCATGTGGAATCTAGTGGGTGCCTTGGGTGGCATTTGGAAATACGATTAGAAACACTTAACCAAAAATTGAAACATGTAATTGAAACATGAAAGAGAAGTGGGTTAAGTGGGATGTACTAGAGGGGACCAAGCTTAGGTGGATAGCTTGTGTCAAGTAATGGGGGCCCGTTTCAACCAGTAACCCATACGTATCTTTGTGGGCTCGACCCAAGTCGAGGACGGAATACGCATACTGGGCTTGACTGTAAGAGGCCAAACCAGGTTAGCGGTGGCAACGCAAGTCCAACGGGTTCATATGCGTGTGTGGACCCGGGCTGGTAGGTAAGACATTGTTGCATCGTGTAGGTATAAGCCGTGCATTCTTTGTTGTATCGGGTTGCCACTTTGGAGAGTGATACACCCCACTGTGGAGCCAGCACGGGTATCTACGAGTTAGGGAGCCGATCGATTGGGGGTAGTGGGTACACCTAGTGGAGATAGGGGCAGATGGCACCTATGAAGGTAGCTAGTGGTACACGAAGCTACCAATATCATTATTAAGTCTGTAGGCGGGATCAACCTTAAGGTGACTAGTGGTGGTGCAGTATACTAGTGGCGGTGCAGTATAGCAATTATCATATTGTGTTGGTGTAGTTTAGTAAATTTATCTTAGTAGGTTAAGTGCGCTTTAACGATATCGTTGTTCATCTTGTTTCCATGTTTACTCTGTCATACTCAATGGTTCATGATCATTTCCTTATTTTCCAACTTATGCCTTAGCCTAGTTACTTTGTTAATTATATTGTTAGAATTATCGCACTCGCCAGACTTTATGTCTGACCCCCTTTTTCCATCTCTTTCCTTCCCCCCCCCCTCAGGTGCTCAGGTAGGAACAAGCACCAGTGGAGCTTGATTTTGGACTGCTTTTAGAAGATTTCTTGGATCGCTGAAGTAAAGTTCAGCTTCTCTTTATTTATGGTTATTTTGATGTTGGGGATTATGTCTTTCAGTTTATGTACCTTGTTTTATCAAGATGGATATGATGTACTTGACTTTGCTTTATGGTTTTGATGATGTAACCAAACATATTTACCTTCTGCTGCAATAAATGAAGTTTTAAATTTTCAAGTACTGCTTTATATCTGTCTTGTTGTGATTTTCTGTTCTATATTCACTTAAAATGCTCCATGGAAGTTAATGCATTCCCTTTGTGAGTGACATTAATGGACGTGGGGTGTTACACGTGGTATCAGAGCTGAAGGTTACCAGAACAGATAAGATATTTTGAAAAAAAACTATTTTTCAAAGCAATTTTTATAAAGAAGTACTTTCAAAAGTATGTTTTAAGGAAAGTATTTTCAAGAGAAAAGTATATTTTAGAAAGCATAACCCCAAGAGCCATATATCTTTCCTTCAGTCCTTTTTGTATTGAATCTTTCCTTTTTCGTTTCAGCATGTCTGAAGCATCTGAGATACCAGAGGGCGTTCATGTGCCCGGTTTGTTTCGTCAATATCTTGAGGCTAGGGCCGCCGCCGCAGGTCCAGCAAATCCTCCTCCTCCTCGTGTCGATAATTTCGCAAAGATATGTAAGGACTTTAGAGCAATGGGCGGAAAACCTTTTCACAGGACGGAGACATTTGTTGAAGCTCGTAACTGGCTAAAGGAGGTGGAAGAATTGTTTATAATCTTTGAAGTAGATGATGGAAGGAAAGTCCAGCTAGCTGCGTGGCTAATGAAGGATGAGGCCTCGTTTTTGTGGGAGGTCACTAATGGGGGACGTCCAGTCGATACGTGGCCAGATTTTAGGCAAAGGTTTGAGGCGAAGTTTCTATCACGGGCTGAAGAGAATCTATACATGGAAAGATTTTTGTCACTGAAGCAAGGGAACCTATCGGTGAAAGAGTTCGTTAACAAATTCAACCAATTGGCAAGGTTTGGCTTAGACTTGGTGAACACTCCAGAAAAGAAGGCTCTAAGATTTGTTAAGGGCTTAAACGAGCTGCTTCATGGGTTAGCTATGACCCACATTCCCATGGGGGCTACCTTTGAGAGGTTAGTTGACATGGCACTCATGCATGAAGAAGAGAAGGGCGCCAATGCTAATAAGGCACCCGAGAAGAAAGGGGATCAAAAGAAGCCGCAACAACAACAACAACAGAACAAGAAAGGGGGCAAAGGCAACAATGCTAAGGGGAAGAAGAAATGCTTTAACTGTGGGACACCCGGCCATCTAAGCAAAGATTGTAGGAAGAAAAAGAAGACTAGTTGATTCCACTGTGGCGAAGCGGGACATCTTATTAAGGACTGCCCAAAGAAAGGGCAGATGGCAGGGTCTACCTCGGGAGGACAGGTGCAAGCTCTTGTGGCACCCGGGCAGACAAGGGGACAAGTTCAGGCTCTCTTGGTTCCACCGCTGCAAGAACGAGGTAGAGCAATTTCCGTTGAAAGTTTTGTTTTTCTGTTTGACCATCCTATCCGTACTTTATTCGATTCTGGCGCGTCGCATTCGTTTATTTCTACATCATTAGTTGAAACAATGCACCTTGATACTAGTCTAGTTACTGATCCCTCAGTAGTCTCAAATCCTATAGGTGGTTCGGCTCATCTTTCTAAGATCTATCGGGATTTGAGAGTGTTTATCTTGGGCATTGAGTTTGAATGCAACGCCTTTGTTCTGGGCTTTATGGGCTACGGCTTGATTCTAGGTATGGATTGGCTAACTAGATATGGGGCCATCCTAGATTGTGAAAGAAGGGTAGTTAGATTGTTGACTCGTTCTGGAAAGACCCTTGATATTTCTTGTGACCCTAGAGGTCCAGTAATGCTTAGTTACCTAGAATCCCTTGACGCATCCGATGATGATTTACATTCTGTTCCTATAGTCCGTGAATATGTTGATATCTTTGATGACGTGAGGGGTTTACCCCCAAAACGTGAAATCGACTTTCGAATATATCTAGTAGACAATGCAAAGCCGGTTGCATTGCCAGTGCGCCACATGGCACCAAGAGAGAGAAGGGAACTCAGTAAGCAAGTGAAAGAATTGCTTGAGAAGGGGTTCATCAGACGTAGTATATCGGAGTGGGGTGCTCCAGTAGTGTTTGCCACAAAGGCGGATGGGTCCCTTAGACTTTGTGTGGACTATAGAGAACTCAATAAGCTTACTAAGAAGAATAGAAACCCACTGCCGAGGATTGACGATCTCTTCGATCAGTTAGTTGGCACCTCAGTGTTTTCGCAGTTGGACTTAGCTACTGGTTTCCATCAGTTGAGAGTGGCTGAGGATAGCATAGACAATACTGCCTTTAGAACTCCAGACGGTTTCTTTGAGTGGCTGGTGATGCCCTTCGGTTTGACAAACGCCCCCGCATACTTTGTTGATTTGATGAGTAGGGTGTTTAGGGAGTACCTAAATAAATTCGTGGTAGTCTTTGTAGATGACATATTGATCTTTTCTAAAAGCGAAGAAGAGCATGCCCTACATCTTAGGGAAGTGTTGGAGACTCTTCGAGCGCATAGCCTTAAAGCTAAATTTTCTAAATGTCACTTTTGAAGAAAGGAAGTGCGATTCTTAGGGCACGTGGTTTCCAAAGAAGGGATAGCCGTTGATCCCGTGAAGGTAGTGGCCATCAAAGATTGGAAGGTTCCTAAAAATGCTACCGAGGTGAGGAGTTTCTTAGGGTCGGCTGGCTACAATAGGAAGTTCATCAAAGACTTCGCAAAAATATCAGCTCCATTAACACGTTTGACAAAGAAAAACTTAGTTTTCACGTGGGACGTAGATTGTGATGATGCGTTCCAATGTTTAAAGAGAGCTTTGACCACAGACCCAGTCTTAGTGTTGCCAGATGGGAGTAAGCCATGTACCGTTTATACCGACGCTTGTGGGACAGGACTAGGCGCTGTCTTAATGCAAGAGGGAAGGGTAATAGCCTATGGTGGAAGGCAGTTAAGAGTGCATGAAAGAAATTACCCTACACATGACCTAAAGTTGGCCGCTATTGTTTTCGCGCTTAAGTCTTGGCGTCATTATCTTCTTGGCGAAAAATTCGAATTGTTCACTGACCACAAATCGCTAAAATACTTATTCTCTCAGAAGGACTTGAACTTAAGGCAGCAAAGGTAGATGGAGTTCTTAGCATCCTACGACTTCGAGATAGCATATACCCCTGGCAAGGGTAACGTGGTGGCAGATGCCTTAAGTAGAAAAAGATTATCCTTGAGTCCGTTGTTTGTTGAGCGGCAAAGTTTAGAGTTCATCTCTACGTTTGACTTTAAACCTTCCATTGACTTTGTACCCGGTTTGCTAGCATCCTTAGAGGTCAGACCTACGCTTTTGGGACGGATTGGCGAGGCACTACGAGATGACCCACAGTTGGCTGAGTTAGTAGAAAAGCTCAAAGGAGGGGAGTCATCGAGCCATCTCAGTAGGTATAACCTAGATGATAAGGGTTGGTTACGTAGGGACGGTAAACTTTGTGTACCAAAAGACGATGACCTAAGGAAGACCATTCTTGATGATGCACATCGTTCGAAGATGACCATCCATCCCGGCGGGGACAAGATGTACATGGACATGAGACGAGTTTACTTTTGGGCCGGCATGAAGAAAGACGTGGCCGAGTATGTCGCTAGATGCTTGGTGTGCCAACAAGTAAAAGCAGAGTAAAAGAAGCCCGGTGGATTGCTTCACCCATTGGAGGTCCCACAATGGAAGTGGGAAAGCGTCTCGATGGATTTTGTTGACGGATTACCAAGATCGAGGAAGGGTAATACGGGGATTTAGGTCGTGGTAGGCAGACTTACTAAGAGCGCCCATTTCATTCCCGTGAAGAGTAAGAGGACTGCTTCATGGTTAGCCTCCGTATACATTTGAGAAATGGTTCGTTTGCACGGTGTTCCTTCTAGCATAGTGAGCGACCGCGATCCCATCTTCACTAGCGAGTTTTGGAAGAGCTTGCAAGAGGTGGTAGGGACTCAGTTATGTTTGAGCACCGCATATCATCCTCAAACGGACGGCCAGACCGAGAGGGTGAATCGTATTCTAGAGGACCTATTGAGATTATGTGTCTTAGATTTCGGAGGTACATGGGAGGAACATCTTCCGTTGGTAGAGTTCGCATATAATAATAGCTTTCAGTCTAGCATTGGCATGGCACCGTTCGAAGCTCTTTATGGACGGCCGTGTCGTTCGCCTACATGTTGGTTGGAATCTACGGATAAGATCTTGCTTGGACCCGATATGATTAGGGAGACTTCAGAGAAGATCGATTTGATTCGAAGGAGGATGAAGACGGCGCAAGATAGACAGAAATCTTATGCGGATAAGAGGAGGTCAGATCTTGAGTTTGATGTTGGGGACATGGTCTTTGTCAAGGTGTCTCCATTACGGAACGTCGTTCGCTTTGGGTCCGTTGGGAAGTTAGCACCAAGGTTCGTAGGGCCGTTTCCTATTAGAGAAAGGATTGGGTAGATGGAGTATAGAGTGGAGTTGCCCGAGAGACTTAGTGGTGTACACGACGTATTCCATGTATCACATTTGAGGAAGTGCTTGCACGAGACCGCGGAAGTGGTAGAGCCGAGCTTGCTTAGAGAGGTAGAGATCGAGCGTGATGCGATGATTCGACGAGCTCCTACGCGCATTCTTGGGTTGGAGACTAAGAAGTTGAGGAATCGAGAGGTAAAACTAGTCAAAGTGCAATGGGGAGACGGAAGCGAAGATGCATTCATTATACCCTTTTCTTTTTGGGGGTATGTCTTTTAATTACTCCTTTATCGCTTATCTCGTACTTATCTTATCTTTAGTATGTCCTCTCGTTAGTATCTTTGACCTTTAGATAGGATCGTCCTATGGTTGAAACATGTGTTTGAGACATGTTATGTATTATGGATGCAAGTGGATGCAAGTGTTTGCTAGTGGTTGCTCGTGGATGCATATACACACACCCTAGGCACTAGATCGGCTCAATCACTTCATACTGCATATTGCATATAAATGTGTGTACATATTTAAGAAATGGATGTATAATGGTTGTACCATCATATGGATGTTGCATTTTGGTGAATGGTTGTGCACACATGTAGAAATGATATGTATCGATAGGGGTCTTCGAATACATAATGGATGCATGGCACTATCATGGTTTGCATTAAGGAGGTCAACTGAATCAGTAGACCGCCTGATTTTGCATTAGATAAGGAACATATACACACACTCCTTGCATGTGTTCATACAACATTAGGAATTTGTAAGGACAATGGATGCCCGTGTTTGATGGTTGAGTAGATGGTTGTTTGGATGTTAGGAGATGCATTCTCCTTAACTTAGAGATTTTGGGGGCGAAATCATTTAAGGAGGGGAGAATGTAACACCCCGGATTTCTGAATAGTCAAAATAACTAAATTAAAGAATAATTAATCTCAGACGTGAGAATTAAGGGAAATGGGTTGCGCCATTGTGTTCATCTCGGAATTCTGGTTGAGATAGAGTCCGAGTTTGCGTGAATTGGACTTCGTATGAAGAAGTTATGGCGATCGGAAGTTTCAGAAAATTCAAAACAGATTTCAAATTTCAAAAATTCAGAGTCAAACAGGCTAGGCGGGAAAATTCCCGCCAGGGCCAGGTCGACCTGGGGGTCGACCTACCCTGACCAGGTCGACCATAGTGTCGACCTGGGGGTCGACCTACCCCCCCCCCCCCCGGGCAGATTTGAATGATGACCTATTTGTGACTAGATGCTGACTCATTAGAGTTTCTGATATGCTCTGATTGGCTGGGATTAATTCTGGGTTGATCGGACGGCTTAAACTAATCCTAAACTCTATAAAAAAACCTATAGACCTAAACCCTAAAATCAAAATAAAATTGGATTCATGGCCTCCATGCCGTCACCTAGCAACTCAGCATAGCCGCCACCAATTAGAGAGGGAGAAAGTAAATCAAATTCAATCCTTTTCAACTCTAACAACGAATATTCATCAAAGGAGCGCTAATTCAACTCCAGAAATCAGAATTCAGAACTCAAGACTGCTTTTGAGTTGTGAGTTTGATAGTTTTAGCAAGATAATTAATAAATGAATTGGATTGAGTTATAATGCGGATAATTTGGATGTGATATGAATTGTTGATTTCATGTTGTAATTATGAAGTAGAATTATGTTGTAATTTCTATGATATTATGTTATGATGCTATCATCTATGATGCAAAGTTATGATGCTATCACCCATGTTATAATCCTATGATTGGTTTATGTCTAGTTGAATCATCATGTTTCTTATGCTAGTTTGTTATATTGACTCATATGATAAATCTTATGTATGCAAGTTTAGACTTTGATTCAAACATGAATCATATACAAGTTGGGTAGAATCAAATGTGAACTTACATGATTATGACACCTAGTTTATGTGAGAATTTAATTGAAAGTTAGGCTATGACATATGCTAAATTCTACACGATACTTTACATGTCTACACCATTGTTGCGATGTATGAATCACATATGTAAGTTTATGAGTTGGATATGAATCATGTTATGCAAGTTTAGGATTATTACCTATGCAAATATAGAACTATGACATATGTTATTTATGCAAGTTTGTGGCCATTATTTCATCAAGTTCACACCTTAGATATGGATCCATGACATATGATGTTTATGCAAGATTGTGGCCATTATTTCATCAAGTTCACACCTTTAGATTTGGATCCATGACATATGTTATCTATGCAAGTTTTAGATGTAGAACATCATTCACATATGCAAGTTCACCCCTATGTTAGATTTGTGATGTTTTCTTTTATTTTATGAGTTAGACTATTTGAGTCTAACGTATATTTTTACGTTAAATGAACAAACGTATTACGTGGGGAAAAAAGGGATAATATTAAAAATATTTAATTGGCAGAAATGCCTTAAAAGGCATAGAATATAATTGTGGTGAAAATTGGTATGATTTTACATACCATAAATGGGTGGACATAATTGAGTCAATTATGGACATCGTTAAATTTGGAATTGATTGATAATTTGAATAGGGAAAGTAATTCAAATTTGGGGGATGATTAATTAGGAGTAATTAATCGTCTAAGACACGGGGTTAGGCTCTTTTGTGGTGTAAGACTGCCCGGACCCGCCCGGCAAATCCAACTGCCACAAATGTCAGTCTAATGTGAGAGATCTTAGGCACAAACTAAATACGTAACAGTTGTAAAGACACGAGGTTAGGCTCTTTTGTGGTGTAAGACTGCCCGGACCCGCCCGGCAAATCCAGCTGCCACAAATGTCAGCCTAATGTGAGAGGTCTTTATGAGGTTACGGTCTTAATGAATTAAGAAACACTTAACCAGATAAGCATGTAGTGGGACATAAGGGGGTTAAGTGGGTGCCTTGGGTGGCATGTGGAATCTAGTGGGTGCCTTGGGTGGCATTTGGAAATACAATTAGAAACACTTAACCAAAAATTGAAACATGAAAGAGAAGTGGGTTAAGTGGGATGTACAAGAGGGGACCAAGCTTAGGTGGATAGCTTGTGTCAAGTAACGGGGGCCCGTTTCAACCAGTAACCCATACGTGTCTTTGTGGGCTCGACCCAAGTCGAGGACGGGACACTCATACTGGGCTTAACTATAAGAGGCCACACCGGGTTAGCGGTGGCAACGCAAGTCCAACGGGTTCATATGCGTGTGTGGACCCGGGCTGGTAGGTAAGACGTTGTTGCATCGTGTAGGTATAAGCCGTGCATTTTTTGTTGTATCGGGTTGCCACTTTGGGGAGTGATACACCCCACTGTGGGGCCAGCACGGGTATCTACGAGTTAGGGAGACGATCGATTGGGGGTAGTGGGTACACCTAGTGGAGATAGGGGCAGACGACACCTATGAAGGTAGCTAGGGGTACACGAAGCTACCAATATCATTATTAAGTCTGTAGGCGGGATCAACCTTAAGGTGACTAGTTGTAACGACCCGCATTCTACGCATCATAGGATCGTAGAATATTTATTTCTTTCGCATACGAAGTCGTATGGTCATGTAACTTTGGGAGACGACTATTGGGGTCATTTCCCATGTTCATGATTTTTCCCGATTTTTAAATGACCATTTTACCCCTAGTTGGCACTGTTTTGGCCATAACTTTTGACTGGGAATGAATTTTGACCTGAAACCACTTCCATTGGCTTTGAATGATGGTTTCTCTTTCCGTAGAGTGGTCACATTAGCCAAACGGACTCACCGTTTGGGAGATATGGCTGAAACAAGTTTCAGATGGTGAAAGACAGCTTAATTGGGCTTAACCGGGTGATTAGCAGTTAGGCCCGAGGGGAATTTCGGGTTTAGAGGTATAGGAGGACTGATTAGGGTTAGGTTATCACTTTCATTTCAGTTGTGAGCCGCCACAAACCCCCTTGAGACCTTAGTAATGGCTTCCTACATCTAAAACACCCAAAATCACTCTCTAATTGAAGATTAGGCTTAGCGACACCAAATTAAGGAGAAAAAGCACCAAAGCAAGGTTGGAACTGCTGTTAGACATCAGTATTCGCCCCAAATCAGAGGAGTTTCAGTTCTGAGAATTTCATTTGTGGCCAAGGTGAGTGATAGCATCATTTTGACACTAATTACAGTTAGTTAAGGGTAATTAGTGAAGATTAGCGAATTTATACGTAAATAAATTCTGGAAAAATTCTTAAAATTCTAAAATAATGTTTTAAGGCTCTGTTAGAAATTTGGGTTAATTTCGATGTGTTTTGCTAATCGTATGCTTAAACATGATTAAGAGGGATTATAGGCAAATGTGAGGTTTTAGCCACTTTTTGATCCATTTTGGTTCATTTGATTTGTTGTCTGCTGTTTGTGGTTGCTATTACATGTTGCTAGGACTCTATGGTATGTTTCATGATCGATTAGAATAGTTAAATTGCTCGAAAACGTCGTCGAATGGCGTAGAAAGCTCGCTGGAAAGTTGCAGAAGTGTGCAGGTTCCGAACCGGTTCGGATCGGAGAGAAGGGGTCGGATCGGACTAGGGAACTGACCAAGGGAATCCGAACTGGATGGGGACTCGCCACTGGAAGGAGCTTGGCAGGAAGGAAGGCCATT
Organism: Allium sativum; assembly: GCA_030737875.1. Classification (NCBI taxonomy): domain Eukaryota; kingdom Viridiplantae; phylum Streptophyta; class Magnoliopsida; order Asparagales; family Amaryllidaceae; genus Allium; species Allium sativum. The sequence continues at coordinate 453,850,555 of CM060924.1, read as the reverse complement.
GCTTAGAGTTGGAGTTGGACAGAAGATCGGATCGGAACTATGGAGCAGGATCGGATCGGAGTAGGAGGGAGCGGATCGGATCGGAAGCATAATAGAGGCCAGACCGGATTGGCTCACGAATGGGAGGCTACGACTGGAGCAAGACGGAGGGATCGGATCGGATCGGAATAGATGGGAAACGAGGAAGCTGATCGAAGGAGGAGCATGAACTCGAAGGAAAGCAGCAACCCGACCCGACCCGGAGGAGGACACCGACCCGACCCGAAGTGGACTACCGACCCGACCCGATGATGGTGATGACTACCGAACCGAACAGAACTCTAGGACTGTTAATGCGCGACAACTCTTCTGGAGACCCACTCCAATTCGATCAAAACCCGAGATGCAAAGGAAGTCCAGATGAGAAGTTAGAGCTCAAGATTTAGATGGGAATCAATGAGTTCGCTTCATGGTTGGGCTTTGCTGCGGGACGCGTGCCAAGGAGTTATCGACGTCTATAGCTTTGGACCATTATGGTAGGAGGTACGAAGGCGGATTCAGGGCCATTATGGCATCGGTAGAACCAAGGGCTACGACCAATGAAGTGGGTCATTGAAGTGTTTGGTCATGACTCCAAGTGTTTGGCTTGGTCGCAGCAGGGTTTCTACAAGTCGGGATTCGTCGTTACCTCAGTTTGTCTAGTGTTCTAAAGTGGTAGATGTCGTACGCTTTACGCACTGAGTGAGAGATGTGAGGATGGTTGCTATGGATGATTTGTTTGCTATCATTGAGACATGCACACCCCACCCCCGTATTCTTACACTATTTATTATGGCACCTTGGGGTATTGTACGGTATGTGGTACTAACTCTTTGGTTGCAGGTCCAGGTTCAGGTATGGTTTAGTATACCTGTTATCATTCTGTTTAGATGCTTATCGCTCATACCAGGCTTTATGTCTGACCCAGAGTTTTATGTCTCCTCTTATTACTCTGGGTGCTCACACGAGCAGACTAGAGACAGGTTAGCTGGTGATGCACGGGTAGATGATCCGGAGACGAGCAGGAGGCTTCCACGTACTATATACATAATATTCTCCCTGTGTTGTTGAAGATCACTGTTTGGGCATTGTTGGTGTATCTTCTACTTTAGTTTTCTTTTGCTTAGAGACAGTAAATTTGGAAAGTTGTAATAAGCTGTATTTGGATTTCCGCTGCTTTGATGTTGACATTGATTATTAGTTATCAGCTTATGCACTGTCTCGCCTGTTTTATGTCAAGTATGTTATTATTATATTTTATCCCATGCGCTGTGAGACATTCTACAGGTTCCTTGATTAGTTCATTCTCTTCTTTCCTTTCTTTGGTGACCGTCCCGTGCTAGTCGGGCATGTGTACAGCGCACTTTCGGAGGAAATGCAGGCTGGTGCGGGGCGGGCCGTCACACTTGGTATCAAAGCTCTAGGTTGCGTAGTTAACCGAGGGAAGTTATCAGGGAGAGATAATATACGTATACGAGAGAGCGTATTTGTGATTACTTTGGTTTTTAAAAGCTATATATATATATACTATTAGTAGTATAAGGATGAAGTCGTACTGCACTAGCACCACTATGGAGTCGTTAATCGTTTCCTTTTTCAGATTGACGATGAGCCGAGACACTAGAGGTGCTGGTAGGGGAGCCAATAATGGGAATGCTGCTGACATGAGGACGATGTTTACTAACCTCATGAGAGAGATGCTTTGGGATGTTCAGAGGGCAGCTCCCAATGGTGGAAATGGTGGTGGTCCAATAGTGCAGGCGCCAAGAGTCGACTTCGCCAAGCTGAATAAGGATTATACTAGCCTTGGTGGGAAGCCGTTCCACGGAACGGAGTCGGCTACGGATGTTCAAGATTGGTTGGATAGTTGCGAACGTATCTTCGAGGATTTGGGTATCGAGGATGCGATGAAGAGGAGGCTAGCGTCCCGTCAGCTGCAAGGGCGGGCAATGAATTGGTGGAATGCTATAAAGGCAGCTACTCCCGAAGATCAGATTACTTGGGAGCAGTTTAAGGCTCGCTTTAGTGAGAAGTTCATTCCAGCTGCTCAGAAGTCAATGTTGTTTAAGAAGTTCTTAGAGCTCAAGCAGAATGGCAGGGCTGTCTCGGAGTATATTGCTGAATTTGACACTTTGTCAAAATATGGGTTATCTCTTATAGATACTGCCGAGAAGAAGAATGAGAAATTCATAACTGGTTTGGATCAATACTTGGGGGAAAAACTTATTAACCACATCGATGAGACGTTTGAATCGATTGTGGGGAAAGCGTTAAGATCGGAAAGTCTCTACCCTAAGCCGAAGACTGAAGTTGCATCCGCAGATGAGCCAAAGCCACAAGCAAGTGGTGGAGGCAAAGGTGGTTCCCAGAATAAGAGAAAGCAGAATCAGGCTAAGGATGGCCAGAAGAAAAAGAATAAGCAAGATGTGGAGTGCTTCAGCTGTGGTAAGAAGGGCCATTATGCTAGTAATTGTCGGGCCAAGCCAGCGGATAGGAAGTGCTTCAACTGTGGCCAAATGGGACACCACAAGGACAAGTGTCCACAGCCCCCTAAAGAAAAGCAAATGGTGAAAGCCTACGCTCTTAATGCTATTCCTTCTTCGTCGAATGCCCCAACAGCGGCGGAGAAGGGAAAGAATGTCGTCATTCAAGGTATGCTTTCTGTTTATGATGTTCCTGTTAGAGTTTTGTTTGATACCGGAGCTTCCAGTTCTTTCATATCTAGTGACCTGGTAGATAGGTTGGGATTGGAGCCCGAGATTGTCGATAGACCTTTAGTAGTGACGAACCCGATTGGTGGCTCGACTAGCCTTAGCATGATTTGTCGTAATGTGGTCTTATCGAGTCATGGATGCATGTTTGTTTGTGATTGCTTTGTTTTGGGCTTTACTGGGTTTGGCATTATTTTGGGAGTAGATTGGCTCCAAAGATACGGGGTGGTGGTAGACTGTGAGGGCTTGTTGGTGACAGCTAGAGCGGATGACGGGCGGAGGATAGTGTTTGGTGGTCTACCCAGTAAGGGGGTATTGGCTAGTTTTCTAAACTCCCTCGACATTCCGCATAGTGAGTTGTCAGGTTTGCCCGTGGTTGGCCAGTATCCGGATGTTTTCGAAGAAGTGACCGGACTTCCACCACACCGAGAGATTGAGTTTCGCATTGATTTGGTAAAAGATGCCAGGCCTATAGTGATGCCACTTCGTCGTATGGCACCAAGAGAGCAGCGGGAGCTCGAGGTGCAAGTCAGCGATCTTTTGAAGAAGGGATTTATCAGAAGGAGTGTTTCTGAATGGGGAACACCAGTTGTGTTTGCTACCAAGGCGGATGGTTCCCTTCGTTTGTGTGTAGACTACCGCGAGTTGAATAAAGTGACGAGGAAGAACAAGTATCCTCTACCGCGGATAGATGATTTGTTCGATCAGTTGAGTGGCGCGAGAGTATTTTCTCAGTTGGATCTCGCGACAGGTTTTCATCAGCTTAGAGTGGAAGCTGAGAGTATAGCTAAAACGGCATTTCGGACGCCGTCTGGGTTTTATGAGTGGTTGGTCATGCCATTCGGGCTGACCAATGCCCCAGCATATTTTGTGGATCTTATGAATAGGGTATTCAGAGATCAGTTGAATAAGTTTGTCCTTGTGTTCGTTGATGATATTTTGGTCTATTCGAGGACAGAGGAGGAACACAAGGAACATTTAAGGGTAGCGATGGAGGTGTTGAGAAGACACCAATTGAAAGCAAAGTTTTCTAAGTGTCACTTCTGGAAGAGGGAAGTGAGGTTCTTGGGCCATGTTGTATCAGAGAATGGTATTGCCGTGGACCCGGCAAAGGTGGCTACGGTACAGGATTGGCCTACGCCCAAGAATGCAACAGATGTAAGAAGTTTCTTGGGGTTAGCGGGATATTATCGTAAGTTTATCCAAGGTTTCTCCAAGATAGCAGCACCGTTGACCCAGTTGACCAAGAAGAATCAAGCTTTTGTCTGGGATGAAAGGTGCAAGAATGCATTCAAAAGTCTAAAGGACAAGTTGACAAGTGCACCAGTGTTAGTCATTCCTAAGGGGGATGAAGAGATGACGGTATACACGGATGCCTGTGGTACCGGACTGGGTGCCGTATTGATGCAAGGCGGTAGGGTTGTAGCTTATGCAAGTCGGCAATTGAAACCGCACGAGAGAAGATACCCTACCCATGATTTAGAATTGGCAGCGATTGTGTTCGCGTTAAAGATGTGGAGACACTATCTCTTGGGAGAAAGATTTGAGCTGTTTACAGATCATAAGTCGTTAAAATATCTCTTCTCCCAGAAGGATTTAAATCTCCGTCAGCAGAGGTGGTTAGAGTTCTTAGCTTCCTATGATTTTGACATCGCATATACACCAGGAAAGGGCAATGCGGTGGCTGATGCATTGAGCAGAAGACATGCCAGCTTAGGGGCTATGTTCCTTGAATGGAAGCAACTGGAGTTTATCGCGGAGTTTGATTTCAGACCAAAGTGCGAATTGGATCCAGAAATGTTAGCGAGTTTGACGATCAGACCCACTTTGATTGAGCGGATCGGCTCTAGTCAGAGGGACGATCCTAACCTATTGGAAATCATCTCCAAGTTAGAGATGGGTATCGATGAGGAGATGAACAAGTATGGGCTTGATCGAGATAGATGGCTTAGAAAGAATGGAAAGCTTGTTGTACCCAATGTCAATGGATTGAGAGATGAAGTGCTTAGAGGATGTCATCACTCAAAGCTGACTATACACCCCGGTGGTAATAAGATGTATCGAGATATGAAGCAGACCTACTACTGGGAAGGAATGAAAAGAGACGTTGGGAAGTTTATATCCAAATGCATGAATTGCCAATTAGTTAAAGCCGAGCAAAAGAAGCCTAGTGGATTGTTACAGCCATTAGAAATTCCCGAATGGAAATGGGAGCAAGTCTCGATGGATTTCATCGATGGTTTACCAAGGACTAGATCGGGATATGACAGCATTTGGGTAATTGTAGATCGACTGACTAAAAGTGCAAGGTTTATACCAGTCAAATCGACTAGAACGGCAGCTAAGTTAGCAGAATTATATATGAAGTGGGTAGTGAGATTTCATGGAGTACCTAAAAGCATTGTGAGCGACCGAGACCCGTTGTTCACTAGTGGGTTTTGGAAGAGCTTACAAGAGGCTCTAGGGTCAGAGTTACATCTCAGTACCGCATATCATCCTCAGACCGACGGTCAGACGGAGAGGGTGAATCGTATCTTGGAAGATCTCTTGAGAGCATGCATATTGGATTTTGGTGGATCGTGGGATGACCATTTGCATCTAGTAGAGTTTGCATATAATAATAGTTACCAGTCCAGTATCGGTATGGCTCCATTTGAAGCTTTGTATGGAAGGCCGTGCAACTCACCATCATGTTGGATAGAGACTGGCGAGAAGTTTATGCTTGGACCAAATGTGGTGAGGGAAACTTCAGATAAAATCAAGATCATTCAGCAACGAATGAAGGCAGCCCAAGATAGGCAGAAGAGTTATGCTGATAAGAGGCGAAGAGACTTAAAATTCTCCGTTGGTGACTTGGTGTTTGTCAAGATTTCCCCGTTGAAGAGCGTAATACGATTTGGCAGGAGAGGCAAGTTGGCACCAAGATTTGTTGGCCCGTTCCCTGTTCTTGAACTAGTCGGGAATTTGGCATATAGGATTGACTTACCAGAGAAGATGGCGGGAGTTCATAACGTATTTCATGTTTCCCAACTAAGGAAGTTCGTTCACGACTCAGATATGACTATTTCACCTGATCAGTTAGAGGACTTCGAAGTAGAACCCGAGGCGGTTGGGAACCGCAAGCCGGTCCGTATTATCGAGTACGACATGAAGCAACTTCGAAGGAAGGCGGTGAAGCTAGTCAAGGTACAGTGGAGCGAGGACGAGAGTGATTGTACTTGGGAAACAGAGGAGGACATAAGGAGGAAGTATCCAGAACTCTTTGCCTAGTAAGATTTTGACTTCGATTTAGTTTTTCCGCATGCTAGGATAGGCTTGTTTGCTTGTTTTGCACGTTTGAGTGTTGTATATGGTTGTTAGGCATGCGGGATCCTTTGTATGTTTTGAGTTAAGGAATTTCGGGGGCGAAATTTCTTAAGGGGGGAAGAGTGTAACGACCCGCATTCTACGCATCATAGGATCGTAGAATATTTATTTCTTTCGCATACGAAGTCGTATGGTCATGTAACTTTGGGAGACGACTATTGGGGTCATTTCCCATGTTCATGATTTTTCCCGATTTTTAAATGACCATTTTACCCCTAGTTGGCACTGTTTTGGCCATAACTTTTGACTGGGAATGAATTTTGACCTGAAACCACTTCCATTGGCTTTGAATGATGGTTTCTCTTTCCGTAGAGTGGTCACATTAGCCAAACGGACTCACCGTTTGGGAGATATGGCTGAAACAAGTTTCAGATGGTGAAAGACAGCTTAATTGGGCTTAACCGGGTGATTAGCAGTTAGGCCCAAGGGGAATTTCGGGTTTAGAGGTATAGGAGGACTGATTAGGGTTAGGTTATCACTTTCATTTCAGTTGTGAGCCGCCACAAACCCCCTTGAGACCTTAGTAATGGCTTCCTACATCTAAAACACCCAAAATCACTCTCTAATTGAAGATTAGGCTTAGCGACACCAAATTAAGGAGAAAAAGCACCAAAGCAAGGTTGGAACTGCTGTTAGACATCAGTATTCGCCCCAAATCAGAGGAGTTTCAGTTCTGAGAATTTCATTTGTGGCCAAGGTGAGTGATAGCATCATTTTGACACTAATTACAGTTAGTTAAGGGTAATTAGTGAAGATTAGCGAATTTATACGTAAATAAATTCTGGAAAAATTCTTAAAATTCTAAAATAATGTTTTAAGGCTCTGTTAGAAATTTGGGTTAATTTCGATGTGTTTTGCTAATCGTATGCTTAAACATGATTAAGAGGGATTATAGGCAAATGTGAGGTTTTAGCCACTTTTTGATCCATTTTGGTTCATTTGATTTGTTGTCTGCTGTTTGTGGTTGCTATTACATGTTGCTAGGACTCTATGGTATGTTTCATGATCGATTAGAATAGTTAAATTGCTCGAAAACGTCGTCGAATGGCGTAGAAAGCTCGCTGGAAAGTTGCAGAAGTGTGCAGGTTCCGAACCGGTTCGGATCGGAGAGAAGGGGTCGGATCGGACTAGGGAACTGACCAAGGGAATCCGAACTGGATGGGGACTCGCCACTGGAAGGAGCTTGGCAGGAAGGAAGGCCATTGCTTAGAGTTGGAGTTGGACAGAAGATCGGATCGGAACTATGGAGCAGGATCGGATCGGAGTAGGAGGGAGCGGATCGGATCGGAAGCATAATAGAGGCCAGACCGGATTGGCTCACGAATGGGAGGCTACGACTGGAGCAAGACGGAGGGATCAGATCGGATCGGAATAGATGGGAAACGAGGAAGCTGATCGAAGGAGGAGCATGAACTCGAAGGAAAGCAGCAACCCGACCCGACCCGGAGGAGGACACCGACCCGACCCGAAGTGGACTACCGACCCGACCCGATGATGGTGATGACTACCGAACCGAACAGAACTCTAGGACTGTTAATGCGCGACAACTCTTCTGAAGACCCACTCCAATTCGATCAAAACCCGAGATGCAAAGGAAGTCCAGATGAGAAGTTAGAGCTCAAGATTTAGATGGGAATCAATGAGTTCGCTTCATGGTTGGGCTTTGCTGCGGGACGCGTGCCAAGGAGTTATCGACGTCTATAGCTTTGGACCATTATGGTAGGAGGTACGAAGGCGGATTCAGGGCCATTATGGCATCGGTAGAACCAAGGGCTACGACCAATGAAGTGGGTCATTGAAGTGTTTGGTCATGACTCCAAGTGTTTGGCTTGGTCGCAGCAGGGTTTCTACAAGTCGGGATTCGTCGTTACCTCAGTTTGTCTAGTGTTCTAAAGTGGTAGATGTCGTACGCTTTACGCACTGAGTGAGAGATGTGAGGATGGTTGCTATGGATGATTTGTTTGCTATCATTGAGACATGCACACCCCACCCCCGTATTCTTACACTATTTATTATGGCACCTTGGGGTATTGTACGGTATGTGGTACTAACTCTTTGGTTGCAGGTCCAGGTTCAGGTATGGTTTAGTATACCTGTTATCATTCTGTTTAGATGCTTATCGCTCATACCAGGCTTTATGTCTGACCCAGAGTTTTATGTCTCCTCTTATTACTCTGGGTGCTCACACGAGCAGACTAGAGACAGGTTAGCTGGTGATGCACGGGTAGATGATCCGGAGACGAGCAGGAGGCTTCCACGTACTATATACATAATATTCTCCCTGTGTTGTTGAAGATCACTGTTTGGGCATTGTTGGTGTATCTTCTACTTTAGTTTTCTTTTGCTTAGAGACAGTAAATTTGGAAAGTTGTAATAAGCTGTATTTGGATTTCCGCTGCTTTGATGTTGACATTGATTATTAGTTATCAGCTTATGCACTGTCTCGCCTGTTTTATGTCAAGTATGTTATTATTATATTTTATCCCATGCGCTGTGAGACATTCTACAGGTTCCTTGATTAGTTCATTCTCTTCTTTCCTTTCTTTGGTGACCGTCCCGTGCTAGTCGGGCATGTGTACAGCGCACTTTCGGAGGAAATGCAGGCTGGTGCGGGGCGGGCCGTCACACTAGTGGTGGTGCAGTATACTAGTTGTAACACCCCGTGTATTCTATAGCTGTGAAATTAACAAATTAAAGTATAATTAATTCGAAATCAAAGAACTAAGGGAAACAGGTTACGCCATTGCGTTCTTCTTGAAATTCTGCTTGAGATAGAGTCTGAGTTTGCGTAAATTGGACTCCGTATGAAAAAGATATCCTTAAATTAAAAATTGCAGCAAAACATGGAAAAAGAGGAATGAGAAAAGAATAATGTTTAGCATTGTTCTAACTTTTGTAAGCAAAAGACTTAGTAGCTCATTTGGTTGGAACACATGACTTGCATACAAGAGGTACAGAGTTCGATCCCCGCCAGCGCCTTATTTTTGTTTTAGGGGAATGGCTTAAAATAGCCTAGTGTGAATGCAGTTCAAAAAGTGGTTTAGTGTGAAAATGGGTAATTGGGAAGATAGATAAAAAGAAAAAAAAAAGAAATATATATATATATATATACATATACGTATACATACATATATATATATATGACATGTACGTATCATGAGGCGTATGTTGCGCATTTTTGCCTGCCAAGAATTGTTTTTTTTATAAGTGGCCTTCTCTAATTGGATTCATGACAAATTAAAGGAAAGAAATATTTAACATATTCGTACATATGTGCATTTATGTCATAAACATACAAATTAAATAAAGATGTGTGGATGCAAGCAGTGAAAAGAAAGGTTTATGCATAATATTTGTATGCAGTAAATGGGGATTTTCAAAGAGGAAGAATATGAATAGGTTAGACTTAATTTTCTATTAATAGGAATGTCATTTATAAACCTGCAATTGACATCAATGTGGCACTGAATAAGAAAAATATGGTATGTGATATTATTTTGTGAACATAACATGCAAGCATATTAATATGACGAATATTTATCTGGCATTTAATTTAAAGATATGTCAATAGGGCATTGATTTGAAAACATGCTATTAACATTTATCTGTACATGTTAATTTGAGAAATATATAAATATGTTGAGAAATATATAAATATGCTAATTTACAATGAAAAGGATACATTAATATTGTCATTCTTGTTAATTGACATGTATATATGAATAATTAATGTATACGGTAAAAGGAAAGATGTATCTATTAAATACGTATTTATGTTTGATGGATTGGCAATAAATAATGAATGTTGATAATGTACATTAAGGGAGTAATTATGGCATAAGTGTGTTAGGAATTATTTATATATAGAATTTGTCCTAAATGAGAAATGTGTACATTGTAGGAAATATATATATATGCTAAAACATGGAATTGCATGTAATTGGCCTCTTTTGAAATTGATGGCCTTGATTTACCCTAGCATCATCGGACGGCTCAAATTAACTTGCAACTCTATAAAAATGACCCTAGACTCTACCTAGGTTTCTTACACAATTCTCTGGCCTCCATTGCTCTCTTCTTCTAATAAAAATAAAAATAAAAATGGCGTCGCTGCTCTGCTGGAATTAAAACTAGAAGATAATCAACATCAACCTAAGCAACTCAATTCAAACTAGAGATTAAAGTTTCTGCAAAGATTCTACAACAAGTTAAAGTTCTTTCTTTAATCCAATCAAGGCAAGTACAGTTATTCTCCGCTATAAACGTTAATTATAATTTTGATATGCATTTAAATCTGAGTTTGAGGTTGTATTCTCTTCTGTTAGATCTGTTTTCTGTGACTGTTCTATATTCCTTTCTTCTTTTCTGTTTCTATAGCCAGGCTACCACGAGCCTGTGCCTAATCTCATAAGAGATGAACGTATGAACGCAAGTTTTGGGATGAATGATGAGAAATTTGACAAAACCAAATTGAATGTATGACTTTAGGACTGAGGCATAAAATATATTGGACATATGACTTGGGATTGGATGCATAAATTTGACTATGAACATAAAATTTATGCATGTTGTATGCATAGTTATGTTGTAATTTAGACCTGTAATTAATTAGAAAAAAATAAGCATATGTTATAAACTAGTTTTAGACCTATGCATATTTTGTGATAAAAGAAGAAGAGGAACCACTGTAAAGATTACATATGATTTGAGGCTTTGGACAAAATGCATATAAAAAGGCAAGATCTGATTTTTAGAGGATATGGTTTAAAGATTTATATTATTGGGGATAGTTTGCATAATGATTCATGACATGAAAAGAAGGAAGATATGGAAACTTAAGATTTACTTTAATTAGGATATCTATTATTGTAATTACACCTAAATAGGGATTTTTGGATATATGACATGCATTGAAATTAATGGTTATATTTGGTATAATTTATATGTGAATCTGCTGTAAAATGCTAGTTTAACAAAAATTGGAACATATGTTATATGGCAAATTATGTCCATATTATGCGAGTATATGTTGTGAATCATGACAATTATGTAGGCATATGAATTTAGGCTAATTTATGACTAGGCAAGGCATGTAAATAGAACCTTTGCAAATATTAAATTTGCTAAATCTGCTAATTTGCCAAGTTGCCTAAACTGCTAGTTTTGTTATATTGCCTAGACTGCTAATTAGATTGAAATGCCTAATCTGTTAAATTTGTCGGTTGAAACGCCTAACCTGTTATATGCAAAATTCTGCTAAGTTGCTAAATCTGTAAAATCCGTTAATTCATATAAAATCTGTTATCTGCTATGTCGATATAATCATTCTGTTATTGATATAATCTGAATTGGCATATATATTGGACGTGCGCATAAACGGTAAATAATTAATTAATTGGCCGCAAAGATGAACATGGCTAACTCGAGGTTAGAATGAGTTTGCGGCGTAAATCTGCCCGGAACCGCCCGGCACATCCAATGGCCGCAAACAATAGGTTCTAATGTGAGAAGTTAGTCATAACATGCGTAAGACACGAGGTTAGGTCTGGCTTGTGGCAGAAGTCTGCCCGGAACCGCCCGACATATCCAGCGGCCACAAGCTACCGACCTAATGTGAGAGGTCTGTGCATTAATAATTAATTAATGCAAATCTAAGATAAGAATGACATCTAAAACGTATTGGGGAAAATAGGGTTAAACCAATGGGGTTAATAGATGTAGTAAAACCCGTCCATGAATCTGTAGGCCCAATACAAAGTTAGACAAATCTGAAAAGTCTGTACATCTGACCCGTTAGTCTGAAAACTTGTTAACTAAATTTGTGAATTAGTAAATCTGAATTCTGTATGTCTGAACTTGTAAACAAGTTAATCTGAAATCTGTTAGTCTGGGGACACAAGGTTAGGAGGGGAATTACTTGTGTCATCTGTTGTTTGGGACCCATATTAGTCAGTAACCCTTTCTGGTATCAAAACTTTGACCCAACAGTAGGTAGGGTCCGGGCACGCTTACTGAACTAATTATAAGAGGTTCACTCTGATAATGGCGAGGGGTGTTGATGGTGCGTTCCAATCGGGTCATGTGCGTGCATGGATCCCGGTCTGCCTCTGAGGATGTAAGACGCCGTGACATCTGTAAATAGGTCTGTGCCAATTGGTTGTCACTTTAGGGAGTGATACACCCTACTGTGGGGCCGACACAGGATATTTATGTATTAGGGAGCCGATCGCTTGGGGTAGGGTTTTAGGGTACGCTTAGTTCTGTCTGTTTCTGTTGGTACCGTCTGTTTCTGTTGGGTGGTAACACCTGTCTGTTTCTGTGTGGTACCGTCTGTTCGGGTGGTAAAGGCCAATTACTAGTGTACACCTCATTCTACATTCTGTTTCCGTAGGGATAAATCTGTTTCTGCTTCTGTCTGTTTCTGATCGGGTAGTAAAGGCCCATTATTAGCATTCTGTTTCTGTTAAAGAATTCTGTACCCGTTCCTGCTTTAATTTAGACATTAGGGTGACACCTAATTCTGTTATACTAGTATTAGTGCAGGGAAGTGTAAAACAATAGTTTATATCATTCTGTTTTTCTGTTATATCTGCTACACCTGTTATAGTTATCTCACATCCAGTTTTATGTTCATATCATATTATTATTATCTGTTCATATGCTGAAAATCACTGGACTTGCCAGACCTTTTGTCTGACCCTTGTTGTTTCGCCTTCTTTCTTCCGTTTCCCCCCAGGTTATCCAAGGAGGGAAATACTTTAGCTTGATCCAGATTTCTCTTTGCTTGAAGTGCTTAAAGTATGGCTTGGCTCTGTATAGCTTCCGTTCCATGGGGATTATGATTTTAAACTATGCATTTTGAAGGCTTTTGTACAAGACTGATATTTTGTACTTGAATTCTGAAATTGAAAGGATGTAACCATACTAATTTCTGTTTCCGCTGTAATAAAGTTAAAAATTTTCAAGTACTGTTTTATCTGTCTTGTAAGTTTCTGTTCTGTTTACTAAAATGCTCCACCAAAGTTAAGGCATTCCCTTTGTGAGTGACCTTAACGGAGGTGGGGTGTTACACTTGGTATCAGAGCAAAAGGTTACCGGATTTGATAAAGAATTTTTGAAAACTATTTTCAAAATGGTTTTGAAAAGGAAGTATTTTCAAAAGTAAAGCTTATTTTGAAAAACATAGTCCCCTAAGCCATATATCTATCTTTTGATCCTCTGCTTGAATCCTTGTTTCCTTCTTTCTTGATCTCTGGGGCTCCCGGTTTTCTGGGAGGTAACCTCATCGAAGGGCAAAGTAGTGCCCGACTTCCATCAATAGCTGTAGTAGTTTCACCTGCGGCTAGTTTTCTTTAGAGCTTTGAAGGATTTTTCCGGGCGATGGAGGCAGCTTTCGAGGGATTGGTCAGCATGTTACACAAGGATAGTAAAGATGAGAATGATGAGGTTTGGCTAAGGAGCACAACCCAAAGGTGAGAAACTCATATAGACTTAGTTCACAATGGAGGCAAAAGGGAAACACAAAAGAAGGAAGGAAAGTTTGAAGATAAGGAGGAGGAAAGTGTTTTACTTATGGAAGCTCGACTCATCTGAATAAGGATTACCGAAAGAGGAAGGGGAGGGCGCTTGCTTCAACTGTGGGGAGATGGGACACTTCACTAGGGACTGCCCGAAGAGACGAGGACAAGGAGGGCAGGCGAACACTCTTGAGGCTAGTGGCTAGGATAGAAATAGGAAAATTTCTATAGTAGGTTTAATTTCTTTATCTGATTATGGAGTTAAGACTTTTTCTGATTCTGGTATTTTGATTTTGTAATCGATACTCTGCACTTTAATACTAGTATTATTTCTGAATTCCGCTGTAGACTCAGACCCATAAGGGTTATGGATCATCTGTTTGGGACTGGGGTTTGAGGGATATCTGTGTTAGGCGTCAAGTATGACGCATACATTCTGAGTTTTCGTGGGGTATGATTTTATCATGCTTAGCTTCCTAAGAATCATTAGGGAACCCGATCTGTGCCAGTAGTCTGTAAATATCTAAATACTTTTTATAGGATTTCCAGTTTCGACATTGTCTAAAGAAGGTACTCCTCTGGGTGTCAATTTGATGTTGGTTTCGGTCTTTGGGGCCGATACTTAGGACCCATGTCTAATGGGAACCAAATTTTCGTTCTATCTGTACTCGCTTCCATCATTCGACTGTATCCTATCGATCGAATATTTGAACTTTAGGTAGAAACTAATGGGTGTAAACATGTGTTTGAGACATGTTATGTTTGATGGTTGCAAGTGGATGCAAGTGGTTGCTAGTGGTTGCTCGTGGATGCATATACACACACTATGCACTAGATCGGCTCGAAAGCACTTTCATACTGCATATGGATGTGTGAGCATTTTTAAATTTTTATGGATGCAAAATGGTTGAATCAACATATGGATGTTGCATATGAATGAGCAGTTGTGCACTCATATAGAAATGATATGTCTCAAGTAGGAAAATTTGCATACATATTGGACTCATGGCACTAACATGATTTGCATTAAGGAGGTCGACTGAATCAGTGGGCCGCCTGATTTTGCATTAGATACGGACATGAACACACACTGTGCATTTAAACATGAAAGCATTAGAAGTCTATAAGGACAATGGATGCTTGTGGATGATGGTTGAGTAGATGGGTGATTGGATGGTAGGACACATTCTTCTTAACTTGAAGATTTCGGGGACGAAATCCTTTTAAGTGGGGGAGAATGTAACACCCCGTGTATTCTATAGCTGTGAAATTAACAAATTAAAGTATAATTAATTCGAAATCAAAGAACTAAGGGAAACAGGTTACGCCATTGCGTTCTTCTTGAAATTCTGCTTGAGATAGAGTCTGAGTTTGCGTAAATTGGACTCCGTATGAAAAAGATATCCTTAAATTAAAAATTGCAGCAAAACATGGAAAAAGAGGAATGAGAAAAGAATAATGTTTAGCATTGTTCTAACTTTTGTAAGTAAAAGACTTAGTAGCTCATTTGGTTGGAACACATGACTTGCATACAAGAGGTACAGAGTTCGATCCCCGCCAGCGCCTTATTTTTGTTTTAGGGGAATGGCTTAAAATAGCCTAGTGTGAATGCAGTTCAAAAAGTGGTTTAGTGTGAAAATGGGTAATTGGGAAGATAGATAAAAAGAAAAAAAAAAGAAATATATATATATATATATACATATACGTATACATACATACATATATATATATATATATATATATATATATATGACATGTACATATCATGAGGCGTATGTTGCGCATTTTTGCCTGCCAAGAATTGTTTTTTTTATAAGTGGCCTTCTCTAATTGGATTCATGACAAATTAAAGGAAAGAAATATTTAACATATTCGTACATATGTGCATTTATGTCATAAACATACAAATTAAATAAAGATGTGTGGATGCAAGCAGTGAAAAGAAAGGTTTATGCATAATATTTGTATGCAGTAAATGGGGATTTTCAAAGAGGAAGAATATGAATAGGTTAGACTTAATTTTCTATTAATAGGAATGTCATTTATAAACCTGCAATTGACATCAATGTGGCACTGAATAAGAAAAATATGGTATGTGATATTATTTTGTGAACATAACATGCAAGCATATTAATATGACGAATATTTATCTGGCATTTAATTTAAAGATATGTCAATAGGGCATTGATTTGAAAACATGCTATTAACATTTATCTGTACATGTTAATTTGAGAAATATATAAATATGTTGAGAAATATATAAATATGCTAATTTACAATGAAAAGGATACATTAATATTGTCATTCTTGTTAATTGACATGTATATATGAATAATTAATGTATACGGTAAAAGGAAAGATGTATCTATTAAATACGTATTTATGTTTGATGGATTGGCAATAAATAATGAATGTTGATAATGTACATTAAGGGAGTAATTATGGCATAAGTGTGTTAGGAATTATTTATATATAGAATTTGTCCTAAATGAGAAATGTGTACATTGTAGGAAATATATATATATGCTAAAACATGGAATTGCATGTAATTGGCCTCTTTTGAAATTGATGGCCTTGATTTACCCTAGCATCATCGGACGGCTCAAATTAACTTGCAACTCTATAAAAATGACCCTAGACTCTACCTAGGTTTCTTACACAATTCTCTAGCCTCCATTGCTCTCTTCTTCTAATAAAAATAAAAATAAAAATGGCGTCGCTGCTCTGCTGGAATTAAAACTAGAAGATAATCAACATCAACCTAAGCAACTCAATTCAAACTAGAGATTAAAGTTTCTGCAAAGATTCTACAACAAGTTAAAGTTCTTTCTTTAATCCAATCAAGGCAAGTACAGTTATTCTCCGCTATAAACGTTAATTATAATTTTGATATGCATTTAAATCTGAGTTTGAGGTTGTATTCTCTTCTGTTAGATCTGTTTTCTGTGACTGTTCTATATTCCTTTCTTCTTTTCTGTTTCTATAGCCAGGCTACCACGAGCCTGTGCCTAATCTCATAAGAGATGAACGTATGAACGCAAGTTTTGGGATGAATGATGAGAAATTTGACAAAACCAAATTGAATGTATGACTTTAGGACTGAGGCATAAAATATATTGGACATATGACTTGGGATTGGATGCATAAATTTGACTATGAACATAAAATTTATGCATGTTGTATGCATAGTTATGTTGTAATTTAGACCTGTAATTAATTAGAAAAAAATAAGCATATGTTATAAACTAGTTTTAGACCTATGCATATTTTGTGATAAAAGAAGAAGAGGAACCACTGTAAAGATTACATATGATTTGAGGCTTTGGACAGAATGCATATAAAAAGGCAAGATCTGATTTTTAGAGGATATGGTTTAAAGATTTATATTATTGGGGATAGTTTGCATAATGATTCATGACATGAAAAGAAGGAAGATATGGAAACTTAAGATTTACTTTAATTAGGATATCTATTATTGTAATTACACCTAAATAGGGATTTTTGGATATATGACATGCATTGAAATTAATGGTTATATTTGGTATAATTTATATATGAATCTGCTGTAAAATGCTAGTTTAACAAAAATTGGAACATATGTTATATGGCAAATTATGTCCATATTCTGCGAGTATATGTTGTGAATCATGACAATTATGTAGGCATATGAATTTAGGCTAATTTATGACTAGGCAAGGCATGTAAATAGAACCTTTGGAAATATTAAATTTGCTAAATCTGCTAATTTGCCAAGTTGCCTAAACTGCTAGTTTTGTTATATTGCCTAGACTGCTAATTAGATTGAAATGCCTAATCTGTTAAATTTGTCGGTTGAAATGCCTAACCTGTTATATGCAAAATTCTGCTAAGTTTCTAAATCTGTAAAATCCGTTAATTCATATAAAATCTGTTATATGCTATGTTGATATAATCATTCTGTTATTGATATAATCTGAATTGGCATATATATTGGACGTGCGCATAAACGGTAAATAATTAATTAATTGGCCGTAAAGATGAACATGGCTAACTC
Organism: Allium sativum; assembly: GCA_030737875.1. NCBI lineage: Eukaryota > Viridiplantae > Streptophyta > Magnoliopsida > Asparagales > Amaryllidaceae > Allium > Allium sativum. The sequence continues at coordinate 453,832,910 of CM060924.1, read as the reverse complement.
GAGGTTAGAATGAGTTTGCGGCGTAAATCTGCCCGGAACCGCCCGGCACATCCAGTGGCCGCAAACAATAGGTTCTAATGTGAGAAGTTAGTCATAACATGCGTAAGACACGAGGTTAGGTCTGGCTTGTGGCAGAAGTCTGCCCGGAACCGCCCGGCATATCCAGCGGCCACAAGCGACCGACCTAATGTGAGAGGTCTGTGCATTAATAATTAATTAATGCAAATCTAAGATAAGAATGACGTCTAAAACGTATTGGGGAAAATAGGGTTAAACCAATGGGGTTAATAGATGTAGTAAAACCCGTCCATGAATCTGTAGGCCCAATACAAAGTTAGACAAATCTGAAAAGTCTGTACATCTGACCCGTTAGTCTGAAAACTTGTTAACTAAATTTGTGAATTAGTAAATCTGAATTCTGTATGTCTGAACTTGTAAACAAGTTAATCTGAAATCTGTTAGTCTGGGGACACAAGGTTAGGAGGGGAATTACTTGTGTCATCTGTTGTTTGGGACCCATATTAGTCAGTAACCCTTTCTGGTATCAAAACTTTGACCCAACAGTAGGTAGGGTCCGGGCACGCTTACTGAACTAATTATAAGAGGCTCATTCTGATAATGGCGAGGGGTGTTGATGGTGCGTTCCAATCGGGTCATGTGCGTGCATGGATCCCGGTCTGCCTCTGAGGATGTAAGACGCCGTGACATCTGTAAATAGGTCTGTGCCAATTGGTTGTCACTTTAGGGAGTGATACACCCTACCGTAGGGCCGACACATGTTATTTATGTATTAGGGAGCCGATCGCTTGGGGTAGGGTTTTAGGGTACGCTTAGTTCTGTCTATTTCTGTTGGTACCGTCTGTTTCTGTTGGGTGGTAACACCTGTCTGTTTCTGTGTGGTACCGTCTGTTCGGGTGGTAAAGGCCCATTACTAGTGTACACCTCATTCTACATTCTGTTTCCGTAGGGATAAATCTGTTTCTGCTTCTGTCTGTTTCTGATCGGGTAGTAAAGGCCCATTATTAGCATTCTGTTTCTGTTAAAGAATTCTGTACCCGTTCCTGCTTTAATTTAGACATTAGGGTGACACCTAATTCTGTTATACTAGTATTAGTGCAGGGAAGTGTAAAACAATAGTTTATATCATTCTGTTTTTCTGTTATATCTGCTACACCTGTTATAGTTATCTCACATCCAGTTTTATGTTCATATCATATTATTATTATCTGTTCATATGCTGAAAATCACTGGACTTGCCAGACCTTTTGTCTGACCCTTATTGTTTCGCCTTCTTTCTTCCGTTTCCCCCCCAGGTTATCCAAGGAGGGAAATACTTTAGCTTGATCCGGATTTCTCTTTGCTTGAAGTGCTTAAAGTATGGCTTGGCTCTGTATAGCTTCCGTTCCATGGGGATTATGATTTTAAACTATGCATTTTGAAGGCTTTTGTATAAGACTGATATTTTGTACTTGAATTCTGAAATTGAAAGGATGTAACCATACTAATTTCTGTTTCCGCTGTAATAAAGTTAAAAATTTTCAAGTACTGTTTTATCTGTCTTGTAAGTTTCTGTTCTGTTTACTAAAATGCTCCACCAAAGTTAAGGCATTCCCTTTGTGAGTGACCTTAACGGAGGTGGGGTGTTACACTAGTGGCGATGCAGTATAGCAATTATCCTATAGTGTTGGTGTAGTTTAGTAAATTTATCTTAGTCGGTTAAGTGCGCTTTAACGATATCGTTGTTCATCTTGTTTCCTTGTTTACTCTGTCATACTCAGTGGTTCATGATCATTTCCTTATTTTCCAACTTATGTCTTAACCTAGTTACTTTGTTAATTATATTGTTAGAATTATCGCACTCGCCAGACTTTATGTCTGACCCCCCTTTTTCCATCTCTTTCCTTCCCCCCACCCCCAGGTGCTCAGGTAGGAACTAGCACCAGTGGAGCTTGATTTTGGACTGCTTTTAGAAGATTTCTTGGATCGCTGAAGTAAAGTTCAGCTTCTCTTTATTTATGGCTATTTTGATGTTGGGGATTATGTCTTTCAGTTTATGTACTTTGTTTTATCAAGATGGATATTATGTACTTGACTTTGCTTTATGGTTTTGATGATGTAACCAAACATATTTACCTTCTGCTGCAATAAATGAAGTTTTAAATTTTCAAGTACTGCTTTATATCTGTCTTGTTGTGATTTTCTATTCTATATTCACTTAAAATGCTCCAAGGAAGTTAATGCATTCCCTTTGTGAGTGACATTAATGGACGTGGGGTGTTACAAACTTGTAGTAGCGTAAAAGGCACGCAAATCGTTCTAGCTTGCGAAATTTGGGAAATATCTTGAACTGCAAAAGTACGGGCACAGATTTTTCGAAATTCCAAATCGAAGAAATGGATTTAGAAACCTATCATCACATATTTGAAAGCGATGCTCACATGGAATTCTAAAATCGCTTTTTCCACCCAAAAACAATAATCGTAAATCTCCTCCTTCAACATACCATCACTCCACGTTTCGGAAGCTTTAACAACCCAACTCTCAAAGTCCAAAAAGCACTCTTTGCTATTATTGGTGGTTATGACATCAATTGGGCTGATATGATCTTAAAAGAACTTAAGCCCAAAGAAATGTCAAATAGAGAAAATACTGTAAATTATGGAGTTTATCTCACTCGAATTTTCAAATATTTCGGAGTTGGTCTCAACGGAGAAGAGTTTGTATTAAGAAAGGTGTTTGACTCCACTAATATACACCCTATGAAAATTCCACCCACTTTCAAACCTTATGAGACATTCGAAGACAAACAAGCTTGAATGCAATAAAAACAAGAGCCTATGGATACCAAAGAAGAAGAAGAAACTTCTTTAGAAAGTGTAGTGTGTCCACTCAACACTAGAACCATTTCCAAAGAGACAATTGTTCAAAATCAAGTGAAAATTGTCAAGAACTAAAAGAAACTTACCCATATGTCTAGGTTCATTGGCAAAATAGGAAGAAAACTTGGAATTTCATCTTCCTCCTCATCCACTAAAATCTAAGCCTACCTAGTTTAAGTTATCGTTAGTATTTGCTTTCAAAATCTCATATCTAGTGTCTCGTAATTAGTTGGATGTATTTGCTTTTAAGTTGAAATGAATGGAGTTTTATTTATGCCAAAACTATCTTTAAGGTACTGTAAAAACATAAGAATTAAATAAATTAAAATAATATAATAACAATTACCTAAAAATTTAAAAAATTGTATAGGGTATGCCAATATACATATGTCAATATGTCGACGCACATATGTCACTATGTCGACATTTAACTGCCAGGTTTTCGAATTTATTCAAAGTTTAAAACTAAAATAACTAACTCATGTCTATTCAAATCCAACGAATTCCAGACCCTATATAAGCCTATTTCTACCAGAAAAGTTTATTCTACCTTTCCTCTTTCCTCTCTAATCAATTCTTATCTAAAAATTGTGGCAAATCCAATACATAATTTGAGTGAAAATCTTGAAGAAACTTTGAATTCTTTCAAGAATATCCTCGTTATAATCCTATAAAATCAGTGTCATCTAGAACTAAGTCAAATAAAGATAGAAGAACAAGAAGAAAAGCATTTTGATGCCATCCGTTGTCTAAAATATCCTCTTTTCAGAGGCGCAGACCACAATCTCGCTAAGGCACCACCCACAAAAGAAGATGAAGACTGGAAAGTCATCAAGAAGGATCCGATCTTTGGAGAAGACAAATGGATCGAAGTTGCAGGAAATGTTTGATTATTTGGCATGATTTGATTGGTTTGTTTGATTGAATTATGTTCGAACTTGTGTGAATTTATTTTAAACATTGTCTGTAAATATTGCTTGGATTTAAAACATGTATGTATATGGATTGACATACTTGTAAATATTAAATACTTGGTATTGATTTTATAGTCATGAATTTAGGGTGAGTAATTTACTTTAGTATAATCATAGGACATATACATATATATAGGATTTAGGGGGAGTATATTTAGAATTTCTTTTTGGTAATGACAAAGGGAGAGAAATTATAAAATAAGGATTAGTTTAAGGGAAAATATGTAGGATTCATGATGACGGGGGAGTATTAGAAGGATCAAAATCAATAAGTATGAACAAGAATGAACATTTTATAAATCAAGGTTGTCATCATCAAAAAGGGGGAGATTGTTAGAGAATGGAGTTTTGATGACAACAACGTTATTTCAATTATCATTATTAATTGATTATAAAAAATATATATACTAACATCTCTATGTAGAATATATAGACATATATATGCAGGATTTCATTACAGAATTTAAATACTGAAGACTGTACAGTTTTATAGTTTCAAGAGATTCAGAATTAAGAGGAGATTTGAGACTCATGAGTAATCAAGATATCAAGAGTTCAACACAAATCTATACTATACTATAAAAGTTGAGTAGGGAATAGAGTGCTCTCAAGCCTTCTCCAATTTAAATCACTAAAGTTGTGCCATGTGAGTTCAGAAACTCAAACGTCACTAGGCTATCTGATGCGTTTCACTTGCGTTCGCGTTCTTTCTTCGTAATACATTAGGGTTGCTTACTGTTCGAGCAGGTAAGCGGAGTAACGCTGATTGTCAGTTCTACGTTTTCAAGCTCAGTTATTCTCGGTCATTCACCACCGTTATAGGTTGCAATTGATCACCGCTTCATCGCTATTCCCACTTCCACCTCCACAGATGTTCGTCTTCTCCTATCAGCATCTGTAGATTGATTTCGATGTGCCGACTCCTTTCCCTGTGTTTGTATTTTTACTTCTCCCTATACCTACCACTTCTACCTCCGACTATGGCTATACCAGAACCGATTTTCAATTTCATCGAATTGGTTTAGTTGATAATAATAGGGCTATTTTTTAGTATACCATTGATCATACGAGTTGTCTAGTGATTGATATGCACCTTACTGTGGGTGCAATTTGGTCTTTTTTCGCTTTTTACTGCTAACAACTAAAAAAAATCGGTTTTTGTCCAGTTTCGTTCTTCATTTTTATCATTTTACTTTTCCCAAATTCTGGTTATTGGGTATATTGCATTTATACATTTTTGGATTTTTAATTATCAATGTTATTTAGCCATAGTATTTTGGCTTTTTGTCTAACCAAATCAATTTGCTGTTTAGTTTGTAATACTTGATTCAGTTTGAATTTTTGAGGTAAGCAAGCAACATAGATATCATTGTATAGTTTGACAATTCTTATATAGTCTATATTGCATCTAACTTACTTTAAACATGCATCTTTACAAAATTTATACAGGTCAAGTATATGAGTATTCTGTTAATGTATCTTCATTTTATATTGGTTCATTGACTTATTCTATTAAACATTTGGCTAAAAAATCCCTTATTTACAAGTTCTGTCTAAAAATGATCTTTTTACAAGTGCTTTTAATTTTGACTCTGTAGAGAATTTGCTTATTTATTATTTTTATTTCTAATCGTGTGCTGATTTGGTTTAAAATTAATACGATCTTTTGATGCTTAATAGACTTGGTGTGCCATTGTTTTTGGATTTTCCTTTTCCCTTTTATTTGATTCTGAATTTCATTCACTTCAATATTTGTACAATCTTTTTTGTTAGACAATGATCAAAATGAATGATTCTGTTAACCATATTATGGTTGCGCAAGAACTCTAGAGTTTCTATTGATCAATATCTCGATGCTTAAAAGAGCTGGTCTAGATTTATTTTTAGAAATTTATATTTCCCTGTATATGATTTTAAATTTCTTTCATTTAAAGATGTAAACAATTTTTTTTTTTGTTTAGGCAATGAATTTCATTTGAATCGATGTTATGTTTGGGTGTTAGATTTCATTAAAATTTGAAGGATTTAGTGCACTATATCATTGTACTAGGATAGAACTGAAATTTTTTATTGCTTCATGAGGTTTGATATGATGTGTGTGCGCGCGCAACCCCATGTGTGTTTACGTTAAGTAATTAGAAGGAGGGGTATATTTACCTATTTTGCTTGGACGGACTCGCCATTTCACTATTCTCTAATCCTTCGAAAATTGGTCATATCTTACAAATGTACCTTAACAAAGCTTTATCATGCATGTAAATTGCTCAAATATGATCTCAGTGCCTATTTTAGTACACCTGGTGGACATGCCACTTATAAAATATCGTAAAGTAAATTAGTTCAATTTTTCCGCTGAACTAATATTTAGTCGCAGAAACATATTCTTTATGGGCATATTTTTTTAGTCATATATGGTGTAAATACTAATTGTTTTATATAGCCATATCTTCTAATTTATTAAAAGAAATTAAAGCATGTTCTGTAGGTGTCTGTGACGGTACAAATTAATTTCTTATCTCTGGGGTTAGTAAAATAATTTTAGTTGGATAATAAGAATGTTTGATGCCTTATTTTATACATTTGATTTATCTTGTGTTTTGATCTCAACGAACTATGAATTAAATACACATATTTTAAAATAAGGTATATTTGTTTTAAATGTTTAAAATTAATACTTATGGTTTAATTTTCAAGTTTAAACCAATAATTAAACTAATTTCAATAGATATGAAGTTGAAGTGTTATTCATATTTTACGTGCTCTGAGTTATCAAATTGAACACCTAAGCTATATGTTACAGTTAGAAGCTCATATGAGTTAGCAAGTTGAACAATTTTCTATCTTCTTTTTTATCGTTCATATGTACTAGACGCTCTCTTCCCATTTCATCGCATTTGTATAGTAAATAATCGCTCATTTAAATAAACTTACACAGACCCCATTGTTAATTAGCTGTAGTCCAAATCATTTTGGTTTGTTAGGAAACAACAATTTGATGCTTCTAAGGCTCAGCGCGATACAATTGATTGTTTTTTTATATGCTTTCTTTCTTATGAACAATATTAACTGCTATGTATACTTTGAGAACTCAATTTAGTTTTATGCAGTATATTTTTCCACGTATAGATTATAATTTACAACCGGGTGGGATAAATTCATACATCATACTTATTTTCAATAATAAAGGTCATGATATTTTATACCAAAACGTAAATTATATGCGAGTGATGTCTCACAGTGGCTAGGTTATGTAAAACTAATTACTGTCTTCTAACTTATATTTTTGCAAGAGGACACTACAACAAAAATACCATATTACAACTGTAATTTTACAACTGTTAGAAAATAACAGTCGTAATAAAGGTTTTTTACAACAGTTTTTTCTATAAGTTGCAATAAACTTATTTTCAACAACTCGTTTATTTTGCCAGTTGTAATAGATGTATATTACAACTTCTCTTTTTTGTCAGTTGTAATCAATTTTTGATAAATAATAATTATGAATTATAACATTTTATTAAAAGCTTGTATAAAATTGTTTCCAATAGCACTTTTTTTTCCTAGTTTTAATAGAGGTACTGTATATTAATAATTACTGATATTCTATGGTTGATATTTAATTATTAAAAATATGAATAATTAATAATTTATTTTTAATAATAATATTACAATTATATTTTAGAATAAAAAATAATATAATTAAAATAATATTTAATAATTAAGAATAATAACATTACAATTATTTTTAATATAATATTCAATTATATCTTAGAATAAAAAATAATAATAATTGAGAATTAATATTTAGTACTTCAGTAAAATTAGTTTTCAAGAAATTCATGTCCTATTCAATATAAATACTCACTTATTAATTAAAACTTAAAATATTCAATTTTTTTATTTTATTCTACGTTCCAAACAAAAGTTGGTGGTAGGTGGCACAAAATTTAAGTGGGAATACAGAAAATTTGGCTCCAAAGCAGCTCACGTGTTACTTTTCCACGCCCTCACACGGGCCTGCTCGTATCCCATTTGCTAGTCAATCCTCTTCCATAATTAGAATCAATCCTCTTCCTCCTCTCAAGCGAAATTCCTACTTAACAAATTAGGAATTCCTCTTGGATCAATCCTCTTGGATCCGGATCCTTAATCAGGAATTTTAATCAGAATCAATCCTCTTGGATCCGTTGGATCTGGATGTTGTTTTCGTTTCAGGAGGTTGATAATGGGATGTGAATCATTTGCGGTTGCCTTGCTGTTGGTTTGCGTCATTCTGGTCTGAGGTAAAGCTAATTTATCCTATAATTTTAATTTAGAACCATGTATAATATCAACTGTTCATGCTAGAATGTCGGCTTGTTGGCTGTTGGATTGATATGTCTCTTTTTATCTCAATGGGCAGTGCATAGAGAGTATTTCTAAGGTAGTAACTGGTACGTGTATACACATATAATTTTAAATAATACCATTTAGTGATGCTATAATATGTGGAACTTAGTTGCTTTTTTGTAATCCTTGTTCCAAAATAGGTTTATTTACTGTAATTGTTACTATTATGAATAATTGATTTTGTGAAAGCATGGATTTATATTCATAAAAGCAATGCATGTATCTCCCCATGTTATTACTGCTTAGTACAAAAATCTGGGGAGATATATTTTGAGTACAAACAAATGAAATAACATTGGAACAGACAATCGAAATTAAAACAGTTAAATGCAGATGGTTCATCAACATCTCACTTTTAGAAGTTGAAGCCTCCTTACTTCCTTTTACTTGATTCTTGCTCATGGTGTTAGGCAGAGATGTTTGCTAGATCTTCAACATCTTATTAAAAATAATTATTTCAGAACTTATTGAGATAGTATATTTGTTAGATGTGAAATTTCTGGTACTTTTATAGTTAATATCATTTAATTTCGCTAATGTCAAAAGGAGGTTGTGTCTTCATTGATCAAGCTATTATTGATACATCAACGAATGTGTATGCTATTGCAACTCAGGTTTTCTGTTATTCGTGACATTAAGAAATTAGTTTCAATGTAAAATTTCATTTGAAAAGTTGTAGTGCAGCTTAAGTAAACTATGGGTAATTATCAAAATACCAGCTCCATTAAAATGCCATTGGCCTTGATCTATAAAATGTTTGAAAAGTAAACCTTGATCAGTTGTACCTGGTTTCATAACGAAATACATTTGCAGTTATAAGAGAACTATGGCCTTTTTATGTTTCTGAAGTGATGATGACAGAGATAATGTGCGGGTTCGGTAATGGAAGTTGTGTCACAGTGGTAGGTTATGTTGCGAGAAGGATTGGTGGTGCATTAAAAAGATTGCTGATTATAACGATAGGGAGGTTGGTGGCTGGACAAAATTGAAGCCTAGTGAGGCTTTGTTTATCAATGGGTACAGGTTACAAAAAAAATAACCATTGCACCAAAAAGCTTCTAGAACCTGAGTTGCACTAGTTCTTGCATCCATATACATTTTATGTGTAAATGTAAAATGCAGTTCTTGCATATACATTATATATGTAAATGTAAAATGCAGTTCTTGCATCCATATACATTTAGGATAATGGAGGTGTATTTACATAAACATTATATATGTAAATGTAAGATGCAAGTGCATCCATATACATTTAGGATTGACAACCAGTTCCTGCATTTTGTAGATTGTTTATATTGATTTGCGCATGTTATAACCAATAAAATACAGGATTTTCTCATAGATTAATGCATTTTCCCCATATGTTTTCTATATTTATTTCTTGTTATGTTTGTACTTTATAATGCACTTCTTACTTGTTTGTTTTTATTCATGATCAGATAACTTGAGGGAAAAAGCTTGAGTTTTACAGGGAAAGGCTGCTACTTAACTTCTTATATTTACATTTGGGAATGACTATGTTTTTTGTAATGGTTTAGTTGGTGATGTTAATGATTACTTTAGATTGTTTTGTCAGGTATGTATTGTATTTTTATCAAATACTATGATTATTAATAAATATGAATGAATCCGATTTAGTTATATTTGTTGATTTATATGTGAATTATATTATTATTAGTATATGAATAACGGGTAAAATATTTTATGGATATTTACAGCTATAAAATAATAGATGTAATAAAATATATCACAACAGTTATAAACAGTTGTAAAAATTATAACAACAATGGTGCATAACAGTTGTAATAAAGTTTATTACAACTGTGGAAAACAGTTATAAAATATACATATAACAACGGTGTCGCAACGGTGCAAAACAGTTGTAAAAGACTTTAGTCTATTACAACTTCTTAATATACGACGGTTACCCCACTGTTGTAAAATGTATTTTACAACGGTTTTCCACCATTGTAATATGGTCATTTTGTTGTAGTGGGAATCTCCTTTGGCGCGTACGTATATTGAATGTTACTAATTACTGTCTTCTAAATTATATTTTCTAAAATATATTCAATGTTACTGATTTTATGCTAATTTGGTATATTGAATTTTGTTCATGTAAGAACTAAATGATTTACATATATTCTGGGCGTGTATAATGCCTTGAGTACTTTTTCAATAATTAATTTTGGTATGGTATGCCTATTTTCATAATGTACCAGGGTAATTTTTTCGCTCTGTGAATTACATTTTGCCATGGTTTTTATGTGATTATGGATCATTTTACAAATGCTTATAAAAGGTGATGTTTGTGTCGCTTATTTATTGTTTTCATTATTGAAAATCTTTACGATGGTTAATGAACTTTTGATGGATAATTTATTATATGAAGTTTTCGTTTTCCAGTTTTAGATAGACAACATATTACTTTGCATAAATTGATGTCATCATGTTATTTGAAATAAATCGGGTTGCTGAATACTGCATGTGGGTCTTAAATGTTCTGTTCTATCCAATTTTTCAATTTTCAGCTATTTATATTTTTCTATGTTTTGGTGTTCATTAGTTCTAACATGTACTTTATGTCCTTTAATTATATTTCAAAAAGATTGTGCTTTTTGGCTCGTGCACGTTAAAAGTTACCGTGGGATCCATAATAATGTGGGTCCAATTCGACTTCATTGCCTAATTTGAGAGCTCAAACTATGATATCCAATTTCGTTTTCATGGCCTGATTTTAGATCTTATGGTTATTTCTCTTGCCCTCCGTATGTCACAATTGATAGTTTATTTAGCGATTGTTCCTTTTCTATCTATAGTCCAATCATTGATCGTTCGAGGTTTTTTACTTTTAATTTCTCTAGTTGCCAAAATTGGAAATGTAGAGTTTATTTAGGTGTAGCTTAAGTTAGTGGATGTAGCTTTTCTTTTGGTGCTTGCTATCATAATTTAAGATATTTACTACTTGCTATAATTTATGTTGTTTGGTAAGAGCTACGTTCCGTTTCATTTTGTAAATGATTCATTTTCGGTTTTTCTTCCAATCTAAACCATTTTTTTTTCAATAGAAATAGCTGATGGAACTAACAGATGGTGCATGTACATATGCATATGTTTGAGTGTGCATATACATACACATACATACATATGTATGCTTGTGTATACACATGTCACTGTCTGTGTGGAAAAAGATCTTTAAATTTAATATTTCTACTTGAATAAAATCCAATAGTTAAGATTAAATTATGACTTTGAGTCCCGTCTGGAATTTTCCCCAATATTTATTTCTATATTAGGTTGGACCATGCAGTTTCCTTAATCTACAAGCTTATCATTTGTGTATGAATTTGAGTGTGAACATCCTTTCCATACACACATATATGTACATCCGTTTAAGAATCATCGGTCCGATATCCTATTAATCTTGAAATTCCAGGGTTGAAAGTTAGACATGGGAATAAACCCTCGGTTTGTTCCAGTTTTAGATTTGTATTTACATTTAGTATTTTACTAGGTGATAGACTCTCTAAGTTTTCTGCAGTAATGAAATAAAATTATGAGTTATATTTGTCCTAAAATATTCCAATTTGCAAGAGCTACCCTTGCCTTTTTTCTTCATTGGTATTTTAATAGTTTTACATTTATTATTTACGGTATATGCATGTATTGCAAGACTAATACTTCAAGTTAATTTGTAAGGCATCATAAGTAGTAGGTTTGTTAAATACATTGATTTTATGCTTTATAGTGGTTTATTTTGCAGCATTATATAAGCGTCAACGAATGAACCATTCATCTTGGAAATGAAGACATCTAAGGTGATAATTCTTCTTTTACCAATATGTACCAAGTTTTCTTTATCAATATAGTATCTTGGATTAAGAAATAGTTTAAATCTAGAAGCATAACAAATTGATTTGTATAGAGTGATTTTAGTTAACTACCTCACCAAGACCATCTCTATCACTAGAAATATGAAGAAAAGTAAGAGTTCTTGCCACTTTCTTTTGTCCCATCATGCTTCAAAATTGCAATCCGGGCATGACAACACTAAGAAGGTAAGTAGTAATTTTTTTTCTATTATTAAGAGATAGAACTGGTTCTCCTAAAATGTATAAAATAATGAATAAGGGAAAATATTTAAGGGTTCGTTAACGGTTTTATATAGTCGTTTATAGATATAAATAATTCTCTCAAATCATTTATGGTATAAAGTTCTGTTATAAGTACCTCGTGTAACGACCCGCATTCTATGCATCGAAGGATCGTAGAATATTTATTTCTTTAACATACAAAGTTGTATGGTCATGTAACTTTGGGAGACGACTATTGGGGTCATTTCCCATGTTCATGATTTTTTCCGATTTTAAATGACCGTTTTGCCCATAACTGATCTTGTTTTGGCCATAACTTTTGATTGGTAAAGAATTTTGACCTGAAACCACTTCCGTTAGATTCGGATGATGGTTTACCTTTTCGTAGAGTGGTCATATGTGAAAAACGGACTTACCGTTTGGGAGATGTGGAAGAAATAACGTTTAGAAGGTGAAAAACTGCTTAACCGGGCCAAATGAGGTGATTAGTGAATGGCCCATAACTCATTTCGGGATTAGGGTTATGGGGAGGCTGAAATGAGTTTGGTTTTCATTCTATTTCAGTTTTCTTGCCGCCATTTACCTCTTAGAAACCCTAACAATGGCCTTCACCTTCTAATTTCATCCCAAATCGCTCTTTAATCAAGGATTAAACTTAGCAACATCAAATCAAGGAGAAATAACACCATTTCAGAGCTAGAGCTGCTGTTAGACATTGGTATCCGCCCAAATCAGAGGAATTTCAGTTCTGAAAGTTTTAATTTTGGCAAAGGTGAGTGATTAGCTTTGTTTTTACACTAATTACAGTTAATTAGGGTGATTAGTGTTAATTAGCGAGTTTAAACATGATTAAATTCTGGAAAAATATTTATAAATTTCGAAATATTGTTTTAGGCCTCTGTTAGGAGTTTGGGTTGGTTTGGTTAAGTTTTGTTAATCCTACCATTAGATTTTCTTAAACATGCTTAAGGGGAAAATAAGGGTTTTCGGGTATGTTTGATCCATTTTACATGCTATGATTGTTGTTTTGGTGTTTATTGTTGATTCTCTATGTTGCTATGTGTAACGTCCCGTATTTTTGGCCGTCGAATATTTAATTAATTAATTTATTTATTTTAAATATTATATTTGGAATATTAATGGTTTTTAATATTTAATTCGATAGTTAAAACGAAGTTTGAATGTTATAAATATAAATTGAGCTTGAAATCACGCGGCAGTTCGTAATATTTGATTTTGAACTTCAACTGAGAATACAAGATCCGATATAAGTCGGATTTCTGTGAAACAAGAAACTTTAGAACCGTATTGATTATAATTTTTATATGAAAGAGAAAAATTCAGATTTCGTGTTATAATTTGTAAGTTATGGCTAAATCAAAATTTGAAATAGTCCCTATGGAAATCGCTATTAAAATATAGGCCTTTAAAATAGACGTTTTGCAAACGAACTTCATTTTCGACGAAATCAGTTTCATTGAAACCTTATCGTTAAATTATTGTACGGTGTTGAATTGGCGTACCGGGAAACAGTCTCAGAATGTGACGAAACTTGTCCCATTGGGTCCGTAATAACTTTTTACACTAAGATTAGCCTTTTTATCAGTAAACAGAAATCGTTTGTAGTGGTTTTTATCAACTACTTCAGGACGACGAAGTTTCATAACATAAAAAAAACGCACGTTCTACATACCCTATTTTCTGCCCTTCCCAGTTATTACCGCTGCTTGCTTTCTTTTCAGAAAAACCTTCGCCTCAAAGCTTTCACTCTCACTATAGTACAACAAACTGCACAAGCCTACCTAAAACAAACATCACCAGCTATCTCTGATTGAGGAGAACACATGCTGCTCTATTAAATCTCCATCAACACAAATCACAGACCTACATAAAGTGAAAAGAATACACGCTGAAAACCCGTACTCACCTAAGACAACACGTAGAAATTAGGCGTAGGCCTCTAATTCTTTTCACCTAAGCAATGCTTGTACGAGTATGAGTGACATCGTTGTTATCTCTTTTCTTTTTCTCCTATAAATACGGGCTACAGCGTCTCCATCTTCATAATTCTGTCCTCATTCCAGAAAAACCCCAATTCTCAAACCACATCAGCCTTCCTCATTTTCCCTCATTATTTTATATCAAAATGAAACTTGTTCTACATTTCCCCGCATGCGATGGGATACTGGGGTGGCTCGAGATGATCAGGACAGAAGGGTGGTGCTGGGTTGACGAGGGGGAGACGGGGTCTCGGGTATGTATCAAGTGGTGACAGCGGAGTCCTCTGGGTTCGAAAGTGGAAATTTTCGCAGTGCACGGTAGAAAGGACAGAGGAGCGAAGTGTTGTGAGGGGTGAAATGGCCAAGCTCAGATAAATGGTGAAACAACAGTCGAGTCGGCATATTGCGTGGCCTGGAACGAATAAATAGGAGGAGTATCAGGAGAGAAGTTTGCATGGCAGAAGGGAATGAAAGCATGAAGAGTGGTTTCGCTGTGTATTGCATTGACGTGAAGTGCGGAACAAATAAGGGGGGTGAAAAAGTGACGTGAAGCTTTGATGATGAGGAAACAGAAAGATGACGATGGGAAGGTGAACAGCGAAGTGATGGATGCGGTAGCTTGAAGGTGCATAAGGACGTGAATGCTTGGTTCATGGAAAAGAAATAATGGTAGGGAGGTTTTGACGCCGGTTCATTTACACAGCAGCTAGCGGTTTCAACTTCCAAGGAATGCAAACTGAAGAAGGTCATGGGTTGGGTGTGCATTGGTTTCGGCCGAGGAGGAGTTTTCCGCACCTGAGTTGGAGTAGTATGGCGATGGGATTTAAGAGTGGGTGCTTGCGAATGAACGAGAGGAGCCGTATATACAAAGTAGCAGGTATAGGGAGATAATTATATACAAGTGCCTAATTATCGTTTAAAATGCCTAATTGCTATTTAAATATATATTAATTAAGTTTTATTAATGCCAAATCAATTATTAACTATGGCCACTAATATTATAACGTACCACTTGGAACATGCCAGATTATAAAAATATAGGTAACGTGACTATGGTATTCATAACTGCCTACCATGTCTTTGTGCTCAAACCGGTTACAACATGCCAAATTTCGTTTAAGTCTAATTTTGGCCTGACTGAACGTTTAATTAACGTAAGGTTGAATAAAATAGTATTTTAAAATTTAATTTATTCAAGTGAACACTGTGCTAAAATTTTAACGTCATTATACAATGACGAAAGCAGGTGCATCAAATGACGTCGGATCCGTATCAACAAGCGCGACGTATTGGAAATGGTTTGGTCAGAGTTGGCAGCAATCGGGATGTTCTAATTAAAATTAAACGACCGTTTAATTTAATTAGAATGAACTGTCCCCGCGACAAAAGAATCAAGGTGAGTTAAACTCACTCAGTTTTCCCATTTATATTATATAAATTGGGTTTTTATATTATGTGCTCTGCTTGCTAATCGTTAACTGGTGGCTGATTATATATTATTTGTTGACTTAACTGATGAAATTAAACCGTCGTTTAATTTCAGTGAAGTACCAAATCATTATTTTAACGATTGGTTCCAATAAAGGTAACTTACCTTGTTGGTCACGTTTATAAATTAAACGTGTTTTAATTGGTTGAATTGTTTGAATTGCTGGTGGTTAAGGCAAAATGGTCGTTATTTATTGTTATCAGTTAAGTAAAACTGAATGGTCTGATTTGAGATAACCATTTTGAATACAGGGAAGAACAGGTTGGAGGGATCCAAACGGATTCCTCAACATATTATTTTATTTTCATATTATCACATATGAACTATCTTGTTTGGGGTGATTGATTTGATTGTTGATTATTGAATATTCAACATCTGTTAATTTAAACCAATGGGCGGTATTGGTTGAGTATTTGGCAGTGTATGGCCTATAAAATCAAGCGTTTTATAAATATTGATCCACCGTCAGGTGAGTCGATAGAGATGAAGTTATAAAATTTATTTTATAACTGGAGATAGATTTTGAAATATATTATTTTGAATAAAAGTTTATAAAAGGGGAAATTGAAATAAGATTCCAAAATGGGGAATGGCTAAATGGATTTAAAGAGGAATTAGTGAAAGTGAATTTGGTAAACGAAGTGGGTCGTAGGATTTGATCCAAATCCAAATTAAATGAGCTTGGTTAAAATGGTCGAGTTAAAAGTGATGTTTATAAAGAAGTTACTTAAGTATTGAATTAAGAGGGAACGGGCATATTCGAGAAAGAGATTTTTCATAGGGGGAAAAGTTTATAAAACCATATTTTTTTAAATAAAATAATGAAATGGAATTTGTATTGATATTTGAATAAAGTAACGGGTTTAGATTATAACTTGTATCTATCCTTAGATATGAACGTTGTTGATCAAGGTCTGAGAGGTAATTAAAATACCCCAACTTGAATGACTTCAGAATTATCTGAGGATGATATTAATTATAATGGTAAAAGAGGTTAGTAAAATTTATTATTTCATTAGAGAAATAATAACGCAACATTTTGGTAAAAAATTTGGAAAATTATATATATAATAAGGATTCATAGGTAAAATGGAAAAGAAAGAGGATTGCGTAAATTATAACGATATTCACTAGGTTAAAAGGAAATGTAAAATTGAGTATTTAAAATAGATTTATTTTATAAAAATAAGCGTTGATTATTCTTTCAAGTATTGAAATAAAAAATATCTCGTAACGTTGTTTTTGAGTAATAAGTGAATTGATTTCCAATATTTTATGATAATGTGGATAATGTTTTGAAAGTGAAAATAGAAAACTAAATATGATATAGGATTATCCTAAGTAATAAAATGAATTGGTTTTAAGAATAATCTTATGTTAAATAAGAAGCGAAGGACTATATTCACAATATCGAAATATTTAAGAGTTTTAAATTTACATTTTCTTAATTAAAAGGCCAAGTGATGCTGAATGCTGAACCAGTGAACTCATTGGGTTGTCATAATTGAATCACTGATTATTTTGATAGTTAAATCACCGACTATCAAATCTGTCCAATACGATTGTTGGTACGGAAAGACCGGGATCGAATTTATTCGAAAACCATTCCGACCAACAAATACGTGAAGATATTAAAAGATGATCGAGATGGAACTGTAAGGACCGTAGATTTTCATAAACGGAGGAACTGCTAAAAATCTCTGGGATTGCAACCAGAGATAAACTGTGGTTCTGTCGTGGTTGGAATCTACGGGCTGCGAGGACTTCTCGCTACTGATCCATGGGGTGATTCCTATATTGGATGCAGTAAGAGAGTACCTTCGGTTCATCCTGTTCCTGGATGACTTGTATGGACGAATGTCTGACAGAGTATTTCTTGAAAACCACGTACGTTGATTTTTACGAATATACCGAGTGGTGGCAAAGAGGGGCACTTCTTCAAAACCCAGAGTATATTTGTGGACGTCAATTAGTGATTTGACGGATCTGACGATGTGGCATTCAAAGTGAATGGTGACCAAATATCCCAAAGATAATGTAAACCTCAAGCCTCATCAACTGGGAAAGGACAAAAATCGTGCAGGCAGCATGGCTATGTGGGTCGCTCCCATTAGAGTGTATAATCACCTATCTAGAGAAAATCCATTTGCTTCTTTAATCTGTATTTCGATGCTGTCCCTTTTTGGGAAATGGTTGCTGATCCCAACCGATGGTGATATACATTCGATACGCTCAAGCGAAATGAGTGGTCGGTCATGTGAGGGCCGGGTTGCAAGACGTTCTTGTTGAACCCAGTGTATTCGCCTCTAGAGATACACTATCGGCAGGTGGACCCATACCTTGTCATAGTCGGAATCCAATCTCCAATAAGCGCCCGCGGTTTTGATTGTATACTATATATGTGGAGCGTGAGATGCAAGCGTTCCACTAGATTCTATTTACTTGTATTTAGACATTATTATAATATCGGAAAGGATATTGATTTCAAAAATGTTTTGGGTTATCGTACGATAAAAACCGTCCGTATTTATGTGTGGATTTGGTCTTACGATTATCCTTTTCTTTCGAAAGGATTTTAAACTTTAAAATCATGTTGGATGATTTACACTTAATACTGTGCGAGTTTATCTCACTCTGGTTCACCAAACTGACCCGGTGTTTTGTAAATGCTCGGGTTAGCCCGGGTGTACAGGTTCAGGTTATCGAATGCTGTGAAGAGACGAGCTGGAAGAGTTCAGTCGTATGATATTATATAGTTACTATTCCGCTGTGTGTTGTATATGAGGACAAGTTATTATAACTGTCCAAATGTGTGCTGTACTCTGATATTGTAAGTTTTATTTAAAGCTCTCAATAAAGATTTATTTCTATATTATATTTTGTTCCGCTGCGATGTGAGACTCTGATTCTATCTTGTGTTGGGTTCTTCTTCTTCTTCTTCTTCTTCTATTCTAATCTTT
The DNA here is from genome assembly GCA_030737875.1 of Allium sativum. Lineage (NCBI taxonomy): Eukaryota > Viridiplantae > Streptophyta > Magnoliopsida > Asparagales > Amaryllidaceae > Allium > Allium sativum. The sequence continues at coordinate 453,814,125 of CM060924.1, read as the reverse complement.
CTTTCTTTCTTATCTCACCCTCTAAATTCTTTCAATTACTATCCAGTGTTTTCGGTGTTTGGAAGATCGACATGAGTTACGGTAAAGGTATTTATGTCGATTTTCAGGGCCGAAAATCCTTGGGTCGTTATACTATGACTGTATGGTATGCTTTGTGATTGATTAGAACAGTTAGAATGGTCGAAAACGCCATCATATGGCGTAAAAACAGTCGCTGGAAGTTGCAGGAAAAACATGTAGGAACCTGATCGGATCGCCCCTACTTGACCCGACCCTGCTCGTGGTACACACTCCCTTCACGAACCGGAGTTGTACAAGCCATTTCTCCTCGAGCCTCACAAGTCGCCTGTTTGAATCTTGATGACGAGCCAGCACCAGGAGATAGACCACGAACCAGGAAGCACGAGACGACCGGTGTTCCACCTACGAACCAGAATGACATACCGTGGACTGGAGTTGGAGCATGTCACGACCCGAGCCGTAGGAGGATCACGACCTGGAGATGAAGTTACGAACCGACCCCACCTGGAGAGGGATCCACGACCCGACCCGAGCGAGGTTGACGACCATGGACTGAACGAGAAGAAGAGAACCGATCTGAATAAAAGCTTGTTTCCGAACCAATCCGGAGGAGACCAAACCCGAGATGCAAAGGTAGTCCAAATAGGAAGATTGTAATCGGGATCCAGTTGGGAACCAACGAGTCAACTTCATGATTGGGCTTTGCTGTGGGATGTGTGCTAAGGGGTTATCGATGTCCATAACTTTGATTCACCACCGAGACGGATGTTAGGCTACAGATCAGTGCAGTGGGGTAGTTACTACTCCATGGGGCAGAGTGATCGTAGCATGGCTATGAGCCAGTGCAGTGGAGTCGTCATGACTTCATGGGGTAGAGTGGACATAGCAAGGACTAGTGGCTATGGATCAGTGCAGTGGAGTCGCCATGACTCCATGGAGCAGAGTGATCATAGCAAGGATTTGGGTGATCAAAGCGGTGGATATCGTATGCTTTACGCACTGAGTGAGAGATGTGAGGATGGTTGCTATACTTGATTGTTTGACATCACTATGACATGCACACCCCTACCCCCGTATCTTTACACCATATGTTAGTGTCACCCTAGAGTATTGTGCATCTTGTTGTGCTAACTCTTTGGTTGCAGGGCCAGGTTCTGGTATAGTTTAGTATACCTGTTATTGTTCTGTTTTGCTGCTTATCGCTCATACCAGACTTTTGTCTGACCCAGAGTTTTATGTCTCTTCTTATTACTCTGGGTGCTCTTAAACGGGCAGACTTGAGATAGGTTTGCTGGTTGTGCGCGAGTAGCTGTCCGGAGACGAGCAGGAGGCTTACACGTACTATTCTCTATATATTCTCCCTGTGTCGTTGCTGGTCACTACTTTGGGCATTAGTAGTGTACCTTTCCTTTCTTTTGCTTTAGAGATAGTATTTTGAAGTTGTAATAATGGTTATGGATCATAAGCTTTATTTTGGATTTCTGCTGCTATGATGATTATGGTTTAGTTTTCAGCTTATGCACTATCTCGCCTGTTTTATGTCAAGTATGTTATTATTATATTTTATTCCATGCGTTGTGAGACATTCTACAGGTTCTTTGTTAGTCCATTGTTAAGTTTCCTTCCCTTTCCTTTCTTTGGCGACTGTCCCGTGCTAGTTGGATATTGGCGCAACGCACTTTCCTTGTAAATGTCGGCTGGTACGGGGCGGACCGTCACACCTCGCCTTTTCCTATAGATTATCTAAGGGCTACGTATCTTAGTATGGAGCTAAAAATAGAAATAAAGAAGGCCAATCGAGACTCAATTGGATCTCACACGCATACACTTACGGCTCACCTTAAGGCTTGCAACGAGAAACATTGTACTTTGATCAAAGATTGAATACTCATTGGTGGTAGATTGATTTTTTTTGTGACACTCATTTGTAATGTATTGATGATCTGCTTGGATCCAGTATAGCAATATAATTCCAACATTTTGTTTTCCATTTGCGATATTCACACATGACTATTATTTTGCTTTTTTAATTAAAAAAAGTAGTGATGCAAAGGAAAAAGGTCCATTACTTTTCTCCCCAAATGTCTTCGATTTTTAAAGTATATGAAAACTCCGACCACTCCCCAAAATATTTTTTCTGCTAATGCGAAAACTTTGACTAATGAATTATTAACATAATATGATGATTTATAAACATAAGTGGTGGAATGAATGTCAATTCGTGTAGAAGGAAGATAGTATTGGTATACATATAAAATTAGAGAAAACTCTGTCCACTTTCAAGCGACCACATGAAGGCCTGACAATGATGTTTATTTACAGTATATTGATCACAAATTATATGGTAGCTGTCGTGAGCTTAGCATGTCACTTTAGAAGATGCCTAACTCATTCATTATTCGCAAGTGCAAATAAAGAAGAAAAAGGGATACGAAATACTAATTATATGGAGAAAAAGTACCATATTTGACAATCATACAAAATTTCTTAAAGTGCACGTACTTCCCAGTAATGGATTTCTTTTAATAATATAGGTCTGAAACTTTACCTGGAACACACGTCCATTCTTCTGCATTGTGTTGTATCAATACACTATATTCACAATGACCATGTGTGAGGTACGAGTTCGCCTTAGTTATCATACAAAAATGGGGAAACAATTTACAGACATGGGCAGAAAGACGTGGTGGACTAAGGTTCCTAAAGCTAATATCATATTGAAGAAACACAAAATGGGATTTGAGATGAAGAAAAAATTTAATTTGGAAATTGATGGAATAAGACGAAAACGAACGACTAAAACAAGAGGACATTAGGAATAGATACAATAATATCATGTTTTAGTTGCATAACTTAAGTACAACTTATTCAATTTTTTTTTAATGATACTTGAATCGACCACATCAGTAAATAATGTATGAACTATAATAAAAGCATTTGGTTTTTATCCTTTTCTGATTACTATCAGAAGCCTTCCTCGGTTTCCATTTTTTTCTCTGATTGACCCTTGAATTTTTATTAATTAATACATGTTGGTAGCTCAAGATTTTATTATGTATAACTAACCCACTTTGATAGAAAATGATAAGATTATGTGTAGACACCTAGACATATTCATGTTCTCAGATTACGTCTTTCTTTTTATCCACATTGTGTATGAAAATTGTTTGTTACAATAACTAAACTAATAATTTGAATGTTTTCCACCTAATACAGGCTGCAACAAGCATGCAAACAGAAGGGAATACTTAACTAGACAATCATTTTCACCCTCTCTGCCTAGAAAGAGTTATAAATTTTCTTACTGTTACAAAATTATTGCAAATAATGCATAATATTATTGATGTATGTATATACTTGTGTAATCCATCAATATATTTTTGAGTTGTTTGATGGTATCACATAATTTATTTGAAGTACTTTTTAGTAGGATTTAATGAAGAATTTCTGTCACATTATGTTGAAGTTATATATCTTTTTTTATGATGAAAATAATTCATTAGTTGGGCCTAAACGCAGGATCATGAATATAATAGAGGACATGATAGCTTGGTGATACGAAGCACGAGGATCTAATGGTGACCATCAAAATTTTAGGTTCAGTAAGAGTTTTGGATTGTAGAACCTATGTCTTATTCATCAGCAAAGCCTACTTGAGGTCCATTTGAATAAGATATTTATTGATATACATTGATAAAGCATGAAAGCATAGAAATGACAAAAAGTGAAAATTACAGAAGTGACATGTAACTGGTAAAAGAAAATGGTTAAAAGCCATGAAGTTCATGTTTGGTTTCATTTTACAAAAATTGATTACAAAAAACTAAAACATAATGGTGATGAATTGACGACCAAGGAAATGGATAATTCTTCGTGCTTTATTCAGTCTAAATCACATAAAACATGTTTATGTTGGTCTCCATATTCTTAAAAAAAACATGAAAAAAGCTCAACCCTCTCCATCGTACATTCATCAATATATTCATTAAGAAACTTTTTTTTTCAACGTTGCTCTTTTTAGTTTTTTTAGTGCACAATAAACACAAAATATTCAAAATGGTACCGAACAACCAAGGCTTACAGTTTGATATAGCCTATGCAACTACTATATTTTTCCACTTCCATGTGCGAAGCACAAGTGCACACTAGTATAGTAATAGAGTCTAGTTTATAAGTAAAACTCTGAATAACACTCCAGATTCAAATTCAAATTTTGATTTTCAAATTCTAATTTCAAATTATTTTTCTATCTTACTTATGATTTCAAATATAAGTTTTAAATATAATATATAAGTTTATATAGTTTTATACTTATATACTTTTATATTTATATAGTTTTAAACTTTATAATTTTATAAATATGTTTATATAATATATATTTATGTTTTCATATGGTTTTATACTTTAAAAGACTCATTTATACCACTAAGTTTTAATTCAAGAATTTCCAGATATATATATATATATATATATATATTTAAACACTTGAAAAAGAGTTTTAAAAATATTTTACACATACATATGTTGTTATGTCGACATACAACTGTCACAAATTCAATTTTCAAAGGAAGAGTCTTTTCATTATTTGTAACGTTCCAAAAACGTTGCAACCATTCAAATGCTACAAATAGAGTGTGATTTCAAATTTTTTAACCATTCTTCTACTCCATCTTCACCCCTCTTCATCTCTCCATTATTATTTCTTATTTTATTGATTTCTACACTTCTACTTTGCCGTTTTCTACTCTAATTACATAAAACTTCTTATTTTCTCTCTTTCTACTCATTACTCTCTGAATTGAAGTGCTATTGAAGAGTTATAGGGCTGTTGTAATCATTTGGGAAGTGTCTGGGAAAGGGTGTGCATGCTCCTTGTAGCCCTGAAATCAAGGAAAGGGAGTGTGGTAATCTTGTAGCTGTGAAATCAAGAGTGGTTGGAGTGGTGTTAACCTTATAACTGGGAAATCATGGGGATTGTACTTGGATACTGATAGTAATAAAAACTCTGCGTAATCAAGCATTGTGTGGGACTGGACGTAGGAGTAATCCGAACCAGTATAAAATCCGGTGTGTTCTTTCCTTTTCTGCATTTCATTTATTATCTGTTTCTGTGTTTATGTTTGATTCTGTGTCTATGATCACCTCTGTTGTGTATGATTCATATAATAGATCATTCAAGTTCAAGATTACTGTCAATTCCTTAGAAACACTATTCACCTCCGCTAGTGTTAGTATTGCCTTAAGATCCGCATTTCGCATTCTACATTCCCTAATAAGGCCATCCCCTACTTTCGTGCATCTCTCTGATACGCGCTATATCGGCTTCATTCAGGGACCTTAAATACTCCTCTCCGTAGACGTCCACCACAACCTGACATAAATTTTCAAGTGTCGCGCTCTCCGCAATTCGGGATGCATCGTCTAATGCAACTGTAGGAGTGTCATAAGCTAACATTCTCATAGCGGCCGTCATTTTCTATTCACCGGTTTGCCCTGTGTCATTGATACATTTTGTTTGTACTTAAAGTAACCTTTGTTACCTTGTATACCCTCCAATATCCGAAGAAATGGATCTTTCCACGTCTTGTATCTTTTATGAAACATGTCAGGCCCGTAAGTGCAGTTGTCGTTGAAGTGACCTTGCATCAGGATTTATGGTATACAACTTGGTTTCGGTATATAAACTTCCTTCCAGAAACCGATCCTCGTCGAGTTATGGATGAAGAACCATAAGCTTCAAGGTATAAGTCCCGTATTTCTTGTATTTCTTCTGCTTCCACTAGAAGGATTTCTTCTTCATGTGAATCACTCTCAAAAGCCACCATGCATTGCATAAAATAGGAATCCGTTTTTGTTTGTAATTATGTTTGGTTATGAGATATGGTTTGCAATGTTAGTGTTGTATAGGAGATATTGGTTATTGTGTAGCTTTATTGTTATGTGCGATGCTTTATTAATTTGTGTGTAGATTTATTGGTACGAGTGCTCCTTTGTCGGTAATTGTGTATTTGCAGCTTTATCGGTTATAGTGACCCTTTGTCGATAAATGTGTAAATGGAGTGCTCAACTTTATTGGTACGAGTTCTCTTTTGTCGGTAATTGTGTATGTGCATTGTGTACAGCTTTATGGGTTATAGTGACCCTTTGTCGATAACTGTGTAATTATGGTGTTCCGTGTGCAACTTTATTGGCGTAAGTTTCCCTTTGTCGATAATTGTGTTGGTGGCTTGCTCGGCTTTATTACTTTGAGTGTACCATAAGATAGGTAAGGAGATAAATGTGTAAGGTTGTTCCCTGAGATAGCTTAGTAGTTAAAAATGTAGGGTCGTCCCCTAATTTAGCTTAGGAGGTAAACTTGTAGGGTTATCCCTTGACATAGATAAGGAAATTTTGAATTGAATTTATTAATTGATCGACATTTGATTGTAAAATTTATTAATTATTCGACGTTCGAACGTAAAATTTATAAACCATATAAAAACAAGCTTGTAATGTCATGGTAATTCGTACTTTTATGTTTTGAACTTCAATTGACTCTATAGAGTACAATATACGTCTGAATTTTTTATAAACACAATCATCCGGATCTATTTGATTATTGGATTCCAATGAAAAAGAAATATTGAGATTTCATATTGTAGATTTCGAGTTATATCAACATCAAATTTTCAAAAGGTCGTTGTATAATCGTTTATGAAATTTTCGATTTATTTGAATAATCGAAAGGAAAATTTGAAATCTTTATTTCCTCCTTTGGCTATTATTTGAAAGGAAGATTTTCAAAATTTCAAATGTCAAGTCAAAGTGCCAAATGTCGAGTGTAAATCGTAGGCTCTTTCCAATTGCACAAATGTCAAAGCACTTTGTTGGTTTGGCATTACCAACTAGGCTATAATACTCCGCACGATATCCAATGCGGCTACAGTATAAAGTATACAGTAAATAGTATTCATTTCCAGTACCATCATCATTTGCCTATGGTAACTCTGTTTCCTCCTTTTCCCTTGTAGCCTTCAGTCATAAGTACTAGAGGCAAACCACGTAGGAAAATTACATCAACTAAAAGAATGCCAATTTCTTATCCCTCCTCTTACAATTGCACTGGTATTCTGGTCGGACCTTCAAATACTAATCTATCTTCACCTAAAGAGCCGACTGAGTGGTATATCGAAATGGAAGAGCGACTCCATGAAGATTTGTGACAAATGGAACTGGAAGAAGGGATGCAACGAATGGAAATAAGCCTTCAGCAATAACAACCGGCTCAACAATGTGCCCAAAGGTCACGCATCGTAACTCCTCCTATCAGAGCTACGGTTGAAGACAATGAGATACAATCTACAAATATTGTATGTTTTTATGGTGTTGAGGCTCCACAACTGGTCGTCTGACATGGAAACGGTGTTGGACGCCGATATTATTATTGTCCCGTACATATGAACGTATGTGACTTCGAACAATGGGTAGACAAACGTTTTCCTTCTAGAGCAATTGCGTATGCTTTGGAACTTGAAGAAGAGATAAGAAAGTTACAAAACCAAGTCAATGGCCTTAACCATGCCAATTACGGACTGCGACATTGTTTAAATTAATGGTTTAATATTTTGTATTATGTCGGTCAGAAATGTTTATGACCTATAGTATCTTTATGCTTCTTATTATTCGTACCGTTATGCTTAGTATAAGTTGTATCGTTCTGCTTAATATTAGTTGTCTCGATACATTTCTTAGATTTTGTATTTGCATTCCTTTTTATAAGTTATATCGTGAGTTTTATATGTACATTCAGACGTTTTATATTCGAACAGTTGGACTAAAGTCCACGTTATGTTAGAAAATTTGCAAAGTGTTCTTGTCCAAAAGGTATATAAAGTCCATCTTTTTCATAAATTATCAAAAATATTAAAACCAATGTAAAAAACTTTCTAATTTCGAAATTTATATCAATTTATATTTATCTTCATGTTTATCGGCAAAATAAAAAAGTAGATTAAAAATGATAAAAAAAACAAAACTAGTAAGTTTCAAGAGCATAAATATATGCAATTATTCAAAAATTGTTGATATATATGCAATTATACTAAACAAATGCATAATTTTATGTAATCATTTAATGAGTAATTGCAAACATTTATGCAATTATTCAAAAGAAACCACTTCCTGAGAAAAATAGCAGATAAGTTTTTTGCAAATTAATGGAATAATTGTGTAATGTCCCAGATTTTTGAACATTTGTTTGGAATATTTAAATCGGTTTCAAATATCGATTTGATAATATTAATGGGTTTTACATCGAATTTATTTAATCAAATGGAGTTCATATATATATATATATATATATATATTAAATAAAAACAAGCTCGAAACAATGCGACAGTTCGTAATTTACGATTTGAACATCAATTGAATATATAAGATCCGATATAAGTCGGATTTCTGTGAAACAAGAAACGCTTGAACCGATTTGATTATATCTTTCTAACGGAAGAGAAAAATGAAGATTTCATATTATAGATTGTCAGTTATGTCCAATTCAAAATTTTAAATAGTCACTATGGAATTTCGTTAATAAACGATAGCGTTTATTTAATAAATATAAAGAAATTTCTATATATTTGGATATCGTTTTAAACCGGATTTCTGAATATTGAGTTTAAAATATATATTGGTTATTCCGTTTGGATATATATAATAATTATTATTATTATCATTTAAATACAATTGTTTTGGAATTTATTTATATTTATATCGATATTATATAGGCCTTAAAAATGTTTTCTTATCAAACAACCTCCGTTTTCAACGAAACCAATTTTATTGGAATATACGTATAATTAATTATTGCTATATCTCCAATTTGAAGCCAATCAAAGTTGTTATATCGGTAGACGAAATTTAAGAGCGAATTGACAAATTAAAATAACGTCGTTTTGCAAAATGAAGTCATTCCAGCGAAATTAGTTTCATTAGGATCGAAACGTTAAGACGTAGCGATGCGTCCATTTCAGGGTGTTTGGAGTTCGTGTGTGAGGTACATATATTAAGTGGTTAGCGGTAAAAGTGGTACCGTATTAAATAAGATACGCATCTCCTTCGCGCTATAAACCCCAATTTCTACCTATCCTACTCTTCCTTTCCCCAAACGTTACTGCTGTCACATTTCATTTCAGACTAGTCTTCTTTTCAGCCGACCAAAATCTCCAGCTAAACTTACTCTTTCTACCCTCTATTTCCAAATAAACATACAGCGACCCTATGAAAACCAATGCCCAGCAACCCCAATTCATGCCAACAGACGCTGGCATATTTTCATTTCAAAAGACAAGAGTGTATATACTAAAGAGGAGACAGCCAATCCTACTCTATCAGCAGGCAACGTCCTAATTAATTTAAACAATGGCCTACGAGGAAAAGTTTCGGCCTACCCTTGTTCACATGCAGAATTTCACATGCAAAACATTATTTTTTCAGTTGTCCAATCTTCTCCATTGCCGTGACTAAACATACAACAACCGTATATTGTGAATCACACAGATCTACTGTATACACTTACGCCTACCCTAATAAAAGTGCAGACCTATTTACATGCCTAGTGTCATCAAATAAATAAAACGCATGCATAGATCAAATCTCCCAGCTATTCTGTATGAAGTGAAAACTCATGAAGCATGGTCTACTCTGTTCTTCTTCCAGCCTAAGTTTTCAAATCAATGAAGTGTGAAGTGGAAAGCCTAATCTATTCGTCCTACCATCCTAAGAGCATCTCCAACAGTGTTACGGGCCGTAACGTTACGGCCCGTAACATTACGGGAGATATCTTTGATATCTCCCAACGGGCGCGAGCCGATTTTATCGGCTCGCAGTCTGCGAGCCGATTTTATCGGCTCGCAGTCTGCGAGCCGATTTTATCGGCTCGCGAGCCGATAAAATCGGCTCGCGCTTGTCCCGAGCCTATATATGGCTCGGGAGGGGGGGGGGGGGGGGTGGGGTTTGTTATATTAGTTTAATTTTAATTTCCTCCTTTTTAATTTCTTTTTAACTCCTTTGTATATACGTTTAAATAACACGGGTTAGTGGACGACCCTAGTTTTAAACTCCTTTATAACTCCTTTTTAACTCCTTCGGGTGCTTAAATGTTTACATTATGAGGATAAGTGGACGACCCTCCTTTTAAACTCCTTTTGAACTCCTTTTTATATACGTGTAAATATCACGGGTTAGTGGACGACCCTAGTTTTAAACTCCTTCGGGTGCTTAAATGTTTACATTATGAGGATAAGTGGACGACCCTCCTTTTAAACTCCTTTTGAACTCCTTTTTATATACGTGTAAATATCACGGGTTAGTGGACGACCCTAGTTTTAAACTCCTTTTTAACTCCTTTTTAACTCCTTCGCGTGCTTAAATGTTTACATTATGCAGATAAGTGGACGACCCTCCTTTTAAAATCCTTTTTAACTCCTTCTTACATACGTGTAAAGAGACACTCAAACCAATAAAGAGACACTCAGACCAATAAACGATTCCAATAAAGAGACACTCAAACCAATAAAGAGACACTCAGACCAATAAAGGATTCCGATAAACATACACTCAAACCAATAAAGAGACACACAAACCAACAAAGAGACACTCAGACCAATAAACGATTCCAATAAAGAGACACTCAGACCAATAAAGAGACACTCAAACCAATAAAGAGACACTCAGACCAATAAAGGATTCCAATAAAGAGACACTCAAATCAAACCTTATATATAACAGCAACATTGCAGTACATATCTGAAATCAAAACTTACTCAAAATAATATATGGATTCCAGTTTTACAAAATGTTTACTGGCTTTTGCTAGCGATTCGGAGGAAGATGAAATCCTTCAAGAGGAAGAAGAAGAAATACAAGAAATACGGGACCTATACCGTGAAGCGTACGGTTCATCGTCCACAACTAGGGTGGATCGGTTCCTAGAAGGAGGTTTATACACCGAAATCATGCTAAATACCACAAGTCTTTGATGCAAGATTACTTCGATGACGATTGCACTTACGGGCCTGATATATTTCGCCAAAGATTCAGGATGCGGAGAAACCTATTTCTTCGGATATTGGCTGGTATTCAAGGTAACAATGATTACTTTAAGTACAAACAAAATGCATCGAAGACACAGGGGTTGTCCGGTGAACAAAAAATGACGGCAGCTATGAGAATGTTAGCTTATGCCACACCAGCCGATGCTTTGGACGATGCATACCGCATAGCAGAGAGCACGGCACTAGAAACACTTGAAACTTTCTGTCAAGCAGTTGTGGACGTCTACGGAGAAGAATACTTACGGTCTCCGAACGAAGCAGATGTAGTGCGAATCAGAGAGATGCATGAAAGCAGGGGTTGGCCGTGAATGTTAGGAAGTCTGGACTGTATGCACTGGGAATGGAAGAACTGTCCTAAGGGATTACAAGGTGCGTACAATGGCAAGGAAAGACGACCAACCATCATTTTGGAAGCTGTGGCATCGTACGATCTGTGGATATGGCACGCTTTCTTCGGAATGCCCGGGTCTAATAACGACTTAAATGTTGTAGAAAGATCTCATCTGTTCAATGATCTTGCTCAAGGCCAGGTACCTCCTTTAACATTTACCCTAGGCCAAAATACTTACAACCATGGCTATTACCTAGGTGACGGCATTTACCCGAAATGGAGCACCATAGTTAAAACATGTCCAAATCCATTAACTCCTAAACAAGTCATGTTCGCGGCGATGCAAGAGGGACAAAGGAAAGACGTGGAACGTGCTTTCGGTGTTTTACAATCGAGATTTGCAATGATAAGTAATCCATGTAAGCTGTGGTCTAGGAGAAAGATGTCTACAATCATGTTTGCTTGCATCGTTCTTCACAACATGATTATAGAAGATGAAAGAGATATGGATGAAGAGCAACGCCACTGCGATTACGAGGGTGCTTCGCAACCACCTCCAGTATTCCGACAAAACCAACCAATAACAGAGGAGGATTTCAACATTCATTTGAGCCGTCAAGTTATCTACAGAGATGCAGAAATTCATAACCGGCTGCAGAAGGATCTTATGAATCATTTATGGAACCACTACGGCGATACCTAGTTATGAAGAACCATTATCTGAATTTGTGTTTTATTTTATGTTTGTCCGAACTTATCAATCATGTATGCAGTAAAGATGTTGTCATTTTCTATTGTACCAACTCGTTCTCTTGTATTCGTAAGAGTTATTAATCATATATTATTATGTTTCTAAGTTTATGGTACGAAATAAATATCGGTTATGTTTTTGTATATGACAAACTAGGGTAAAACGTAAAAAAAAAAGGTTTTTCTCTTAGTAATCTTGTATTATTATTACGTTTCGAAGTTTATTTTATAAAAAAATTAATGGGTTTGGTTTTGTATATGGTAAAATATGGTAAAAATAGTTGGGGAAAAAAATAGCCAGGAGCCGATTTTATCGGCTCCGGAAGTCGCGAGCCGATAAAATCGGCTCGCGATATCACGAGCCGATAAAATCGGCTCGCGCGCCCCATTCAGGACTCTGAATTGAGCCCGTAACATTTCCCTTCATATTACACCCCATAACAACTGTTGGGTGCAAAAATAAGCGAAATTACACCCCTTAACATGAATTTCCTCCACTGTTGGAGTTGCTCTAAAGCTTCTCTTTGAAGGTTCCTCCATCTATATAATGCACGACTTTTCCACCATAGATCACGCAAGTTTCTAAATCAAAACAAAATAATAAAAACATTCCTTTAAGTCACGCAAGCATGAATACATCAACCCCCAGTTATGTTTTTGGTAGCCATGAATGTCGAACTGACCAGAGCAACGGTGTAAGCAATAGCAGCAGGCTCGAGCTACTGGGGACAAGGAAGGAGGCCGGTGGGAGTGGAGTGTTCTGACGAGGTTTCAGCGACTTGACTGGAGCATGCAAGAAAGTACGATCACTGTAGCAATAGCGGCGAAGGGGCGTATTATTGTGGAATCTTTAGTATAAAACAGAATGCAACAGCAATACGCGTTATACAAAACGCACAATCATCAACACTGGCAAGTACTATATTTTAACTCGCACGCAAGTTGATTTAGCCAAACAACAACAGCACTGTATTCAACAGTATGTATACAACAAAAATACGAATATAACTTGAAATATGAGAAAATAGAGTCTGAGTCTCGGCGTACCGATTTCGTTAAGACTTTATTTTGAGTCTCCCAGGATAAAACAAACGGATACAACAAAAACCCGTTCGTCTTCTGTTGGGTCGCACCCAATTCTGTTGCCACATCTGTTCAGAAAAAAAGAAAAACCCAACAAAAATGGTTATGTTTTTCCGTAGCAAAAATAAGATTTCATCCAAGTCCGGCCCGGTTCGGTACGGGCGGGCGGCGCGCGCATGTGTGTTTGGTTCACATGATGTAGGTCCTCCCCCTCACACAAAATTACCTAACCCTAAGGGCCAATATAGAGAATGAGGAATGGACATATATACACACATCTTATCTTATTTTTGGCAATGTGGGACTAAAGTAAATTTCATTCATACTTTGATTTCTAACAATTATTTTATTTTCTGGGTTCGTTCCTGCTGAGGTTACGTTCCGAATGCAGGGGATGGAGTTGTCGAAATGGGGCTCTTAACAGCTGGGGGTTCGGTGTAGTTCGTTGTCATTGGGAGTGTTTGGGCTGTCGTGATTTACTGCGGGTCCGGTTCTTGATAAAGTGGTTAGACCGAAGTTGTTCGACGACGTTGGAGTTCGGTCATGAAGGAGTTGGGGTGTTGTGGAGCTGCTGTTTTTGGGTGGTTGCGTGAAGCACTGAAGGAAGGTTTTCACGTGGGTGTGTTCAAAGGAGTAGCAGTCTTTCAAAGGATAGAAATGGCTTCAGGGGAGAACTAAGGAACGAAATAGAAAAGGCACGGTAGAGGGAAGAGTAAAGTATGAACGTGAAAGTGGGTTGAACAAATACACTAGTGGGATAAAGAAGATGCAATGCAGTGCATCACGTGGATGGGAGAAGTTTAAGTCTGAGGGAGTATGGTGTAGCAATAGTGAAAGGAGGGTGTGTGACATGAAGCATGCAGTGGGAATGAAAAACCATAGGTGGGGAGGAACATATAAATGTGTGGTGATGTTCCAAACAATACAGCAGATGGAGAAAAGCAATGGGGAGGGACTTGGGAAGGTTTAACATGGGGGATGCTTTGAATGGCAGGCGGTAATTTTGGGTAGCTGTGCTTGGTACTTTGCTGATTCACATTGTGAAATGCCAAATCAAGATCCCATGAAAGTAAGTGAATAAGTTTAGTTTAATAACGCTTAAGGAATTTATTAATTAGCTTAATCATATTATTTAAAATGTGCCTAACCATATATACAAAGGGCTAATCATGTTATATAAAATGTTGGCAAATTTTTGATATAACGTACAGCGTAGCCAAATATTGTTTTTGTATGCATATCACATGTGGAAAGAATAGGTTCGTACCTGATCCTGATCAAATTTACGTGGCCAACAGTAAAAGGTTAAAGTGGCCTGATGAATTGTTTTTGAATATACCGAATTGTTTTAAGTCGTACCTAATCTATATTTAAAATGTATATTCTCGGTTTAATTAAAGTAAGATTTGGATTGATTAGTCAAACCGACCATTAGGGAGGTCGTTAGGGAGGTTTGCCTACTGTAAGAGCCAAAAACAAATTGTCTGACCTATGAATTTCGGTATAATTTTTGCTCCAACTCCGATTCTTTCTCCTTACAAACTTCCTTTCCGTGTTTTCCTTCTTTTCATTTTATTACCTGCGAGATCTGGAAAAAAAACTCAATTTTTCATCAATCCCCCTCTTCCTCTCTTCTCCGTTTCTTCCTCCGCTAACAAATCTGCGTTAATTCCTCCTCTTCTTTTCTAACCGTTTCCATTGAATCGGCTAATTTAATATTCGCGAGACCTCCAAAAAATCCCTTTTTTTACAAATTCATTCACAAATTTTAACCGTCGCTTGGATTTCACCTGCTTCTATTTTCGGATTTTCGATCCTTTAGGTATGCTTAATTTTTTTCACTCTTTAATTTTTAATTCTATTATGATTTAGTTCAGTTTTACTTGCTTTTTATCATTGAGAGGTATCATTGAAACTTAATGGAAACAAAATTGATAATGTGAATGGTAATTGATTTGAATGGCAATAAAAATGATGATTTCTACAGATAAGTGTATATTGTTTCAAATTGTTTCCGTTGTAGTGTGGCATGATGACTGCTTCATTTTTTGACGTTAGAGCATTCAATTTGTAAACCTGTCAATATAACCTTCTTTTTGTTCATTGTTTATACTTTATTTTGACATATAACCAATTTTTTGTTTTTTTGTCCATTGTGTTGTCTGATATAAGATGTGTTTTATTTTTTTTCTTAGTATAAATTTCCAAAAGAGTATCTTGCTTGGTTTTGATGGGGCTACAACATTTACGGCAAAAAATGCATTACAACAGTTTAATAATTGACAACAAAAGTTTGCTCTTACACGAAAAAATATTGCAACAAAGGTGTTATGCCTTATACAAAAGCGGTCAATGCATACAGACTGCTAGGAGCTATAAATTTATGGCAATTTTGCAAAGATTGAGTTGTTTCATGGAAGTAGCTTGAAATGAAAGTTTAGAGTTGAATTAAAAAGTTCAAATACTCTTCAATCAACAAGTGAGAATTTTATAAACAAATTAATGAAATTGTTAGATTATAATAAACTATTCTCTACAATGAGATGCATGAAGTTGAATGATCACAACAATTAACATAGAGAACACAATGTAACTTCAAAGTGTGTTGGCGATGAATCTGCTTTGAAGGAAGAAGCGGATAAGCCTTCCGTTTCTAAATGCAAATATACTGATCTTGATAATATTGTATTTGTGAGAGGTTCTGGTCCACATAACATACATTATGGTGACTAACCTGGTAAAATAATGAAAGAATTATTTGTGAGCTGTAAATGTGCATAAATCGTGCTTCGAGAGGCTCAGTTGTGTGTTAGAAAATGATTTGTACAGTATGCTAAAATATTTCTATAAACATATGAACATTTTTGTTATTTCTGTTTTATCTTTTTTCTTCCTTTTGAAGTAATGCAAAAAAGCTTTGCTTCTTTCTTTAAATTTACTTGCTTGGAGAAATTTCTATTAATATGTATATGCTATCACTGATATAAGGTTTCTCTTTTTGGTGAACATGCTTTTAACAAGTTATTCTTGCGTAATGCCCAGTTATCCTTGCGTATTTCCCAATATATTTAATCTTTATTCTTTGTATGCTAGTCATCTTTTTCTCGACTTATGAAATTAATGCTTTGCTTGAAGGAATTTATTTACTTCCTTTTTTTCCAGTCCCCATATAGATAGATCCATTTCTACTTTTAAAGTTGAAACTTACTGATTACATCATTTAGGTTTACATTCCCATATCTTTTTCTTTCTAATTCCATTCTATGGAAGGAGGTCAACATCATATCTTATTATTGCAGGCCAGGTGTTTTGCGCCATTATCAGAATTGTTAATTGAGTAGGCCATTATCAGAGAAGAATGTGAAGATACTATAGGGGTAACTGACTTTGTGGACTTGATTTATTATCTTTTTTATTTGTTTTCATGCTTCTTCAACCATAGTTATTGGCAAAAGCTCGCAATTCTCTTGCAGGGTCTAAAAGAGAACAGTTAGTAATATTATCACAGACTAGAGAGTAAATTTATTTTATAAAAGGTGCATCACAGTACAATCCATGTAAAGTAGTAAAATTGTAGAAACTTGATCCTTCAACTAATTTTAGATCAACCATAGGAAATCTTTGAAATTATAATGTCTACCACAGAAGTTGTGCAGTTAAAGGAGTACGCACCCTTATTACCTTTCCTGCACCAGAACCAAAGATGTTATAATTTACGCTACTAGAACTCCTGTATTCAAAATGAATTACGAGTATTTTTGTACGAATGAGATGTGTAAGAACATACATAATAATATATTAACAGGCTTTTGAGATGATAACAACCGCTAACAAAAGTTACTAGAATAATTAAGATTATGTGCTTAAGATTTTGTGAGACATTGCTTGATGGTATCAGGGGCAAGCTGAGAAGAGGTAAGGTATGAAAAAGTTGGACACATGACATGTGTGGTATTGCATGGGCTACTGAAGATGAAAGGTGGCTAGTTCTAAAAGGAGAGGTAAGCGGTGTGATATGTGTGATGCACTACAAATGATATAGGCTACTTGCGTGAACAGGCTTGGGGTGATATTGGTGTAGGTGTTGCATATCTTTGGGCATGTTTAGAGAGAATGGACTGGTCAATGGAGTTGCATGCCCTCAAATAGACTGGTGCACTGCAAATGGATGATGCTTGGAGTGGTTTTGCAAAATGTAGCAGATAGACCATGCAAAAGGCATATGGATGCTTGAGTGACATGCTTGTATGATGATAAGTCATATGTTTGAATGATCTAATCACCCATTTTCATAATGATGGCAAGTTTAAATATGAATAAAGATGAATAACATGTTTGAAGTCAGAATAAATGCTTGCATGTTAATGCTTGGTTTTGCATTATTGCTTGTAGCACAGAAATTTCGACACTCTTACCTATAAAGTACTGAGAGAATGGGCATTCGAAAACAAATGTGAAGTGGCCTTGTTCGTTGAGTTATAGAGATAACAATAGCATTATTATCAACATTGGTGCTTATTCGCAAACTTAAGTTAGCTATGGTATTTAATCTATCACGTAAGGCGATCCATATGTGAATTTTGACCTTATGGGGAGCTTCGATTTTCCAAATTGGTGTAAAGTAATTGAAAGTGCTTATTCCAGAATAAGGTAATCATTTATACATCAATTTAGAGGTACAACCTTTTCCTCTATCCTAACACATATCAGATGATTAGGAACGTTGTTAATGTCATAGTTCCCGATCATGTCAATTAATCCTTAAAATTCGCTTATGCGTTCCTTGTCAGGCTTTGGTTAAAGGTAATAACCCGCCTAAAGAATGCACACAGTTTATAAATATCAGTGACAATGCCATTTTAATCAAATCGACCATTACAGATATTTGTTTGCTGTCACTTGATCAAAATAAGCTTCTGTGAAAAAAAAAAACGAAAAAACAACTACTTTTTTTCTTGATTTGTCAATTTCGATGTTTTCAACGGTTCAAATTCTAATCTCTAAAATTTCAATAAAACATCAATTACATTTCAAACCTACCTTCGTTATCATATTTGTACTACAATACCCTTTGATTAATCTAAACAGATTAATTATAAAATGAATTTTAAAGATGCAACAAATTCTTAAATCAATCATGTTTTAGTTAATTGATTTAAAAGTATAACAACTTTTTTAAATTATATAATAAAACGGTCTGTTTTCCCACCGTTCTGCGGTTATACTAGTAAGTTATTTTGCTATTTTACAAGGAAACAAATAATCACACAGCACCTTTTTTTTTCTACAAGCATTTTTAGGTCAAATTTTGTGTGATTTTGCAGTGATTGGTGTCCCTATACGCCATGCTATTTAACTTATGACATGCGATTAAATTTTTGCAAATAAATCCGACAAATAGATAAATGGATTTATTTGCATAATTTCAGGAAATAGTAAGTTTCAAACATTGTGTTTTTGAAGCCAGTTATATGCATTAACTATTCCATTGATAGTGTGGAACGATGTATTTATGCAACATTTACATATTTTGTTTCCGTCATTGAATTTTTTTTAGCTTCTTTGTTCTTTTAGGTTTGAGCACAGGTGTTTATCATGTGGAGTGGCAGGTGAAGCAATCTCAAGCGGGTTAACTGGTTTGAGGGGGGTCAATAGAGGAACTAAAAGAAGGTGAAGGAGGTGAGGATCACAACTGAAATAAGTAGAAATATAAAAAAAATGTACAGAGGAGATAAGTGAAAATTTGGTAAGTCTTTTATTATCCTCACAAATTTAGCTATCACATAACTTCAATCAAATGTCGATTGACTTAGTCAAATTAGTCGTTAGTCATGACAACTCATGATAATATAACAGAGTAATTAAAAAATTATATAATCAGAAGCAATAAAAATGCAAAAGGGTTTATCCCCAATTGCACATATGCACCTATGTGCAATATGCACGTCCTCCAGATTTCTGCTTGCTTCATCTTGTAACTTCTCGAATGCTTCAAAATAATTTTCCTCCATTCTAGATGATCTTAATGGATTAGAGAGTTCTATTTTCATATTTATGTGGTGAAATATCAGTTCAATTTGATTCCAACTACATGTTTGTTGAAATACTAAGACGTAACAGTTCACGTTCATGTTAAAAAAGAGACCTTGTCTAAAGGTCTAAAGTGAGAAACTTCATGATGATATCTAAGTAATTCTCCCAAGGAGCATATGAGTGTGGTTTGTTCTTCCATTTGATTAATGCTTATGTCGTGTATTTTTTATGCCTAGGAGCAAGCCTTCTTTCTAGTATAATTTCTGGTTCTTCAACTATCATTTCTATATATGATAGTAGATCATGTTATAGAATTACATCTGATCCCATTATTTTCTTCAGTTGACTAATATGCAAGGCTATAGATGAATTTAAACATCTTTTGGCATCAATGTTGGATCGAGCATATTTCAATTCAAGTTTATATTTTAATTAGACAATAACTAAAGTATATAGATATTCTATGTTAATCTCATTTTAAATATCAATACAATAATTAAACTCAAATGGACCATTAATTCCATTTAACTAAATATTCATATGAATGAAGGGTGAGCCGCTTGAATTGCTGAGACATGAAGCAGCACAAACCAGTGCACCATAATGCATTATTGGACAACATCATGAGTGGATTAATGGACGGGGGATTAGGGCTGCTGCAAGGTGCTGAGACTTAACAGACGCAGGGTACGTTACTTTAGGTTGATACTGCTTGTTATTATTGTGTATTAATCAAGTTGAAAAGTATTGATTAAGTATTGAAATTGTACATATGCCATGAAATAATATATCGAAAAACAATGAATTTTTATAGTTATA
The DNA here is from genome assembly GCA_030737875.1 of Allium sativum. Taxonomy (NCBI): domain Eukaryota; kingdom Viridiplantae; phylum Streptophyta; class Magnoliopsida; order Asparagales; family Amaryllidaceae; genus Allium; species Allium sativum. The sequence goes on along the minus strand of CM060924.1, from coordinate 453,793,998 downwards.
CCTTGACTTGATGCTACGTCAGGGACGGATCTATGTTGCTAGTACCCTGGGCTGTAGCCCGGGTCATTAATATGCAGGAGGTATATTCCTCTAGTCTTATTATATATTAATATTACTACAGTCTACACTGTACAGTAGACAAAGTCATAGCTGCTGGAGCATAAAGGCACAATACAATAGCTTGTGCTGTTCAAAACAGCTACCATGATAGGACTGCACTGTTAGTTCCACATTGAGCCACTCCCACTTCATGCCAACAGCAGGGACATGCATAGAGAACAACACCAAAATTGACGAAGTAGCCACTCCCACTGTTGTTTGCATTTTGTTCTTAAATTTTTTCAATCTTCCATTCGTTTTCCTTCAACTTTCAGGAAACTTGATTTTTTTTTTTTTTTTTTTTTTTTTAGTTTAGCATTTTCTGCATGTGGACGAAGTAGCCCAGGGTAATCCCAATTCCTGGCTCCGTCTCTGTGCTACGTTCTACGAAAAAGGATTAGTGTAGCAAAACGTTTATTTTTGTCAGTCTTCGAGAATTCAGATATAAAATTGTGTGCAAATGCTAGGTAAATGAGGTTAACTTTTAACTCAGATTTCTCCGTTGATGCTTTATGTGAGATGTGACAATATATGGTTAGTTCTCAGATGGGAATCGATGAATCGTAGACTATGTAAGCTAGATGTCAGTATTAAAGAAGATAATACCAGCGCTAGGCCTAGAAAAGAATGGCTTAACATCATGATATATGGAGTGATGACAGGGTTAACAAGTTGCGTATTTGTGTTCCTGTATCCGGCACTGTAGTCAAGATGATGATTAGATGGTGATAATTTAGCGCTAAAAACATTTGTTACAACAGTTAATAGGGCTGCACACAACCCATATCTAACCCGACCCAACCCATCAACCCGACCCAACCCATCATAGTTCGGGTCGGATATGGGTTACAATTTGTAACTCATACTATATACGGGTCGGGTTTGATATTTTGTTCAACCCAACCTTATTTTAACCCAATCCAACCCTATATTAAAAACATAATTTAATATCGGTCCAATTAAAATTAGAGTAGTATAATTCTATAATAATGTTTATGTATTCAATGGTAAATATACAAAAATAATAATTCATGTCAATCAAAACTAGACAAAATTTGGCAAATATATTTTAAAGAGCATTTTAATATATTTTAAAATGAAATAGTTGTTCTACTATGTAGTAAATTAGTTTCATATGATATGTTTTACAATTTAATAAAATATGTCTTATAATGAATAAGTTATTTTAAATGCATTATAATACCTAAAATCTAATATATTATGATGAATATTTTAATATTATTTTTTAAAAAGTTCCCTTATATTCTTATTTTTTATTATATTCAACCAAACCAACCCTACCTTACCAAACCCGACCCAACCCATACTTCAACCCAACCCATATCCAATCTCATATAGGGTCGGATACAGGTTGAACTACTTCAAACCCATACATACGCGGGTCGGATGAAGTATTTGGTCTAACCCGACCCAACCCATACTTTGTGCAGCCCTAACAGTTAAATAAAGAAATCTACAAAAATAGAGTTGGGACAGTGGCCTAGTTATAACTTTAGGTTCCATTTAGTTCTGTAATTCTGGAATATAAATGAGATACTCAGAAAATCCGAGTTCTTATTAATTAGTAGAAATAACTTTTAAGTTAAAAGATAGCAGTTTATAACTTTATATTTCTAGAAAGCTGTTTTGTCGGTCTGTATGCGACAAGCATATATATATCAGCTTGCGTTTGCAATATAAGTCGATCAATTTTGTAAAAATTAGCAGAATACGGTGTTCATTTTCACATGGTTCAACTTCACCATCAATAATAATATATTGCTGCAAGCAAACTATATCTTATATTTTGCTATTTGCTATTCAATATTCGTACCGATAAATGCCTCGGAATGTTGCTGCAGTTATTTCTAATGGGTTCTACAAGATGTCATACTTGAGAAGGTGTGATGGTGTATCATGTTTTGAGCGTGTTGTTGATGTAACAACTGACAACCTGATTAGAGAGGAGGCTAGCTCTAGCAGTGATAGAAACCGGGCATTCCTTGTGAAGGAGCGTAAGGTGTATTCCTATCTAAGTTTTTGCCTTTTTATCCCTTTTGGTTGTGATATACCGTTGATCGGTGAGATAATTCGTGCTTCAAGCACAGACATGAATTTCATGGAATCTGGACCAGCTGGCATTGAAAGCTCGAGATATGCTTATTCATTAAATTATGTTTAAACATCTACTGGTACGTATAAAATTTCATCATGGTTTGGTTCATAGATGGTATTGCCGAACAGGTTCTTCTTTTGTACTAGATGTATGCTAATCTTGAATCGAATATCAAAGGATTATCACTTAAGTTACTAGGTATACCTTCTCATTTTACTTGACTTTATTATATAGTTGGTGTGTTTATTTTTCATTACCTTTAATATATTTTCACATAAATGTTTGGATGTATGTTTCATGCATGAACTGGAGAAACTAATTATATTTATGTGCCTTTCAACTTAGTCCATATATCTCATTTACTTTTATCCCATTTTGAATATATCTCTTATTAACATCTCAGATAATCATATGTTAAAGATGTTAACTATTACCAGAAGTAGCATACTAATGTTGCTACAGGAGTTTAAATTTTATTAGTTATTGCAGTTCTCAGATGTTAACATCCTCAATAAGTTAGTATTTAAAATGGTAAGCTCCTCGATTTTCATGTTTCTTAATCAAATTCATAGAGAACGGATTTTTCCGCTCACAAAAAGCATTTTACATAATCTTTCTTCAGTTAAAATTATTCTCTATATACATAGCCTTGATAGTCCATGTGATATTTTCAAAGACTGGCTGTATTTGATTTTAATAGTGAAGAAAATAAAAGAACATAGAGTACCATGAATTATAGATTTAAAGTTGATATGCTCACAAATGCACAAATATGCTGATTATATATTGAAATTTTCTAAGCGTTGACATTTATTAATAATTAAATATACAATGGTATACATTGTGCAAATTATCACCAAGAATGCTGAGTTTTTGTGCGCACAACACAGTTTGATCTTGGTTGCAACTATGGGTATAGAATGAAGCTTTGAGCTAAAGTGGATTAATTTTTTCTTATACCCATGCAGATAATGTGAGATGGAGATTCAGGATGTAGAGTGAGTTGTAGGTCCTTATTTGACAAGAGTTGCTAGAAGTCCAAGGGCAGCTGCATGCATGAGAATGAATTAGTCAATAGATTGAGTAGCATAGTACCATGATTTGGTTTTTGTACAACCAATAAAACAAATTTCTCTCATACCAATTACTGAAAACACGATTTTTCAAATTAGTTTGTTTCCTTTGTTTGCATTTAGCCATTAGTTTTGCAATTGGTTTTTAGTTATTGGATTGCCTCCATTTGTATATTGATGTAGTACTTTCTGTTTATTGTTGTACTTTCATTGTGGTTTAAACTACTGTACATGCAAGTGGCATTTGGAAGCATCATCCCATGAACAGTCAATAATTGTGTCATTCACGGTTGAGTCCTATTTTGCCCTTCACTGGTACTTTATCAACATCTACCTTTTCCATATGTTTACCAATATAACACAACGCCTGCATTGGATATTATGGTTTACATGTTTTAAGCATATATTATATTACTGCACAAGCATTAATGGAAACAAAAGAGTTGTTTAAACCTTTCAGGCATTGGACCGATCTCTGAAACAAACACAACTTTGATTTAAACTTTTACAGATATTTTCATTTTTTCGTACAATGCAGTTAATTTTCATCAAATTTTTATTTAATAGGAAAAAGTTAACAAACACTTTTTTATACTATATGATCTAACGGTCGGTTTTTCCCACCGTCGTGCGGTAATACTAGTATATTTTAACGTGGCCTGGACAAAGAAACATAGCTCTAGTCTTATTAAGGTTAGGTAGTGATTTAGGTAATTAATTATTATTTTGTTCTTTTTATTAATTGCTGGAATACCGTATTAAATGTACAACGTTGACATACGATAACAGAATCGAATGGAATGAGTCACATCATGTCTAATATGAAGCTGAATTGGACGGAGATGGATCGAATCAATTTAGAAATAAATGGAATCAAGGTGAGTTTAACTCACTCAGTTTATCCCGTTTATATTTTATATAAGCTGGGTTTTTGTTTGTGTGCAATGGTTGCTGATGGGTGATGATTTGATAACTGTTTGTATGGATGCTGAATATATTGTTTTATATTCATCGACTAAATTAAACTTTGTTTAATTTAATCAAATTAAATCGTTATTTTAATGATTAGATCCCGAACAAAGTAACTTACCTTGTTGGTTACGTTTATAATAATATAAATGTATTAAATAAATAATTGGATGTTTGAATGGACGTTGTAAATTATTTGTTGACTGTTATTAGTCAAACTATTTATTTCTGTTTATCGTGATAAATATATAATCGTATTGAACTAGATGTAATCCATTTTGATGTAGGGAAGGGCAGGTTGGAGGGATCCAACCGGATTCCTCAAATACGTTGGTTATATTCAGATTATATTTTATGACCAGTATGATTGAATGATTGATTTACCGTTGGTCGTTGTATTTAAATTCAACATTCATTCGTTAACCAATGGGTGATATTGGTTGAGTAGTTGGCAATAGTTGGCCTAAAATGAATCATTTTATGAAAATTGTTTTACATTCAGGTAAATCAATAGAAATAAGGTTATAAAGATTTATTTTATAACCGAACGGATTTTGAAAACTATTTTATAGATTATTTGGATAAAGGTTTATACAAGAAATTTAATAATTATTTTTATCTTGTAAGTGTAAATCGAATATATAAAGTGAATTCTTATGTTAATGAGTTTTATAAGTCATTAGCATAAATTAACCAAATGGTCAAAGATTGAATTAATTGTTTCAAATAACAATTAATGGCGATTATTTAAATTAATTAGATTGTCAATTTAATTAAAGTGATTAACAGAAAGGACTAGTCAAATGGGTTAATGGATTAACCTTGTTTGAGTTAACTAAGTAAAATGTTTTAAACCAAGTTAGATTATAATAAATTATTGAATCATTAATTATTTTTAATCGATTATTATTATTATTTTAATTACTAGAAAAGAAAGATTGACTATTTATGTTGCAAAAGAACAAATTGATTTCTAAAGATGTTGGAATTTATTATTATTATTTTAATAATAATCAAAGTGATAAGTCTTGAAACGAAATTCTTTTAATGGAAGTTTATGAAGTTGAAAAGCCTCACGTGTAGTTAAATGAAACTGTAAGCGAATTTATATTTAATGTGAACTCCTATTAAGAATTCAATTAGTCGGATTTTATAAAATCCAAGTTAGGCATTTATAAAGGCAAATTATGAATGGATTAATGTTATAAGAGGCAGAACCAGTTCAAAATGGATTTGTAATCAAAAGGTAGTTAAAGGGAATTCAATAACTTAAAGAGGGGGAATATGGAAATATTTTTATTCAAGAAAGTGTGATTTTGCGAATGTGAAGAAGAGTTTTTCAAAAGAAAATAGATGAGGTTAAAAACCATGTTTAAAATCGTATAGTAATTAGAAGTGTTAGGATATTTATTGGAAAGAGGTTTCGTTGCTAAACTCATATCTATTCGGAAGATAAGAATGTTGTCATCTCAAGGTCCGAGAGGTAAATAAAATACCCCAACTTGAACAGCTTCATGACTATCCAAGAATGATATTAGTTTAGAAACGAGGATAGTTGAGGGAATTAAATTAATATTTCCATAAAGGATATCATTAACTATATTTGGAAAGTTATAAGCTGAATAAATTGTTATGGAAATAAAAGGAGGGTTAGTGAAAATATAACGATGTGTTCGAGATTAAGATGAGTTTAAACAAGTTTATTCAAAGTAGAAATGTTAGTCATTATTGTCGAGAAATGAAACAAAAGTGATGTTGTAATAGTATTTTACGTAAAATTTAATTGAACCCAAAGTGAGGATATATATATCTTATCTAATTTCCAGTAATTAAGTTAGCTTTGCGAATACTTGTGAAATAAGAAGTTAAAATTATATTCTAGGTGTTGAAAGAGTTAAGAGTTTTAAATTTATCTTCGTTAATTATTTTTAATTACAAAGACCAAGTGCTGCTGAGTACTAAACTAGAGAATTCGTTTTACTTTTATGGATGATGGTTGTTTATTTTGATAGTTACATCACCGACTATCAAAATCTGGCCAAATTGATTATTGGAACGGAAAGACCGGGATCAAATTTATATTCGGAAACCATTCCAACCAGCAAATACGTAAACGTTGAAGATATTCAAAAGCTGATCGAGATGGAGCAATTGAAGACCGTGGATCTTCATAAGCGGAAGGATTGCTTTCTAATTTATTTGACTTGCAACCAGAGGTTTTCTAACGTGATTCGGTCGTGATTGAGATTTTGCGGGTTGCAAGGACTACTTGCTATTGATCCTTTGGATGCAGTAGGAGGGTGCCTTTGGTTCATCCAGTTCCTGGATGACTTGTATGGATGAGTGTCTGACAGAGTATTTCTTGAAAACCACATACTCTTATTTTTACAAATATACCAAGTTGGTGGCAAAGAATGACACTTCTTTTATATCCAGAGTATATTTGTGGACGTCAATTTGTGATTTGACAGATCTGACGATGTGGCATTCAAAGTGCATGGAGGACAGATGATCAAAAGATAGTTATAACCTCAAGCCTCATCTACCGGGAAATGACAGAAATCGGGCAGGCAGCATGGCTATGTGGGTCGCTCCCATTAGGGTGTATAATCACCTACTTAGAGAAATTCCTTTTGCTTCTTTAATCTATCGATGTTATTCCTTTCGGGAAACGGTTGTTGATCCCAACCGTTGGTGATATACATTCGATACACTCAAGCGAAATGAGTGGTCGGTCATGTGTGGGCCGGGTTGCATGACGTTCTTGTTGAACCCAGTGTATTTCCATTTAGAGATACACTATCAAAAGGTGGTTCCATACCTTGTCATAGTCGTAATCTAATCTCCAGTAAGCACCCGCGGTTTTGATTGTATAATATATATATATATATATATATGTGGAGCGTGAGATGCAAGCGTTCCATTAGATTGTTATTTATTTGTATTTAGACACTATTATAATATCAGACAAGATATGATTTCAAAAACTGATTTGGGTTATAGTAAGGTAAAAACTGTCCGTGTTTATGTGTGGGCTAGTCTTACTATTATCCTTTTCTTTCAAAAAGGATTTTTGAACCATAAAATCAATATGGATGTTATATAAACTTAGCGAGTTTTCTCACTCTGGTTCACCAGACTGACCCGTCGTTTGTAATGCTCGGGTTAGCCCGGTTTACAGTTCAGGTTATCGAATGTTGTGAAGTCCAGAGACGAGATGGAGGAGTTCAGACATATAATATTATCTAGTATTTTTCCGCTGTGTGTGGTATATAAGGATAGGTTATTATAACTATTCAGATTGGTTGACTATTGTACTCTGATGATTGTAAGTATACATTTTTCCAAGTTCAATAAAGATTTAATTTTATATCATATTTTATTCCGCTGCGATGTGAGATTGTATGGTGTTGGTTCTTCTTCTTATTTTTCTATTCTAATATTTCTTTCTAATCTCATCCTCTAAATTCTTCCTATTAGTTCCGGTATTTCCGATGCTTGAATATCGGCATGGTGTTTTTGTGTCGATTTTCGGGGTCGAAAATCTCTGTTCGTTACAAAGTGCATACGTTTCTGCATATTTTTTATGTGTAGAAAAATTAGCTTATCCATGAATGTTAGAAGATATGTCTACAATTATTAACTGAATATTTGCTTCTATGTTCGCAATATTTTGCACATTGTTTTATTTTCATTTGCTTATTTTTCATACTTACAATTTTATGAATTTTTTATAGAACAATGAAACAAATAAGCACAAATCAAAATCATTACAGTAAACTAATTATAAGGAGCAGCTTTACAATTGCTTTTGCATAGGCATCCGCCTTATTTTAAGTTTGATTCCAGATTACATGGCTAATGTTCGCTTTTGTATGAGTACGAATGTTCATTTTGAAGGAAAGTTATATGACAGCCCTATTTCATGGCATCTCTTTTGTACACAAAGCACAACTATCCATTTATATTTACATAATTAGTGAGCAGGATAGACAGTTAGTGGGAAGAAAGAAAAAGTGAATTGTGTAATTTATGGGTGATATAATTTTTGGGGTTCAACAAACCACTCCTTCATTCTAATGTCTTAAAAATTTGGACTTTTTGACAATATATCCTTTATTCTCAAATATAGTACATGAAAAACTTTCTCAGAAATAAATTCTGAATATGCACCTCTAAAATTACGTTCCATAAGTTTTCCCCTTCGTTCTTTTTCAAAACTCAATTTTGCACTTGATCCGAACTCGTTATGATTAAAGTTAAAAATATACCATTTGAATGCTTGATTTTTTGTATTGGCCTTAATGTCTTAATGTGATGACTGCTATGTACAATTGGTACTCATATAACCCAATAATGCATTATACAAGCATCTAATCAATGCATGATAATTTCCTAGAGAGAAAAATGAGAATAGATAATAAGGGATGAGAATATAAGAAGAGAAAAGGAAAGAAATGCCAAATACAAATACATAACATGCCGCATATCTCATAGCGAATCAGATAAATATAATAGAAATCACGGATATAAAACATACAAGACAGTAATAATTATACAAATCACATAATCAAAGTATATTGGCTCATACAACCTAATGTAAATAGATTTTATGCAAGGGATAAACAAACTCACCGACAAACTATCTCTAATAATAGACAACATTGTCATGACTATACATGTCACATAGCGGGATAAACAATAACACAAGTACAATATAAAAAGACGTCACCTCTTGCTAATGCCCGTTTTTCGTAGCTCCAGATCACTCTTACCCTGCTACAGAGCCTGCCTATCGGAGTTTTTCATGAGTACGTAAGATAATAAGAGGAAATATAAAACCTTAGGTTAGACAATAGTCAGGTGTGATCAATAAATAAATCTCAAAATATTGTAAAAGTCCTAATAATTAATGGACCAAAATTATGAAAATCCATACCTGACATGTCCATGCATCCATAGAGTTAGCACATAAAAATATGTACTACTCTATGATAATTATTTTAGGTGTACCCTACGTAAAATTATTGAGGTGTCTAAATGTCTACATCAACGCTAATTATATGTGTCAGTGTTATCTACATCAAGTGGCATCCCTAAAAGCATAAACGACTAAGCAGACATATCATACGTCATCCATCCTTGCATTTACTCACCCAGTGCATTGAATATATTGTACATTTGGTTCCATGGTAGTTGCACCGAATCCAAATAGCTCTGAGATTAAACAACCTACATCTGGTTGAGAATGAGTGTAAATAATAGTCACAAGTCCCCCTGGATAAACAACCTACAGTCTAGATGAATGTCCGTTAGGCAGTCTCCAAATTAGTTAAATACACATCAAGTGAAAATTATTGACATTCGTTGTGAAATCCAAGATTGATCTGACTCCATGCTCTAATATTGCTTCATCCTCGGATTAGTCCATATGCATCATTGTTCCTTCACAAATTCATCTCATCTTGTTCGAGTCTTATTTGTGCACTCATTCAGTATAGACCAAACTTCTGTTTGATCAATAAGCACCAACAACTCTAAAATATGAGATCTTTTTCTAATACCAAGTCGCCTACGAACAATATTTTACCTAACTAAGCAAACAATCATCCATGTAACCAATAATGATATAATTAATTAAATTAACAAACAAATATCCATAATAGCATCCATAAAAAAGTTAAAATCTATTTAAAATGATTGGTGTGGATTTAATGTCAAATTAGTTTAATTCTAGCTATAATGTCAAAATAACAGTGACACACAAATGGATAAAATGGTGAAATTCATATTTAAACTAATCAAGTATCTTTTTAATTATTTTTATTCATTATTAAATAGGTTCAACTATTCTATAAATTGTAATTTAAGGTTTTAAATAAACTGGAAATGTCTGATATTTACTGTACAAATAATTATAGATCAATGGGAGATAATATCACTTACATTAGCTAAATCAGCGCAAGTAAGTGCCAAAACGTAGAGATCGCCAGTACGAGTCTAATGGAAGAAACAATGTCCAAATCTGACATCGTATGCCAAAGATGTTCAATATATAAGTTTTGCGATTATTTAAACAAAATTAAGTAGCTTAAATGTGATTAACTAAACTAATTACCCATTCATAATCCTTTCTTCCTCAATTTCAAAAGTATGTACAGGCATATGCAGTCACCTACTTCTTTCAAACTTCTCTCCTTGATTTCTCTCAAGTTACTTCATGAAATTAACCCCCATCAATTTTTGCAAACTCCACTTCGTAAGAGCTCCACGAGATCCCAAAATGACGAGACTCGGCTTCCTTTCCTAGAACGCGTCCTGAAGGTCCGAACACTTCCTTGTTTGATGCATTTTGCATAAGTGCACGAATCTTAATGAAAGTATGCTAAATGTGAGGAGAAATGCAATGCATTCAAATCAATGAATCGTTGCTCGAATCAATGGTTATCTTGAACCCTAGTTCATGGCTTATGCATACCAATCCTTATAAGATATATATATATATATTTGATTTACACAAACTAAGCAAATTCGATATTTTTAGGCATACAAATTCATATTTAACACAAATGAAATAAATATGATATTTTTAACAATGAATATATTTCCCACTCACCTGAAAACTATTCAAATTTGAACACAACATTTAGGCCTATAATTCCAAATCTTGCAGATCTACTACATGTATAAATAGGAATACAAATATACACATTTAGATTTGTAAATCTAAAAGAAAAATTAGAAAAAGAAAAGGAAAACTAAAAATAGAGATTACCTATATGTAGAACCAACTCTTTTACACAAATCAAGATTCAATATCTCCAATCCTTGTTTATTTGATTTGAATATGTTTAGAATTTAGAATTTTAGAAGATATTGGAGAAAGGAAAATGGCAGAGCTTTGCTACTGCCTTCATAAATGTGTGTAAAAGAGTAGTGGTCTAGCCATTTATTTAGACGCTGAAATGACCCTGAACTATTAGATTATTTTTTAAAAAATCCTTTCATATATATAATATTTTATATAACTTAAAACTCTAGCTACCACAAGAGCAGCGACCTGCAGGTCGCAGGGGCGGTCAATTTCCTGGTCAACCCCCTGGTTAAACCCGCGGTCGACCCCTAAGTCAACCTGCTTCCTGTAGGAGGCGGGGTAATAAATGACAACATTTGTTGACAAATTACATAGACATATATATATATATATATATTATTTAATTGTTTCCATCTGTTTTCGTATTTCATTCGTAACTTTTTCATACTGACTCCATTCGTAAAGTTACAAACATGAAACTTGACCAGAATTCCATCACGAAAGCAACAATATAAGTTTCAAGGTAAAATTCCATTGTTTTCCATTGTTTTCAAAAATTCCATTTTCGGAACTAAACTAAATAATTAATTTAACAATTGCTAGGTTTCGGGGTGTTACAGGATGAGGTAGGCATTAAATAGAAAGATTTAATGTTGAAGGAGAAGGATGCAGAAGGAAACGATATCACTACTAGGGAGAAGGAACCTTCATTCAAGGATAGGGTTAAGTCTAAGGGTTCATCTTAGTGTGGCAAGTTCCCAGCTCATAAGAAAACGAAGAGCGTGACAGATGAGCCAGAGGTTGCTAGTAGTTTCGGGCAAACTGCAGTTGTTCCTACCGACACTAGTCCTTTTGTTGGAAAGCCAAGAGACCTAGGTAATTGATCCTCAATATGGGGAAGGACTCAAAGCGAAGCAAGAAGGAGTTGCACAAGGCATCAGATTAGAGTTTCTTTCCTTTCTTTTTGTAGTCGTGTACAACTCGCATTTTGTTTTTCTTTGCCCAGGATTGTACGAGTGCCGACCCCCGCTATTTGGATACATTGCGTCTTCTACAAAAATATTGTATAGTAATAATATGTTATCGTTTTTTCAGATAGAACTTTGTTGTAAGTTCAGTATTTCGGCACTTCCAATACTTCTTTGTCTTTATATTGTTTCGTACTTTTTGAAGAATTGGCTTATTTTAGCAAGTCTTCTTGTTTGTCGCATAGGTCTGTTTTATGCATTATTCCAGGGACTTTAATGTCAATGTAGGTGGTAGTTCCCCTCACATTATAGGTCTACCTACATTCCTTTAGACTTGCTTTCTTGAGTTATTATTCCTCCACTTTAATATAATTGCAGAGCCATCGATCGTTGAGAATATACTTTTAACTCGAGGCTTGTTCTAGCGCTTTGTAACTTGGTCATTTTGTTCTTCAACCTTTGAGTTCCTTTGGCTTGTGGGCCTTAGATTGCCTTTGGTCATGTTTGCATAGTTTAACAAATTGAGTTTTGGGTTGATATCCGAGGACCCGATAGCTTTAGGATGAGATTCTCACTACAAGATAAATTTTTAATCAGGATTCAACGATCTGATGAACTTGGAGTAAATTTATCACCACACGATAAGAAGTTTGGGGTGGCATTGATTGTTTTATGTCCCCAGTTCTAAGGTATATAGCTAGCATTGATCGGATATGTTCCTCGATGCGGTAAGATCTCCTGCATAGGTTAGGTTTCATGCCTCAACAATGGTGAGGACTTCTTCATGCCTCAATGGTAGTGAGGACTTTTGGGCCTTCGTGGCGGTGAGGAATTTTTGTGTCTCAACGATGGTGAGGGCTTTGTGTGCTTAAACATTGGTGAGGGCTTAGTGTACCTCAGCGATGGTGATGGCATTATATGCCTTAATATTGGTAAGGGCTTTGTGTGCTTAACGATGGTGACGGATTTGTGTTCCTCAACATTCGTGAGCGATTTTAGTGCCTCAACATTGTGAGGGATTTGTATGCCTCAGTGTTGGTGAGAGATTTTGGTGGTTCGATGATGGAGAGGGCTTTTGGTGCCTTAGCGATGGTGAGGGCTTTGCGTGCCTCGATGTTGGTGAGGGCTTTGTGTGCCTTAATGATGATGAGAGATTTTGGTCACCACCATTCAATCCCTGCCTCTTCTTTCTATGTTGCACAACAAATATTTGTCGGTTATGATCCCAAAGGAGGGAATTTATAGGTAACTGCAGGCTTTGGAATGAAGTTCGATGGCACTTCGTTTGGTTATTCTAGCATATTTTTTTGCACTCGAGGATTCCTCCATGGTTACTCCAAATCTAGGAGCATGTATTGTATTTTTCATGCAAGCGATTTTAGATGCGGGCGGACGATTTTGTTATTTTGATTACTGCAAAGTGCTTTGAATTTCATAGAGTTTGTATAGATAAAAGATTAATGCTTCTAAACCTATAATTTCAAACTAATTTCAGACCTTTAAAAAATACACAATTCCAATGGTTCAGAAGCAATTTTTTTAATATTCAATGAAAATAAGTCTAAGTACAACGCCCTTAATGAATATGGGTGGCTTATTTTGTAAGAAAATAACAAAGATCCGAATTTTTGAAAAAATAAGGTCGTAAAATGGTTGTTGTTCCAAGCTCAAGGTACTAGTGTTCCATCTATTGTTGTGAGCTTGAAAGTCCTATCTGAAAGCTTCTGACGATGACATAGGGCCTTACCCACTTTGGTTTGAATACTCCAAATTGTTTTAGGATGAGGCCTCCGACTTTGAAAAATATATTACGAACTTTAGCATTGAAGTGCCTTGCTACCCTCTTTTGGTGCACTGCAATTCTTAGTACTTCTTCTTTTCTTCTCTATTGATTTGATCAAGAGCTTCGAGTAGTAACTATTCATTCTCTTCCTGGTTGAAATGCATTCGCCAGTGGGTAGGTACTTCTAGCTCTATCGAGATCATTGCTTCTGAATCGTATATCAAAGAGAAAGGGGCATGTCCAATCGTAAAATTATGACTTGTTTGATAAGATAATGATGCAAGTGGGAGCTCATCAACTCAACCTTCTTTTGCCTTCATGAGTCACTATTTAATGGTGGATTTGATGATCTTGATTATTGCTTTAACTTGCTTGTTAGCCTACGAACGTGCCACTGTTGCAAATCTTTTTTCAATGTGGAACCTCTTACGGAAATCCTGGAACTCAATGCTTTAAAATTGGGTTCCATTATCAGTCACAATCTTCAATGGTACTCCAAATCTACAAATAAGGCTTTTAGTCACGAAGTTATTAAGTTTCTTAGTCATACCCATGGCCAACAGTTTCGATGCGTCCTACTTTGTGAAATAATATAAAGTGACTACTGCATGTTGAGCCTAGGCTTTGGCTATTAGGAGCATTACTATAAATACACTGCAAATAACTACGGGCTAACTACTTGCGTCAAGCCTGTGGAGGGGGATCTTGGAATCTTAGAGAATTTTTGAAATCTATCACATTCTATCTTTATTCGGTTGAGTCTCTGTTTAGTCTGGCCAGAAATATCCATATCGCAATACCTTTTTGCCTAAAGTTTGGCCTCTAGAGTGTTCACCACATTCTCCCTTGTGTGTCTCCATGAGTGTTTTCTCAGCTTCATCCCATGTCATACATCTAGTAGTAATATTGAGAAGCCCGATCTGTAAAGTCTCCCATCCTGCATAACGAGTCTTTGTGCTTTCCGAAGAACATTCTTTCATGTCGTTGGGTTCATGGGTAGTGTTCAATGATAAGATACTGCTTAATCGAGGTCATCCACGATTCTGGTTCTTCGGTCTTTTCCATAAGCCATTTTACGTCCATCTCGTCAATGCTCGAATTAGTTAGGACCTCCATTGGCACTAAACCTAAGGGATGAGCTTCTCCATAACTGGCATACTTAGCGAGCGAACCAGTCTTCATGTTCTCCTCTCGGGGAATGTGAGTGATGACATAATGCTCGAAATTGTTCAGAAATTCCTAAGTCTTTAATAAGTATGGGGGTAGATTTCCTCCCTTTGCCTGGAATTTCCTCTAGACTAGAGTAATGAAATGTTGCGAGTCACTAAAGATTTGTAAAGTTCAAATGTTCAATTCTTTTACTATCTTCAACCCTATTATAAGCCCTTCATTTTTAGCTTCAGTATTGATCGCAGGAAACTCCAATCTTAGGACATAATATATGAATCGTCCTTTGAGAGTCTCCAACACAACTTTCGCTCCTGAACAATATTCATTCTCTATGCCGTCGATAAACAATTTCCACTGCACAACCACTTGAGTTACTTCCTCCTCTTCGGCTTCCCTGATAACGAAATTAGCGATGAAATCCGTCAATGCTTGGCCTTTAGTCATCTTTCGAGGATGATATGTTACATCATACTGACTCAATTCCATGTTATATTTCAGTAATCTCCCTAAATTTTCGAGGTGTAATATAACTAGCTTCTTGGTTGATCGGTAAGCACTTTTACAGGATGATCCTGGAAGCAAGGTTGCAATTCTGTTGATGCTATTAGTAAGCAATAATCAAGTTTTTCCAACTTTGGGTAATTTCTTTCCTCATCCTTTGCCGACGTAGTGTACTGACCACTGAACTAGGGCTTCCTCTCGTAGGAGCACGACAATCAGAGCATGGGGGGACACAACAAAATAAATGAGCATGTCTTCACCATCCAATGGTTTGGAAAGCATCAACAGAGCTTCCATATGTATAAGAAACTCCTCAGAGGCCTTTTGTGATTCAATATTCTATTTGACATTTTTCTTTCCCTTTTTAATGGGGTAAAAGATCGATATGCTATTGTACATGACCTTCGAGATGAAACGGCTTAGGGACACAATCTTGTCATTCAAGCTTTGAAGTTCTCTCTAATTTTTAGAGCCTGAATATTCCTCAATGTTGTACTCTGTGTCGATTTGGCATCGATTCCTCGAGCGCTTACCATGAATCCCATAAATTTTCAGGAGGAGACCCCAAAAGAGCATTTTAGGGGTTCAATTTCATTCCATTCTTTCTCAATATCTCAAATATTTTATCCATATTATCCATATGATCTGCCGCTACACGGGACTTTAACAAATATCATCTATGCTGACTTCCATGATTTTGCCAGTCTATTGTTACACGTTATATTCAAGAGTTGTTGGTAGATTGCATTAGCATTCGTAAGTCCGAATGACATCACTCGATTATGGTATAATGGTTGATAAAACTTGTATTTCCTTATCCAACCATTACACCAAAACAGTCATTTCGTAACATTTTTTTAGCTGCCAATACTTATTCAAGTTGTAGATAAATCACAATAATAAGTGTTGTTCAACAAAAAAATGTGACTGAAAATGCGCATCTGCGGCTTCTTTTTAGGCTAACACATATTTGGGTTGAAAACATGGTAATATTGAAACAAGTTGAACGTTATTAGGGAAAAAAAGGTTAATGACCGTCTTATCCCTGATTCATAGCTCCTCAATGCTTGTAAACGCATTTTCATTCATTAACTGCATACACGTTAAATTGAACAGCCTTAAAAAAATTGCAAATCTTTTTCTCCTTCAGCAGAACCTAAATCATACACTCCTTCAAACGGATCAGAATCTTATTTTGCTTCAATTGACTCTTCTTCAAGTGAATCGACCTCTCCTTCAGGCGATTCGATTTTGAGCTTGTCAGTGCTGATACACAATCTACGTAAGAAGTTTTGAGCTTTTATTTTTTTTAAAGTCAGATAGCTTTTATATAAAATCAATGAGTGAAGTGACAATAACGTTCATGGCTTGTCAACACTACATATTTTTATAATGTTGGTCATGAATCCTGGGATAGAACCTGATGAAATTCAGCGAATGGTGTACATATTAACCATAAGCTTGCTTAGGTCAACTTATTGCCTAATGTTCACCTACATTAATTTACTCAATATGTGTATGTGTGTGTTATCATAAATTTTTTTATGGGAAAATTTTATGGTTTAGGCCACCTTTGAGAAGTTAAAATGGAAATAGGTCAGTTTTACAGAAGTATACCACTTTTTATTGAACTGGCGGCATCTTAGATGTCGCAAGTTCAATTTTTTTTCAAAAGCAGCATATGTGATGCCGCTTTAACATTACACGTTAGTGTTATCCCTGATAACGCTAGTTTGCATTATCTAGGATAACGCCCAGAAGGGTATAACCCTTCTGTCGCTTTCCTCCCTCTCATTTCCTCCCCCCTTCTATTTTTAGCAAATACGAAAATTAGAACCCCTAATTCAATTTTAGCCCAAAAATCGAATTTTTCCTCTAAAATTAACTTTAATGGCCTCCTCTTCTTCTCAACCATCTCTTATTAGTAAGTTTACCTTACTTGCTTGAGTTAAGTTTGAAAATTTTGAAATCTAGGGTTTTCATGTTTAGGGATTTTACTCTAATCCCTTCTTTTGTGGAATGGATGTGTTTTTAAGTTCCTATGGTGTACAAGTTATAGTTTACATCAACAATTTCATGATTTTGTGTTCAGTATGTGTATGTTTAAAGTTAATTTAGTGATTAAAGTTGATATTATGCATATTTAGTATGTGTATGAGTACCTGTGTGTACACGTGCATGTGTATCCTCATAGTATGTGATGTAAGAGAATGTGGTCAAACGAATTTTGAAAATATTGAAGTGTGATAGAATGTGGAATGAGATGGTCGAGTCTTGGTTGTGTATTGTATATGATAATATGAGATTGTAGAATGTGAACTGTGGATCGTGGAATGGAAAATCGTAAGTTAGTTTTGTATTTGTCGATTGAGTAATGTACTAATGCATGCATCTTAAATGTTTAAAGATTATGAAGAGATGGAAGCTAGACCAGTCGTTCCAACCTGGATTGTTGATCCAAGGCATATGAAGCAGATGAAGCCTCACTAAACTGAAGGTTTTAACTTAATTTCTCTTCTACGAATATACTGGGTGATTCACCAAGTGGATGCATTTTAGCTCACGCACAGGGTCGGATCTTCATGCTTATTAGCTTTATTCAAGTGTCAAATGCTGCTTCACCTAACATTACGAAAAAGCTGCTTTCACTCGCAACTTCTTGCAGTTCAGCAATGTATTTTGAAGCAACTTTTACTTTCTTTGAAGCATACCTATAGATTTATGTTGTTGTAGGGAAGTGTATTCATGGAGTTATTTGTTTTTCCTTTGCAACAAAAGAAATATATATAACCCCATGAAATCACTTCCCATGTATAGTAGCACAAATTTATATTACTTGCACTACACAGTCTGCTTTAAAGAAAGTAAAAGTTGCTTCAAAGTACATTGTTGAACCGCAAGCAGTTGCAAGTGAAAGCAGCTTTTTCGTACGGTTAGGTGAAGTAACATTTGACACTTGAATAAAGCTAATAAGCATGAAGACTCGATCCAGGTGTGTGAGCTAAAATGCATCCACCTGGTGGATCACCCGGTATATTCGTAGTAGTGAAATTGATAGATCATAATGGTTGTATAATATTAAGATCAAATAGGTAGAACCTAAAGGTCGTTATGTAATTTGGATATGGTTATGTTTTGTTGGTGGATATGTAGTTGTCATGTTGGCCAAAAAGCATACGCTGATTGCTTACTCGTTTTGTATTTTGCTTTGTCAGCGCTTTGTGTTGCGGCAGCCGAAATATGCTAACTGCCTCTTTTGGAGGCAACGAGCAACCAATAGAGCGGTATCTCAGATAACGCTCGCTAGCTTATCACCGCTAAATAAAATGCTTACTGCCTCCTCAAGAGGCAATGAGCAATCAACAGAGCGGTATCTCGGATGACGCTCACTAGCGTTATCTGAGATACCGCTAAATAAAATGCTCACTGCCTCCAGAGGAGACAGAGAAAACTTGAGTTGGCGTTATCTGAAATACCGCTCATGGGCACTACCTGAGATAATGCCAAATCAAGTTCCCTCTACCTATCCTAAGTTGTTTTCATCTACCTTTTCACCTACTTTCATTATTTCCTTTCTCTCTTGTGCGTTCCCAAAACTCCCAAAGTGGCAACCTAATTTTCTACCTTGTCTCTATTTCAAAAAACTACCAATTTGCATCTTAGTATTTGCGATTGAGCTGGAAATTAGGTTAGGTTTTACATCCAAGTTCTATAATAAGTCAAAGATTTTGTTTCTCTTGCTATTATACTTTTGTTTCTCTATAGTTCTAATATATAGCTATTATACTTTTGTTGTAGGTAAAATAATGGATAATTGGGAAATTGATGATGAGACAATGACGAAAATATATGACGACTTGGAAAAAAATCGTATTGGTGGGGAAGTAATGTCGTATCACAGCATACATGCGCTTCATAGCGTACCACCTCCTTAAGTGTATTGTAATTGTGGTGCAAAATGCGACATAGTTGTTTGCAGAAATGACACGAATGCAGAACATCGTTTCTACCGTTGCAAATATTATGAGGATCATAAAATTCGACTTAAACAAGTTCCATGTTGCAATTTTTTCAAATGGATGGATCCTAAGATGTGTCCTAGAGGGGTTGAATACACATTGGAGATGCAAGTAGAGAATAAACAACTGCATCAACAAGTTTTAGAGTACATGAATGCGTTGATGAATCGAGGATACAACTTTACAGAGTACCTTCCTAGTGGATCAGGTGCTGGACCAAGTAATAGGAAGTAACTATATTGTGAACGTGTTATAATTCTATTAATTATGGACTTTATGTAATATGATGAAGAATTCATGTACTGAATTAAGTCGTATTAGTTATGAATGAAACTCAAATGAATTATGTAATATTAAAAGGTTATAAGTACTACAAAGATAATACAAATACATGAATTTATATAGCTGAAGTACAATGATTCTTCTTATGACCAGCAATACCGTATATGCTGCACCTATTTCCTTTTGAAGTTTGACTTTCGTCTATAGTATTTTTTAATCTGGTGGACTTTGGCCGTCCAGGTGGCCTTTTCATTAGAGGAAGTAGTACCAGCTGATTATCCATTAATGACCAATATCGCTTATCCCTAACAGGGTGAAATTCCGACATGTACGCAACTAGGTATTTCGTGGTTGTATGGTACGGTGAAGCGAAATCATGAATAGTTCTATTAGCTTCAGTTGAAACTAACGAACTTGTCGCCATTACATGCATACAAGGTAAATGTTGTAGCAAAGGAATATTGCATGTACAAGAGAAAGTGTCATCGTTGATTAGCACTTTGAATCCATCCCCAAAACATTGCACCACAGACCATTCTACCAGGTTAAATCGAATTATCCTTATGCGTTTTGCTCAACGGATCTTTCAGCAATCTTTGTTTCCCATTTAGATGTAAGTTTGGTTTTAAGGCTTCGTGTTGTTTTTCTTCGTTGACAAAAATAATCTACCGATCGGAAAAAAGTATGAGCAAACAGTGCTTTCACAAGTAATGATTGTTCCCCTTTCAATACACCATTAAAGCTTTCTGAAGAGTTTGTGGTCATTACACGAAATCAACCACCATCATCTTTGCAAAGAGCCCAATTTTCCTCTTTCCCCTGTAAACTTTTTTCAATCCAATTATGCGCCCTTTGGCTAATGTTTTTTATTTCTTCACGAAATATTTTATAGTTTTCGACTTCCTCCAAGACACAAGCTGCAACATAAAATATCCCGGTCGGTCTTTTTTCTTTGAAACCAATAGCTTGAAATTTAGGCTTGAGATGTCTGGCACAAAAACGATGCTTATGAGGTAAACGCCACTTTGTTTCCGACGCAATCGGTATACCCTTCATTTTGTCAGAAATAAAAGTAATTCGACGACTGTTAACGGTGTGAATAAAGTGGTGCATGCAACCAAAAAATCAACCCCAACTATCCACAGATTCTAAATTAACAATCGCATAAGCCAAAGGATATAGATGGTCATCTGCATCAACAGCAGTAGGTACTAGCAATATTCCTTTGTATTTTCCGTATAAACGTGTACCATTAATACACAGTAATGGACGACAATGTACGAATCCTTCAATGCATGGTCCAAATGCCCAAAAAGCACGTTCAAACACTCAAAGATAAAAATAAAATGATGACAATTTTGGGTATTCACTTAATTTTATTTGGTATAGGTGCTTTTCTTTTAGTATTCAAGGCTCTTTATTTTGGAGGTGTATATGTTACTTGGGCACCGGGGGGAAGGGGGATGTAAGAAAAATTACCAATTTGACACTTAGCCCAAGTGTTATATTTGGTTATTTACTAATATTGCCCATAATAATATCCCCTATGCTTCCCGAATTAGTTCTTGCAACTTCTGTGAAATATTGCCTTAAGGTGCTATATGATTCCGCCCAATCACCATATTTTTTTTCGACGGCCTTACTCAACGCTCTCCACACCTTTATATAACTAATCTTAACAGACAATTGTTCCTCCACTAATACCTGTATAGTGCCAGCGGTCATATTCAAATCAAATTTTATGAACGGTAAGATCTTCGAAACCAGAAATGACGGCGTTGTCTACTTGTGATTTGCGTTAACCGTTGATATCACGCATTTGTGTTAGCTTGGATATTTTCTTACAATCCACCAACTTTGATCGGACTTTTTTGAAACAATCGCATGAATTCTCCATGGACAATTAACATCGACATTATAAATAGCAGTATATTTGATTTTATTGGACTTGGTAGGTTTGAAGGAGATAAAATGAAAAATTGACTACTCACTTAATTGTTGTTTGAAATTTTCTTTCATTTCAAAATCATACCGACTTTGAAACCATTTTGGACACTGAATGTGGAAAATATCTCACTTTTAAAATTGAATATATGCAACGATTGACTTCACTGTTAATTGGGCCGAACTTAAGTCATCATCAAAGGGAACTTCCATTTCATTCTCATCGTTATCTTCAGCAGATCTATCTTCCAAATCAACAAAATCATATTCTAATGGTTCGTTATTTACTTGCATGTTACCTATCCAAGAAACGTCATTCTCTGGTATGCTCACTACATCCATACTATTAATGGAGGGATCCTCATACTCCCCTTCATCTATTCCAACCGCTTCCTTTTCAGTATTGTCTATTGCCTTATTTGCTAAAATGACCTCGTTTACTACTTGGGTATTTGATTGTGTAGCAATGTCGTGGATTTGAGCACTGAAGATTCAAAAAAATGACACATGAGAACTATATGTATTACTTCACATACAAAATCAACAAGTTAACTGTAATTATTTCACATACTTTTGACTTAAATTTTGTAACTTAGAGCGTATAGGATGCAAGAAACGGGACATATAATAATTAGACGGTCCAGCGGAGCAAAAAGGATTCAATTGTTGAGTAACAAAACTATATACAAACAAAGTACTTAAGAACTACAATAATAACGTATTCTTATAGATCCAAGAAATAACCAAAATGCAGTCAACCTTTCCATCATATGTGTGAAAGTTCCTTGAGTTGAATTGAGTTCATTATATCGAATATCATGTTGATAGCTTGTACACGGCGGAAAACCAAAGGATGTAGTATTAAAGCTCGAAGGATTAAAGCTCGACAATACATTTGGATGACAAATTCTATCATCAATATTCTGACATTCAAGGTTATCTTCTACTGGAGCAGGTTCTTCTGCTACTTGAACTCTTTTTCTCTTTATAACATAAAGCTCTATGAATTTCGTTGTCGTTGAAAATATTATATCCACATCATCATCGGCTATTTTAATGGCTTTCGATCTAGAATCCGTAGGCCAGTTACATACCAAATCAATGTCAAAATCATCGGATTTAAGCTTAGTCGATTTATATACCTAATCTTTCAACTGAACCACGTTACATCCTCAAACTACTTTTGTTGGTTTATACGACCCTCCAACATATTTGCCAAGGTTATCATCGTCTACCACTAATTCACCATCATAATAACATATGATAGGAATACATTTAGGAATCATTCTATATACAAAACAACAATAATTTCACTATGTATAACGAACCAACTTTCACAACAAACCTAAAATCAAATATTATAAAACTATAATGTTTATAGCCATACCTTGAACACAAAATGAGATCTATAACTTGTTGATTGATGAGTAGAACTTCTAAAAAAAGTATGATTCTAATATTTTAGGAGTTTTATAAAATGGGAGAAGGATTTTTTTTTTTTTTTTTTTTGAAGTGGAGTTGTGAAAGAAGGAAGGAGGAAACGGGAGAGGAAAAAAGGGGGCTGAAGGGTTATTGGCCTTTGGGTGTTATCCAAGATGACACCACTTCAAAATTTAATCAATGAAGGCGTGATCCCATATGCCGCCTTTGTTAAAAAAATAATTGAACTGGCGTCATCTGAGATAACGCCGGTATAAAAAAAGTGGCCTATATCTGTAATTAGTTTTGAAACAAGCTTATTCCCTGTTATTACTTTTCGAAACTAGCGTAAATTAAAAAAAATCCATTTTTTGTGTGCATATATGTTGTTCTCCATCTTTATCATCCAAAGCAATAGTATAATGTAGAAGGGTATTTTCACATGCCGTTTGTTTACATCATTCAGAATTTGATTAATTAAACTTTACTACTATATTCCTGTTGATATCAGAGAAAACCTTCAACACTCAAACAGAAGCTGAAAAACTTCGATACTTTATTACATAGTCTGCCATATTCCTTCTCTAATTGTTCAGATCCACTTCATAACAGAAGCTAGATTAACGTCCCTCTTCCTTGAACTGCCATGAGTTGGTGTAACCCGTTTTCCATGTAGAAAAGTGCTCGTATTTGAAACTCAATTCACCATATTTTAATTTGGTTACTCGGATTCTGCCACGCTTTTACCCTTCCTCCCCGCGAATGCCATCGTCAGCACTTACATGATGCAACGGATATGAGGCGTGGTTTAGAATCTAAACTTTAGATCCGTGTTACCAACAGAACACTACTTTGCCTGCTGCTTACACAGTTCGGATGACCGCCCTTTGTAAATGCCAGGATACCACAGAACAGCATCACATTTTCCACTGTCAGATTGATGGAAAGTTTGCACCAGTGGACTATGCTTGAACTCGTGTACGTAGTGCTAACCTATACAAACAATAATTAACCCCTGTGTACTGCTAAAAACACCCTAAAATGTGCTTTCTAACACCATACTTAATTTAATGACTCTTAACTAGTATAACCGTACACCGATGGGAAAACCGACCGTTAAGGTATTTTAAAAAATGGAAAGTTAATTAAAGTAAATTTTAGGTAAACCAACTTAAGATTAAGAATATACTATTAATGTATTGATTTGAATTAGTTATACACACACACATGCACACACACATTTTTATTATATATCTAGGATAATCAATGTAATCTTATTGTTTCATTATTTTACAACTCTAAACTATTAATGGACTGAAGAAATAAAAAGAAAAAAGAAATAAATATAAGCTCAAGTATCAGTGAATATTTTATTGAATAAAAAAACGCACAATAAAAAGTAATAAATAAATCACAAATTATTGAACTAATTTATAATGAATCACTTAAATAAAAA
Source organism: Allium sativum (assembly GCA_030737875.1). Taxonomy (NCBI): domain Eukaryota; kingdom Viridiplantae; phylum Streptophyta; class Magnoliopsida; order Asparagales; family Amaryllidaceae; genus Allium; species Allium sativum. The sequence goes on along the minus strand of CM060924.1, from coordinate 453,769,385 downwards.
TACTGGGAAAAAAAAAAACTAAATTTTGGAGTCTGCCTTGGATATTTCTTCCAACAAAAAGCTTGATTCTACTGAATAATCAATGGCGACGACATGCTAGCGCTTGGGAGCATGATGGATGTACTGTCCCTTCCAGTCGTCATCGCCGCCGCCCATATATTTATCGTTAAATTTGATAGGGAAATGGATTTGGGGTTTTGCTAGATTTTGTTCGGTGATGCGATTTGTGATAATGGTGGCCATGTGTGAATTAATCAACTACTTCGAACATTCAAGATAATCAGCTACAATGTTCGCTACAAGATACAAAGTTTAGAAAGGCGGGATTTCCTAATTTCCAAATTATTTATTAACAAATTTCCCATAGTTAAAAGATGCATATATGCATTAAAATGGCACAATTGACAAAAAATCAATAGATAAAACGGCTAATAATTTATCATTTAATAGCAAATATGCATTAAAATGGCACAGTCTTTGTCGTTTGAATGCAGATTCTCAGTTGAACGCCAAACTCTTCTTGTTTTATTTGTTTGTGATTTGTTAAGAAACTATTCTCTTCTTTTTCTCCCTTCTTTGCGAAGAACTTGTTTGTGATGGTCCTATGCAAGGGAAGTTGATTTTTTATAGAAGTTTGTCTAAAAAATATTCATGATCAAAATAAAATACAATCTGCAACCAACCAATGAATTGCTTCACTACTTATGAACCTTCACCATATACAAAGTAAAGCTACAAATGCATTGCACGGTTTTGCTTCATGCATAAACCGTGTAGCAGAAGCAGACTCCAAAAGTTCCTAAGAGCGCAGCTCACGCTCACTATAAATGTCATTGCATAGATGCATAGTAAACACAAATTTAGAAATTTAGATTGACCAAACATTTTTTTTTTCTTTTCAAATTTCTTAGAACCATATGCATCGCAACTAATACATGAAACTGTGTAACAGAAGCAACACCAAAAATTCAGGACAAAAAAAAAACATTTCATGCATAATTTAAACCACAATAACAATTCTAAAATATTTCATGCATAAATAGAACCATGAATTAGAGTTTGATGCATCCTTATCCTTTGGAGATAATACAAATATTTCATTGCAAAATATGCTGACAAAGAATAGAAAGAAATATACTTTTTGGCTTCATACATTCTCTTTTGTGCTTCATATAGCTTTAGTGGAGCATCTTCGTTAATGGCATTCTAGCATCCAACATAATGTAGTTGGAAGTTCAGCCAAACATTTGAACACCCTTAATTAACCCATAGGATTGTTTAATAGTGCTCATCTTCCTCCTACAGAACAATAAGGGTGAAGAAATAGATACTGTAAAGAACAAACTATAGAAAGAGGCCATTAACAAAAAATAACCCTCGTATAGAACATTTTAGAATGAATTTTGAAAGGCAAATTTTGAATACAAATATAAAACGTTATCATTATGAATACATCGCTTTAAAAGAGGGAATAATCACTCGTTTAACAAACGTTGTCATGATGAATACATCGCATTAACTGAGCCATTAATCACCGCTAGCTGTTTTATCTATTGATTTACCTGGCTCGGTTTAAACTGAACCTACAAGGTCCAGTTTACCTGAGCCTGGCTCCAATTAAAACTGAGCCACTCGGCTCAGGTAAACTAAGCATTGTAGCCTCAGTAAAAATCATAAACCTGCACTTAAAAAAATAACATTAATTGTATATCTATTTTATGTTTCAATAAATTTTCAGAGTTAGCTAGCATTAATGTCAATAAAACAATGCAATCACTAATGCAAATTTTTTTCGCTTTATCATCTCAGTCAATTCCCATATTAATGCTACCACTCAAAATATATTTATGTTTCGATAGTTTCATATTTTAATAGTGATTTAAAGTTAGCTAGCATTACTCTCAGTCCATTAATGCAATTATCAATAATACAAATCTCTTTGATTTACAAACTGTTGAAATCTTCATAAAGTGCAAGATTAATACGGTATGAAATTTTGTCAACACTTGCAAGAAATATGGAGATATGACATAAAAGAGAGCACATATTATTTAAAACCGTGTCCAAAATCTTGATAAGTACCACAAAAGAAAAAATTGACTTATATTACATGCATTAATTTGCATACAAAGGAAACTAACATGTTTTCTTTAATTGTCATTGTACAGGAATAAATTTTGTTTAGAAAGAGATTGACGAATATCAAAATCGATATGCATACATAGAAAATGTAGTAAAATTCTTAACATTCATTGTTCATTAATGTCAATATATGATACATGGAAGGTGATGTATCAGGTAATCTAACAAGTACCATGAAATCCTAAGTAGCAAAATAAAAACCAAAAAGACCAAATATGGCTTAAACAATAGACAAATATTAACAATGTAAATAAGGCGACTTTAAGGTGAGAAAATAAGTAAACTATTTGAAACAAGAAAATCAAACCTATAAAATCATAAAAGCAATGAGACAAGCTTTTTATAAACTTAAATTAATGCCGCTATATAGTAAACTAAATCAAATTTGGAAGGTGTAACAAATATCAAGTAATGTATGTAAAGAAACCTGTGAAAATGATTGCAAGAAGTTATATCCAACATTAACACAACCAACTGTCAGCTAAACACTGAACTATAATGCATCTATAAAGTTAAAACAGTGCAAAAGTGAACGGAAAATCGGCATTAGAAAGCTAGTTTTGTTCAAACCGCATGAGGAACAAAATCAAAAATTTAAATCACTTTCAGATAAAGAACTCTCCTAGCCCACTTCATAGGTTTCACCATGTCTAGTTTGAGCAACCATGCACCTAGCCCTGAAGCACTCGACTCATACGCTAACCAATTGTCAACCTTTATTTTTTCCTAGTCATATATCAAAATAATTTTATTCAAATCAAGTTACAAGGTATCAGCTGATAAGTCATGGTTTTTAATATTCAATGACCGCGGACTATGGTGCTAAGATGAATGAGCATGATAATTTGATAAGTCATGGTTTTCAATATGAGTCGGCAAATTTCCAACTTTGTAGCATACCTATATGATCTAAAATATCAATGAAGCAACAATAAAAGAGTTACTTGAAAATTTATTTCTTTACCTTAAAAGACCAAGAATAGGCTCATGAGCGTGGACAATGTCAGCTCCATTCACATATCCGAAAACTTATAGATCATGTGAGATATTATTCACTTCAATCAAAATTTCAATTTGGATGAAACATGGTAAAAGAAATATTGTAGCAGAAATTAAAATTCGGCATGAATTGAATAAGCTATACTGATTAATCATTAGTCATAGCGTTGAATTGAATAAGCTATGCTGATTAGAATCGTTGATCATAGAATCAATGAATGACTAAGAGAGGGAACTAATTGAATAAGCGATCAAATTTACAAACAAACAAAAAAATCATGCTGCTTTATTGTTAACTAATAAATTTGATTGAATAAATCCATGTTGTTCTTACAATATGTGTAAATGAGAAACAACGCTGTAAGTAATAAATTATATTCAGTAAGTTCATGCAGCATTGATTTAGTGGTTAACAATACATAGCAAAACAGTACGCAATCCATGCTTCTATAATGTTAATTATATAATTGATTGAACTAGTCAACAATCCATGCGTAAATGGGAAACAGCGCTGTAACTAATAAATTAGATTCAGTAAGTTCATGCAGCATTGATTTAGTGGTTAATAATGCATAGCAAAACAGTTAGCAATCCATGCTTTTATATTGTTAATTATATAATTGATTGAATTAGTCAACAATCCATGCGTAAATGGGAAACTAAATGAACGATCTAGAGATATTATCCTACAACAAATTGAATAAGCTATCAAATTTAAATTCCATGTTGTTTGTACAATATTATTGAAATAACATTGATTGGAAGCTATGAAAGATCAAGAGTCGAACTAATTGTCCATTTACACATAAAAAAAGAACCCACAACTCTAACATATTTTGTGTGTGAAACATTTCAAGTTGAAAATAACAGATCTGATGAAATTTCTATATTCCACAATTACCTTTCAAAAAATAACTGATTAATATAAATAGATTAAAAACAAAAATCAATGCCCATTGCAATTAAATAATTCAAATTTGACAGGAACAGAAAAAACTTACAATTTGCTATCATCAATCACCATTACTACTGTGCAGGGTAACAGAATTAAAAAATGGTCGGATTTAATTAGCAAACATTAACAGGTTGTCGTTCATTTCCATGTTCTAACAGTTAACCATCAGTGAGTATTAAGAACTAACATTCACTTAGCACTTGACCCAGATTACTTGGGAGTTGGGAGTCTAACGGATTGCTTGTAGAAACCACAGTTGATAATTTTCAACGTATGAAAATGGTGCAAAGGATGAAATCTGGAAAATGGAGGGGAAAAAAGTGGGGGGAAGAAATCCACACCTTCCATCATAGCTCCCAGTTGCCAGTACTAATTTTACCTCTGAAGAACTTGTGTGTACACACTCCAACTGATTACGGTGATCCAAGAACTGTGAGCCTGGATAATCCCAGTGAGGATTCGATCATAAAATACTCTAGCAATTGTGTAGCACTGGGGCTCAGGTATCTTCCAAAAGGAAATGTTGCCAGACTTCCCGCCTACTGCAAGTATGGAGAAGTTGACATTCATGCCGATAGGTTCAGCTGACTTTAATTTGGGCGACCAGGTAACGATAAGTGACGACAATCGCGAAATTCGAGAAGTGCATTATTTGGGACTGATTAAATTTGAAAAATATTTCCCCCTTCCGTTCTGTTGTCCATTGGAAAATTTCTGCAATGAAAGTGATAAAGGTCATTCACCAAAAAACTAATATCCAATTGATGTTAAGCATGCCTCTCATTTTGACCAAATAGCACGAAGAACAATGAGCCTGAAAATGCAACTACACTTCGTTCTCTTATTACATGTTAAATTTATATGATACAAAATCCCATCAGATTAGAAGAAGAAATATAGGGGAAAAAAGCAAATAGTAAACTTGGGATTTTCTAAATTATTATGCACACAAACGCAGACACACACACACACACACACACACACACACACACACTCTCTCACACTCTTCGATACAAAATCCCATCAGATTAGATTGATTACCCATCTGCATTTATTGATGGAAATAAGCAAAAAAAATGTAAAAAGTGTCAGCGACAACTAAGAAGAACTACAAATCCAAGCAACAATTTATCTTTAATCATCTAATCCGTGTAGCATTGTTAATTTCGTACTCAACCTTATCAATATATGTCATAGGTTGGGGAAAAAACGCTGCCATCGTTTTTTCTGGAAAAGGAGTATAAAATTTATAACTTCCTTAACATTACAGCAAGTTAAAATCATCAAAATAGGCATGGATTAAAAGACGTAGTGCATAATAAAATTAGGCAAGCATGATTTCGGTAAATATAATCATATAACAGACCTAAATTGAATTCAACGGGAGCGAGTTATTTTTAAATTGTGTCCATTGAATTTGTCCACATCAACATTGATAAGTTCATGTTTTCATATTGAAGCATCATATTGCTTTGATATATTTCTTTTTATCAGATCAAAATTTTTGATTGATAGAACACAACTCAATTAGAATTCTATAGTCGTTCTGTTGATACATTTAAAATAGGTATAATTTGTGATATAACATAGATTATTTAACTGGAAAAAAAATTCCATTGTTCTATTAAAATATTGTCCACCTGCATAAAAGCTCTAAAATGCAGTTTCTTTTTCCAGTTTATATACGTAACCCTCTTTGTTTTGGAAAAACATTGCAAGCATTACTTTGTTGTTCCTCACTCAGCCAAAACAACAAATACACAATATATTAATTGGTAACAATCAAATAATTAAGAAAATGATAGCCCATTCATATTATATATTATGTTTTTGTAAATTGTTTGTATTTACCAAGTTGAGCATCCTTTGATCTTAGAGTTCATTAATTTTATCATGCTGTAAATTAACAGATGCGAGTGGTGATATAACTTGGGTATTAAGTTGAAACCTTGTAACTTATGCTTGAGTTATCCCTGTTGTATTATTCCACTTGAAAAAAGAAAGGTCATTCACATCATAACTTGCATAATTAATACTTTGGAGCTGAGTAAACATGAACAGATTAACACATATTGTTAGTCAATTACTGTTAAAACATCAGTAAATGCATAAAGCAACAGTAAATTGGATCTACAACTTTACTGGCTCTCATTTAGAAGATTCTTATGTAATTTTCTTTTAAACTTCCTAGTGATATATTATAAAAATGCACTTAGGCTAAGTGTAAAGACTAACTTTGTTGTACTAAAATCTGATAGGATTATAGTAGAAAAAATTACATATGAAATTAGCATGCAGTTGGTAACATTATCAATTAATTAAATTGCAAAGTCGCTATGCCAAAAATAAAAATAAATTGCAAAGTCTGGCAGAATTATTTCATTGAACAGGTGATATCCGTACGTAAATAATGAGAGAACCAGAAATGCATGGTAAAAATGTAGGAAGATGAAATCAAAACATTATAAACATATGATAAAATAAGCATCAGACGTTTACATGTTACTTCGGTTAAAAGAAGATAAATTTAGCAGACGATAGGAAAAGAAATTACCTTAAAAAACTTTGAAGACTTAACCAATAATTGTATACAACCTGAAATAAAGAAGAATGGTGTTAGACAACAGATCAAATATATAAACTTTACAGAACATTATAAACTTTGCCTTTAGCAGAATATTTCTGTAGGGAAGAGCTTAAAAGTAGTAGCACTAAGAAGAAGAAAAGCCGAGCCAGTCTGAAAAGGAAATCGAGACTGAATATTATGGATATAAAGATCAAAGGGAGGGATGAAAGCAATTTCATCTACAGTTGATGTAAAAATCACATTACTGCTCAACGCATAACATCTACAACTGATGTAAAAATCAATTTCAAAAGTTTCAACCCATAACTGATACATTTAAAAAATAGAAGGAAAAAAAGCAATAACCTCGATTACAAATGAAACACTCCTGAATCGCAGAATCAACTGTTGAGAAATCATCAATTCAGCAGCGTTATCGTAGACAGCTACCTGCCTAGGTTCATAAAGGACGCGCCTAGAAAAACAATTGAAGTCGTCGAGGCCACCGACGGAAGCCGCCGATGTCACTTGAGGCGTGGAGCTCGGTTGATACGTGGAGAGAGAAGAGGAAATTTTGGAAATTAGAACGACATACAATGGAAATGTGAAAAGGAAAGGAGGAAGATAACGTAAAAATTGGGATATTTTTGCGGAAATCAAAGAGGAACGAGGTAAGAGGGTACTTGATTTGAGGATAAATCGGATTTAGAGTGGATACTGGATATGAAGATAAATCGGATTTAGAGGGATATTTGATTTGAGGAGAAGTAGGAAAAAACGAATAAAAGGAAGGAAAACGAGAAGAAATAGGGATAACGGAGAGGGAATAGGAGTACGAGGACAAACAGGAACACGAGAGAAATAAAATGCGAGGAGAAGCACATGTTTTTTGGCCTCAGAAAATTCTTTTTTGGGCAGTGACAATAAGCAAACCTTCCTAACGGTCGGTTTGATTAATTTAATGTACTTCCTAACACCAGTTTTATTCCTCCACTCAATCCCTAATCACCGAACGTATTCCACCTCCCGCCATTAGCTCAAACGTAAACCTTATTCCTTTTTATCATCTTATCTCGATCGATCAAATACAAACGTCGACCTGATTTGCTTCCTAACATGATCCACCATTTACTTCTTCCCCAATTGATTCCTCTTAAACTGTAGTTCTCCATTTTATTGTAATTCGAGGAAAACTTATTTTAGTAATCATTACTGTTGGATTTCCTAGCAATGAAGGGCGAGAACTTATACACGAACGAAGATCTCGCGAATAGCCAATGCTCTAATGAAGAAGATGAATTTATTTATCTTAAATTATTTTTGTATGGTTGGGTGCCTATTTTTTATTTCGTGGTGGCCAGAGGCATATGTGTATAGGAAAGATGGTCATGTTTAGTTATGGTGTTAAGAAGCATATTTCAGAGTGCTTTTAGCAGCACGCTTGAAGATAATGAGAGAGTTTCTCGAGAGTTAAATAGCCTAAAGTTGAAGACTCGGTCTACTACAAATACGTGAAAGAGAACTACTGAAAACAAAAAATACGAAATACTAGGAAAACTAATTGACTCCTGATTCATTGGAGCTTATTTCTTATTACGAAGACTAAATCAAACCCACAATTCCATCTTGCAGACTGAAATTATGAACAATTAATACACTTGCTGCAAATTTGCACCTTATCTGTTATGAAAGATTTAGGTTTCAACATTTTATGTACATGTATTTTGATTTTTTTGGGGTACCCATCTACAATTTCAGAGCCTCCACATCACATCTATAATGTTTTGAATCTTTGTGCAATGCTATAATTTTCCATTTTATAAACGTAAAACTAAGGCAAGCCACTAAACATATGAAACTAAAACATTACTTAGTGGATAACTTCATTTTCATATGATTGTTTTGCATTTGTTAGGTGAGTTTTAATATTAGTTTGTTAGAATATATATGAATCTAAATTTTCATGTCTTCTGCACTAAATACTTGAATTACAACTTAACATAGATCTATTGTTTAGGAATATAGGGAAATTTTCTCACGTTGGATTGCTGTTTTTTCTATATTTTTTTGATGATTATCACTTTGGATATTAGTATTACTATAATATTTTACTCTAAGAAAACAAGTAATCATCTTATAGGTTAAAAATATCAAATTAGACATTAATCTATAACAAAATGATAACAAATTTTAATTTAACATTATTGTCAGCATACCCTACAAACTATGCATATCCCCTTATATTGGTTTCAGTAAAGAAAATTGACTTAAATAAATCTAACCACGGTACTTCATGCCAAATTTTGAATGAAACTTCTCCAAAATAAAAACATAAAATTTAAAATATACACAGAATTTGGGTATACACAAAAAATTAGCAAGTTAATAGTTAAAACTACACCATGGAATGCATCAACTTTGATATAACGGTGGATATCCATGTGTGCATATGTGCATGTGTATATATATATATATATGTGTGTGTGTGTGTGTGTGTGTGTGTGTGCGCGCGCGCGCGTGTATGTGCATGCGTATGTTGTATGTATGTATCCAGAAATGGATAACTATTCTGTAGATTCGTGGGTATCGGTTGAAGGCTAAATTAATTCAGTGCATCTTCAAGTTTTAATGGTCGCTGCATCCAAAATGGTTTGTACCATTTTGCTCCATGTTATGTAATGTTCCCATACATGAACACTGATATGTTACTAGAAATTCAAATATGTGAATAAACATGCATTGATTATTAATTAGAAATGATACAATATATTAGTTTAATACAACATTGGCATAAATACTCTAACCTAGTATTTTACTATAATTTCCCATGGATACTTAGTTTGAAAAGAAAGGTTGGGAACCTGTTCTCTTACTCATTGGAAGGATACAATTTGTTATCAATTGCACTAATTACACTATGAATGTCTTAGATTTATATATACTATGAAGAACTAAATTCATACTGCTTTGTACATGAATATTAAGAAATATGTGCAGTTTTCGTAGTGTTTATATAATTTCAAAAAATACATATATATGTGTATACACTTATTTTTCTTATTAGTTAGGTATATTAATTAACTTTTTCTCTCACTTGGTTACAATAAATTTTACTGTTCAGGATATTGGACTCTTCTTTTAAATACATTTTATATGCAACTTTAGTAACTTCTATTAGTTTGTTTCGTTATTTTTGCAATACAAAAGAGCAACTTCTTTTAACTTGCTTAGATGCGATCATATTTAAAAGTGAATTTGCCAGGATTTTTTTTTGGCAAGGCAAGCTATTTTTATAGTGAACGTACCACTTTATTATAGAAAGTAAGACAACGGGTTCTCTGCACAGGCACAGAGAAACTAAACTGGTTTGAAGTGTCTGGGCACTATCAGTAGAACAGAATAACAAGGTTCACAAACTAAAGACATACAGATACAAGAAACTGAAGGCACTAACTAAAGTCATATAGATAGTCACCAAAAGTACCCGTGAAGGGCATCATAATCCGCGCATAGATATCAAGGCGTGAGGCCAAATCAAGGTGAAACATAAAATACATGAACCCTTTTTCACAGCGGCGATCCCCAATATGGTTCCTTGCGCCTCCGTTCTTTAGCCATTCCTCTCCCCTTCGCTTCTTCTCCCTTTCACTGAATAGCCAAGAATAAAGCTAAGTCTAGGTCCCTCTCTTCCATCACAACCAGATCCGTTAGCCGCTCAAAAGCTCTTCATTCCTTTTCCGATTTTGAAATCGACCCTATTTCATATGCTGCGCCACCTAAATCCGTGTACACCCTTCCTGAGTTGCACCCCCTTAATGCACTAATTGCTGAGTTGTCGGGTGCTTGCCCTTCAACGTCAAAGACTACTCCGTTGACTGGTAAGTCCCCTGTCACTCAATTGCTAGCTCAAGCTGCTGATGTTTGGCGTTTGCCGAACTCGTCATCTCCTGCGTTGGGTAATTCTAGTGTAACTTGTGATTTGGGTTTGGGTATGTCTATTTCAATGCGTGATTTGGGTTTGGGAGGAAATGTCTGTGGTACTACGAAGCCAATGAGTGATGGCTTGTCAATTCCCAGATCCATAGCTCCACACCTTGCGTTGCCAGTGAACACCCACCTACTGCTCGACAGAATTCCCCTTCCAACCTTTCCACGTTTCCAACTGTTCCAAGTCCTATAATACAGGTGTCTGTCCTTGGTAATGCTGCTCCTGTCGAACCAGCTCCTATCCCAGTGAACATTATGAAGTGGACTACTCTATTTGCATCGCTTCCTCAATCCTGTTGAGTTTATCAGTGCTGATCTAGGCCCTATTCTGCCTGAAGCTATACATGAAGAAGCTGAGAGATTCTGGAAAGATCAGCTTGTGGGTTTTTTCCTTGATTCTAAGTCCCCATATGTTAACATGTACACTGCTTGCCGCAACAACTGGAAAATCCGTGCCTCCTTGAGAATGACTGTTGTTGATGGCCTTTTTTATTTCAAATTTTCCTCCTCTGATGAGCGTCTGCGTGTCCTAGAAGCTGCTCCGTCCATTATTGATGGAAGACCCTTTATTGTTACTCCATGTAGTGTTTCGATTGATAGAGTACGCAAACAAGTTCTTTCTATCCCTGTAAGGACACAGTTCACGCATATACCCTATCTTCTTCAACCTCTTCTTGGTCTAACTTGGCTTGCTTGTCATATTGGAAAGCTAAAGTGTTTCGACGTGAGTACTCTTGCTAGAAGAAACTTAGTATATGCTAGGGCTCTGATTGAGATAACTCCAGATAAACCTTTGCCAACTCAAATTAAAGTGTGCATTGATAATCGTGATCATCTTGTGGATGTGAAGTATAGATGGAAACTAGATATTTGCACTTCTTGCAAGTCCTTTGGACATTCTTCTGTTGATTGTCAGTTTGATGAGAATGTGCAACCCCCAGCTAAGACTCCTCTACCTAGACCTCCAGTCAGAGTTTGGGTTCCTACTGGAAGGAAGTTTGATCATGTTGTGGATCCTGATCCTGTCTTGTCTAATGTTGTCTCACCTGTTCCTGTTGTCTCTCCTGCGCCGGAAGTTCGTCTTTTGCCTGATGTTATCCCTGACCCTGATGTCTCATGGGTTGAGGAGGAGCGTGCTTAGGTACATGCCCTGTAACACCCCGTAATTTTCAATATTAATGATCACAAATTAAAGAATAACTAATCTCAGATGTGGGAATTAAGGGAAACGGGTTGCGCCATTGTGTTCGTCTCGGAATTCTGGTTGAGATAGAGTCTGAGTTTGCGTGAATTGGATTTCGTATGAAGAAGTTATGGCCATCGGAAGTTTCATAAAATTCAAAACAGATTTCAAAAATTCAAATTTCAGAGTCAGAATGGGCTAGGCGGGAAATTTCCCGCCAGGGCCAGGTCGACCTGGGGGTCGACCTACCCTCACCAGGTCGACCATAGGGTCGACCTGCCCCCCGGGCAGATTTGATTGATGACCTGTTTATGACTGTATGCTGAGTCATTAGGGTTTCTGATCTGCTCTGAATGGCTGGGGTTAATTCTGGGTTGATCGGACGGCTTAAATTAATCCTAAACTCTATAAAAACACCTGTAGACTCAAACCCTAAAATCAAATTAAAATTAGAATCATGGCCTCCATGCCGTCACCTTGCAATCTAGAATAGCCGCCACCAATTAGAGAGGAAGAAAGCTAATCAAATACAATTTTATTCAACTCTAACAACGAATCTACTTCAAAGGAAAGCTAATTCAACTTCAGAACTCAGATTACAGAACTCAAGACCTTCTTTGAGTTGTGAGTTCGATTTCTTTAATAAAATAATTAACAATTTAATTGGATTGAGATATGATGTGGATTATATGGTTATGTTGTGAATTACGCATGTTATCATTTATGTTGTAAATTCTATGATGTTATCATCTATGTTGTAAAGTTGTGATGTTATCATCTATGTTGTAATTCTATGATTGGCTTATGTATAATCAATTCATAATGTTGTTTCATATGCTAGTTTGGCTATGTTGTTGGAACTAATTCATATGATAAATCATATGTATGTGTGCAAGTTTAGATGTTAATTTAGATATGAATCATATGCAAGTTAGTGAAAATTATATATACAACCTTATATGTTTCATGACATCTATTTTATGTGTAAATTGGATCTAAAGTTAGGCTATGACATGTGTGAGTTATAGGCTAGTATACAAAATTCTACATGCTAGTTTACATGTTTAGATGTAAGTTTTCACCATCGTTATGTTGCATAAATCACATATGCAAGTATATGTATATATATGTTTGGAGTATGAATCATGTTATGTAAGTTTGTGGTTATTGCCTATGCAAGTTTACACCTTATGATTAGATCTATGACATACATGGTTTATGCAAGTTTGTGACTATTACCTAAACAAGTTTAAACCTTTAAATTTAGATCTATGACATATGTAGTTTTATGCAAGTTTGTGACTTTGGCCTATGCAATTTTTAGATGTAGAACCTCATTCACACATGCAAGTTCACCCCTTATGTTTAGATTTAGTTATCTATATGTGTGTTGTGATGTTTTCTCTTTATTGCATAAGTTAGACTATTCGAGTCTAATGTATATTTTACGTTAAACGAACGAACGTACAACGTGGGCCCATGGGATAATATTAAAAGATTTAGTATTGAGAATTGGCATAAATGCCTTAAATGGCATAAAATAAATTTATGATGAAAATTGGTATGATTTTGCATACCATAAATAGATGGACATAATTGAGTCAATTATGGCCATAGTTAAATTTGGAATTGATTGATAATTTGAATAGGGAAATTAATTTCAAATTGGGGGATAATTAATTATATGTAATTAATCGCCTAAGACACGAGGTTAGGCTCTTTTGTGGTGTAAGACTGCCCGGACCCGTCCGGCAAATCCAGCTGCCACAAATGCCAGTCTAATGTGGGAGGTCTTAGGCATAAATTAAATGCGTAACAGTGGTAAAGACATAAGGTTAGGCTTGTTTTTGGTGTAAGACTGCCCGGACCCACCCGGTAAATCCAGCTGCCACAAATGCCAGTCTAATGTGGGAGGTCTTTACAAGGTTACGGTGTTAATGAATTAAGAAACACTTAACCAGATAAATATGTGGTGGGACATAGGGGTTAAGTGGGTGCCTTGGGTGGCATGTGGAATTTAGAGGGTGCCTTGGGTGGCATTTGAAATACGATTAGATGCACTTAACCAAAATTGAAACATGTAAGTGAACATGAATAAGAAGAGGGTTAAGTGGGATGTACTAGAGGGGACCAAGCTTAGGTGGATAGCTTGTGTCAAGTAATGGGGGCCCGTTTCAACCAGTAACCCATAAGTATCTTTGTGGGCTTGACCCAAGTCGAGGACGGGACACGCGTACTGGGCTTGACTATAAGAGGCCAAAATGGGTTAGCGGTGGCAACGCAAGTCCAACGGGTTCATGAGCATGTGTGGGCCCGGGTTGGTAGGTAAGACGTTGTTGCATCGTGTAGGTATAAGTCGTGCATTGTTGGTGGTATCGGGTTGCCACTTTGGGGAGTGATACACCCCACTGTGGGGCCAACACGGGTATCTACGAGTTAGGGAGCCGATCGTATGGGGGTAGTGGGTACACCTAGTGGAGATAGGGGCAGGCGACACCTATGAAGGCAACTAGAGGTGCACGAAACTACCATTATCATTATTAAGTTCTGTAGGTGGGATCAACCTTAGGGTGACTAGTGGTGGTGCAGTGTAGTAATTATCTTATGGTGGTTTAGGTGCGCCTTTAACGTTATCTTTGTTCATCTTATTTCTTTGTTTACTCTATCATACTCAATTGTTCACAGTCATTTCCTTATTTTCCAACTTATGCCTTAGCCTAGTTATTTTGGTAATTATATTGTTAAAGTTATCGCACTCGCCAGACTTTATGTTTGACCCCCTTTGTTTCCACCTCTTTTCTTCCTTTTCCCCCTAGGTGCTCAGGGTGGAACTAGCACCACTGGAGCTTGATTTTGGGCAGCTGTATCTCTTGCTTTTAGAAGTTACTTGGATCGCTGAAGTAAAAGTTCAGCCTATCTTATTTATGGCTATTTTGTGTTGGGGTTATGTCTTTCAATTTATGTACTTTGATTTAGTCAAGATGGATATTATGTACTATAACTCTGGTTTTTGATGATGTAATCAAACCTATGTGTTTACCGCTGCAATGAATAAAATTTTAAAGTTTTAGTACTGTTTAGATCTGTCTTGTTGTTAAGTTTCTGTTCTATACACACTTAAAATGCTCCATAGAAGTTAATGCATTTCCTTTGTGAGTGACATTAATGGACGTGGGGTGTTACACGCCCCCTCTGGTATGCGTTACGACATTGAGCATTATTTCTACACGTTAATTGGGGATGGTGGTGATAGACGTCGTCTCTTCTATCGCCCAGATGGCAATGATTTAAACCTATGGAATGAGGGCGCGACTACACCAAACAGTCCATTTTGTCACCCTTTCTCGGCCTTATGTAGTAACAGTTATATCCATTACTAATTAATAACATTTATTACCATTATAATCGGTTATCATAGTAAGAACCGTTATAACATTTGATAGTATCGTAAATAATCTGAAGTACATGGATGAGATTGGAAATTTACTTCATCCTCGTGTGTTAAGGAATTCACGCTTTTTCATTTCCTCCTTGAACCATTTTAACAAAAATTCCCAAAGCTGTTAGGGTTCTTCCTCCTCGTTCACGCATTTACTTTATTTGGGTTCTTCCTTCTCGTTCAAGCTTTTCCATTCACGCTTTTTCGTTCACGCTTTTCTATTCGCTCTTTTTCGTTCGCGCCTTTACTTCATTAGGGTTCTTCCTCCTCGTTCTACAGTCGGGCAGCCGCCGACGTTTAATTCGTGATCGGCTCACCTTTGTCTGTCAGCCTTCTCCTCATCTATTCAGTTTCTCAGCTAATTTATCTATGCAGTTCATGGGTACGTTACATTTTTTATAGGTGCAGTTTACTTAACACTTGAATTGTTTATGCGTTATATTAGGTAATTTGTCTTTTTTCAGTTTGATAATATATGTATTTGAACAACAGGCAAAATGTACATTGTTGGACAATAAAGATTGAACCTTTTGAGAAGTTTATCATGAACTTGTCTGACAAATAATGCTGCAAAATCTTTCAGTGTGATGACTAAGCTCTAGAACCAATAGTTCAATTAGTGTAGTTTATTGTGAACTGATATGTACTATGGAATGTGTAGAATCTAATTTCTTATTCCATAATGCAAGAGTATTAAGAAAGGTAGGCTATTATTTCAGTGGAATTAAGGTTGCAGAATACTTGTAATGCTAGGCAACTTTTAACCGGTACATAGCTGCTACAAATTACAAAATAAAGAACCCTTGATACAATTTTGGTCCAATGTATATATCTGAATCGTGGATTTAAACCAAATTGTCATCAAGTCAATATTTAAGGAAAAAGAAAATAACTAGTTATCAAAATTTTATATCTTATTGTTTACATCAAAATATAATTGAATTCATCACTACCTAAATTTGCAGGAATAAAAGCATAGTTGGTGCAACATTGGAAAAAGGAGTAGTTTTGGAAGAAAACAACATCAATGTATAGTAAAGCAGAAAATCTACAGGTTTAAATGTAAAATTTATTTTAAGATTAATTATTAAATTTATTGCATAACATAAGTCCATACACCGTATAGAACGAAAGATGCATAATGATACGGTATCAAAATGTTTGTTGACATACCAATTTGCAATGATAATGAAAATTGTGTATTATAGAAGTTTATGACAATATGATGAAAGAACTATCATACAATGTCTCATAAATATTGTATCCTTCATGTTTTTATGCATGTATAGTTCTGTATATTATCTTTTGTACTTCCATCGTGAATGGTATCACAGTGTAGATAGTTTTGTTTTAATTTAATCGGAAAATCCAATCCTTCACTTGTGACAATCAAGAGTCAGATGTTGCATTTATACAATGATTTTGATCCTGGATGTTGTTTGGTGGGTTTTCACATTTGGTATTAATAATGTGACATAGAGTTATATTATGAAAGGGATAATCTAACATCTTGACATTGTATCATTATGCATCTTTCATTCTATATTCTATACGGTGTGTGGACGTATACTATAACAGGTTTACAAAGACCTTCCTCTATGCTTAGTTTACTGACTTAATTCTCCACCCTCACTTGTCTGTGTTTGACAGACAGCGCAGCCCTACAAAATCTGGAGAAGCTCTTAACATTGGAGAGAGTTTGCATATAAAAGTCTTCCCTGATGTCGAATTGCTGCTAGATTTGCCAGTTTTGCTGCAATTACTTAAGATAAACAGATGTAATTCTGAGAGGTCCCATACAAGCACAAGTGCACAACTTATCTGAATCAGCTGCTCTGGTGACTCTTGATGATATAGTGCAAAAAGGTACAAATTTTTGGGGAAGTTATTTAGTTGGTCTTTATAGACAAACCGCTGTCTTATTCAACAGTTATGTATTATCCACATAGAAATTTCAGTCGCCCCGACCACTTCATTATTAGTTTCTATATCCAATTGATTACCATGATTTACTGTATTGTTCTGATCTACACTAGGAGGTGTTCACTCTTACCCAAAGGCTTTGGTTGTTTTTCAGTCACATTATTAATCTCTATTCCTTCCATTCCTCCTGAATCATCCAAATTAACCTTTATATTTTATTTCATTTGTTCTAAATGTTTACATTTACCACCATCATCACTTTTGCTATTTTGCACTTTGGTATAACAGCATCTGTTTCTTCCTTAGGTTTGGTTCCATCATCAACAGATATGTTGTGTTTTGGTATCACAACATTTCGTGAAAAGTATGGGCTGCTTGCATTTTGACCTTCTAACACGTTGTCCTTGTTATTTAAAGCCAACAATATATCAAATTTATTTAAAGTGGTTAAAGAATTCGACTTCTTATTTTCACTAACATCTACTTCTTTTGATTTGATGCTATTCAACCTTGTTCAAAATTATGGGCTGTGATATATTGCTCGCCAAAAATAACTCTGTATGAAATTGCTTGCCAAAAAGACAATGTGATATACTGATTTTTAGCTCCTTGCTTTATTTCGCTCACGATCCATATTTTATAGTGTTGTACCAAAGCAACCTAATAGAACTTGGGCTAATCATCCAAGAAAGAAGGCTTTGGTTGTATCCTCATGTTTTTTAAACTAAATTGTAATGGGAAGCGGAGAGATGTAGATGTTTATATTGTCGTCTAAATTAAAATAAATTTCTATGTTGAACTATCAAATTTATTGAAAAATATAAAATTAGCCAGAAATTTTTAAAAGCTTGTGTAAATGAAGGCCGTGTCTGGACATGAGATATATTCGCTTCATCCATTTATGAGTATGAAATAGAAGAATGCAGTACCCATCAATCCTTAAATTTTTAGCACTTATCATGGAGAATAAAAAAGGTGTATGACTAACTAAATTGTGATACCATTTTTTTGACTATTGGATCATAGTAATGTCATTTGTTATTTAAAAGTTAACTGAATTCCACCCAATCCAAGGAGCCGAAGAGCATGAACTTTAAAAAAAATTAAAAAGCAACGGTAAATTAACAAAGATATTTTATGGATACTAAGTATTTTAAATACGCATTATTAATGAGTTTGTTGGGTGCCACTCTGAAGTTAACCATTAGTTAATGTAAGTTAGTTAAAAACATTTTACCTTTGCGTAGGTTATGTTAATTTGTATACCGTCAATATATAGTAGTACTTATTGGTCACATGTTTATTTATTTTTTGTTTATTTTTGAAAAAGAAGCAATAAATAAACAGAGGTGTACCCTTCAAGAAGCAATAATTTTATGTTTATTTTTTTTTGGGTGCCAAATGCTGGTTAAAGAATTCGTCTTCATACAGAAACTTCTTATTATAAAAGCAACACGTCTACTAAATGAAGCAGCAACATGGCGTCAAAGCGGACTTTGTCTAAAGCTATAAGAGTTGTGCCAATGGCCTTTTCACTTCTACATTCACCTCAGTAGTTATCGATTTCATATTCATACACACTGTAAGTGACGAAAAAGAAAAATGGAGAGAATACAGAGTGCAATAGAGAAGGCCAGCAACGCAGCAGCCGTCGCAAAGGCCAACGTTGAGAAAACAAAGGCCACCCTTCAAGAAAAGGTAATATATACATACAATCACATATATAATTACTTAACCGATGATATATAAAGAGTACCAAATCATAATGACATAAGAAACGAAGTGCAGGTAGAGAAATTGAAGGCACACGATGCAGCAGAAAAAGGCGTGCAGCGGAGCGGTGCAAGGAAGACAGGGTTTACGAGGCACGAACAAACAACTGACCAAAGAAGACAATGCGGAAAATAGAACGACAAATCGCACTGGTGAAAAGGAGAGCTCAATTGGGTCAGGTGCCGAGTCACAGCGCGGATGACGTAACCGACCACCAGGCCGGGCATAACCCTGTTAAGGGAGTTGCTCGCTTTTGTACAACTTTGGTTTGTGCTTTTGGTTTTTCTTTTCTACTGTGTCCTACCAAAATAACATTAGCTTGCCTTTTCTTTTGCTGAATGATATGTGTTTCCATGCTAGTTCGTCTTGAATGAATCTTTGATGAATAGAGTGTCTTACCGTTGACGACATTGGTGTAACAGCCCGCCATTTTGTGTTTTTGACATGTTAAGTAATCACAGATTGGACTATAGGTAGGTGATGCTACATAGCATATGCTTACAATTACGTAGACTTACAGACCTGTAGCATGAACACTCCCATTTTGATGTTGCATGCTTCTTGTGCCATGCGTTCATGGTGTTGTTGGAAACTTTGTTACTGGCCTGAGTCGTGTTCATTTTGTTTTCACCTTGTGTCACTGTTAAACCAGCAGTGATCATGTATTTGTAATTTTTGAAAAAAAAAATATATATACATGCATTTCCTGTAGGGAAGAACAGAGAATCGGGGGAAGAAAATATACATGTTTTCTTTTCGTTTTTTTCTATATAGCCTGCATCCTATCTTTTACATGTGCTGGCCATTGTTTTTTTGAAAATGGACATGCAATTTCAGGCGCTCTCTCATGGCCCTCTTCCTGTGTCAGAACTTTGAGTTGTCATCTTTTATTTCCAAGGGAAGCAGTTGTCCATATTAATTTGGACTTGGGCGTGATATCCCTTTACATGAATAGTGTTACAAATATTAAATTTGGTATGTACGTCCCTTGCATTTTCTTGTTTTGACCCACCTGTAGCTTGCATGAAATAGGTCTTCCGTCCTTTTCCTAAATATTGGGAATATGTCACGCAAGTTTGTACCTATGTGGTGCTGGAACTTGTTTTTGAGTGTACTCTGAAGTATTAAAAAAAAAAGTTTTTTTTTTAAAGCGATTGGTTGCATGCTAAACTCATTAACCTCTAAAAATACTCTTGAAATCCTTGTAAGGTAATAACAATTCGTCGTTTTGAATGCTTTGAGTCGGTATAATCATCGACTTGGGACGGTCAAAACGGCGAGCTGTTACAATTGGGTTTATGTTTACCTATATCTCCATGTTGATGGGTACATAGTGGACTGATCTAAACCGACAGGGAAACAGTATTACAGAAAGCCGACAATAAGTTAAATCCAGCAAGACACCGGTCCATCTACTGAAACTGAGGCGATAAACAGATTTTTTTTGGGCCTGAAGCTGTGTTTATTTAAAGTGGTCCACATTTCAAGACTCAACAGAAGGCTACAGTATACTGATAACCAATTTCGAATCAGATAAATCCCTAAGTGAATATGCTACCAAATCGGCAGCCATTGAAGCCTTAAATGTATATCCAGGTACATATTTTAAATAACACACGTCGTTCTGTTTCTCTCTCGCTGTATACACACACATATACATACATATACATATACATACACACACACACACACACACACACACACACACACACACACACATATATATATATATATATATATGGCAAGCGTTTCGTTGCACCCCAAAAATGGAGCACCCCAAAAGCCCTTTGATTTCCACCTCTCATTTATATTAAAGAAAGTGAGTGGGAAGTGAGAGAGTTAATGGAAGGAGAGAGAAGGAGAGTAAGTGGGAAATGAGTGGTGGAAAAGTGGTAGGCTAAAGCGGTGCTCACTATTTGGGGTGCCATTGAACCTGCCTCTCTCGTTCTCTCTCTCTCTCTCTCTCTCTCTCTATATATATATATATATATATATATATATATATATATATATATATATATAACAAGAGCACCCAAATAGTGCAGCACCCCTTTAGCCCTCATGATTTCCACCACACATTCCCGTTTCTCTCTCCTTCCACTAATTTTCTCTTCCTCCGCTAACTTATTTAACTATAAATACTTAGCTATAAATGAGGGGCAAAAGGGAGGCTAAAAAAATGGGGTGCCATATAACCCTCCTCTCTCTCTATATATATATATGTATATACACACACACATATATACATATATATATATATATATATATATATATATATATATATATATATATATATATATCCCTTCAATATCTTAAACTAATACAAGTTTCTCAGCTGGAAAGAATTATGCGTTGCTTGTTTGATAAAAATATGCACTTAGCTTTGTTACATTTTTAGAAGGGGAATTTTTGCAATTAATGGCCACATGCCCTTGCTGTTCGCAAGTATCCATCTCTATGATATAGAAGATCTTCATTAAATTTCTATTTGAATTTTGTTTGGATGGAAATAACGGGGGACAAAATACTTTAGGTACCTAATTTTACAGTAGAAAAAGAAGATTATGCGATGATCCTTAGGTTGAAAATTGTCCATATACGTATATTGAATATTGACATATTCAATCCATGACTTTGGATAAAGATATTAATTAATGATCAGGACAGCATGATCAAGAATTGATGGCCTGATTAATGTGCCAGATATCTGGCACTGCCTACATAAAAATGAACAAATTAGCAGTACCTTGGTTTAGTGAATGTAGAATATGAAGGCAGTATGCGCTTAGACAATAAAACAGGAAAATGTCGGCTTTCTATTTTAATTTTATTTGTGATGTTGATTAATAAATAAAAATGGTGTAATAAACATATATTTGTTAGATTTTGTTTTTAAATAATATTAAGATTTGTTAACATGTGCAGAAATACAGATCCGATGAGTAAAGATATTTAGTTTTAAATCTTATCTTTAGTATATAAAGCTAAAGATATACAAAAATATTTTTAAAAATTCGTGATCAAATCAAAAGTTTTGATGTTATTAATTCATAATGCATTTGTATACATTATCGATTTGCCTAAAATACTATTATTCGTGGGAGCAAAACTTTGATGCATGAGGGTTGTATCAAGTTTTGATGCAACATCCTTCTGTAGAAAATGTCAAACTAATACATTAACTGGAAAAAAATTTCAAATATAACTTATTATAATCTACGAGATATGATAAAATTATTTGCTGAGTTTTAACCTGATGTTTAAACCAGTTTGAGCCATCCCTTATAACATTTTTACATTCATTACACGTTCACAACCAAGCAGAACTAGAGTAATAGGCTTTATAACATTTAGGCAAAATAGTGTGGGTGTAGCTTAACTCTTACGTGATATCTATAATGCGTGGACACCAACACATCCCCTAGACACAATGCTTATTATAATGGTTAAAAAAAAAAACTTAAAAAAGGGAAATTCCCATCTGCATGGAAAAATTAATAATGCTCTACACTTAGCCGCGCTTATTTTGGTATGTAGTAAGCATGCATTATATTGAATGGGACACCACAGTGAAATGTAGTACATGTGTACTAGAGTCTTACTCTTACAAGAAAGACAATAGCATGATACCTCAAGTAGCACTGCTTTCTAATAACCGACTAATATGGCTCACACAGTTCTAAAATAACGATGGCTTCAAAATACAACGCCATGTGAAGCTAAATTAATGCAGGAATCATGCAAAAATTTAGGAAGGTATTACGTGAGCATAACAAAATCATAGCAACCTCGCACAATATCCAACACTTCAACCGAAATGCATGAAATAGCACCACTGTCCAACTACATATGATTTTATCTATAAAAGAGAAGTTAGTTTCATGTCAAATCGATTGCGTTTATGCAAAATGAAGTAATATAATGTGCTGTAAATAAGTTTAGCTTGAAAATGTTGGTTTCTTTTGGACTCAGGGAAGAATGCATGACGTGTAGGCTATTTTGTGCACATTTGAAGTTCTTTGATAAATGATTTCTTGTAACATTTTACTGATTCATTCGGTACATAATTAGTGCTTTTATGTTGTCATAAATTCTTTGTTGAATGCTGCTAGTTTCAGTTTCCTTTTTGATACATGGTTGACAATTTTATCTTGGTTAAAGAAATTTTGGTTGATTTAAGGATTTGCTTGTGTAACCGAATGTATAACAACTATACTTGTGTATACAAGCTGAGAAGCTAGTTTTAACCCTGCAAATAAAATTGTAGAGTCCTCTTGAAGCAACACAGGAAAACTGAGCCACTCGGCTCAGGCTCAGGTTTACTGAGCCATAGGCTAAGTAAATCTGAGCCTGAGCTGAGTGGCTCAGTTTTACTGAGCCTACAAGACTCGGTAAACTGAGCCACTTAGGCTTAGGTTTACTGAGCCGTAGGCTCGGTTTACACTGAGCCAGGCTCAGTAAATCTGAGCCTGAGCCGAGTGGCTCAGTTTTCCTGAGCCTACAAGGCTCAGTAAACTGAGCCACTCGGCTCAGGTTATCCGAGCCATAGTCTCCACTGAGCCCATTCTTTGTTTGTTTTTTAATCAAGCTCAGTAAACTTTCTTTGTTTTTAAATCAGGCGTACACATATTATTATATTTGTTGAACATCGTAGGCTTTGGTTGAAGCAGCGGAAGCAAGACAAAGATTAGAAGGTGGCTATGATATAATGGTTGTATGTTAAATTATGATATTTAGATGTTATTTAATATTTGTTTTGAATGATAAATGGTTGTATGTTGAATTGTGATAGTTTGATGTTTGTTGAAATGGAATTTGCTTTAGGATGCAAATTGTGATATGTTGTATTTGCTTTTAGATATCGTTATTATATGTTGTATATTCTTATTGATATATGCTTTATGAAATTAGTTGGAGCATGTTATGTTTGTTTGTTGTTTAAAGAAATTACCTGTTGTAGGCCTGGTATAATATTCATGTTTGTAACAGTTATAACTGTTATTAAATTTATTGTATGAAATAGTCAGCTTTATATACTAACAGTAATAACTGTTACATGTTTCATATTTGTAACAGTAATTACTGTTATAAAAGAAAATTTTATAACGGTTATAATTGTTATAAAATTTTCATTACTAACGGTTATAAGTGTTACAGAATAAAGTTTTTATAACGGTAATAACCGTTACAATATACATACGTTGTAACAGTTATAACCGTTACAATATTCGTGACAACAGTTTGTCACGTATGTTGTAGTAATGGTTATAATTGTTACAAACTAGATTAGTAACGGTAATAACTGTTATAAAAACCATTTTCTGGTGTTGTGGCGAGATAGGTGTTGATAACTTGCCAGGATATTCATATTGAATATGAAAACGAAAGTGGATGATTTTTTTATTACGTGCTACCTATTATTAGATTTAAATGTATTAGTATAACTTAATTGTAATCTTAATGGTAATCCTCGTGTTTTATAATTTATTCCCAAAATATTCATGTTGTGCTATAGGCATGAGAATCAATATCCATATAAGTCTTTTTTGTAAGTACGTATTATTTATCATTTACATATAAACATATGGACCAAACATTGCATACGTGGATAATTGCGCTTCGGTATTTTAAAGGGGTTTTGTTATTGACACTCCAATTTATGTTAAGGGGGAGGGTCAAATTTTAAGAACACTTCACTTTTTTTAAGGGAGGGCAAATTTTAAGGACACTCCACTTTTTTTAAATTGTTAAGGGGGTCAATGTAGATAGCTAATTTTTTTAACTTCTTACGCTTTTACTCTTACTTTTAAAAACTTACATATCGTAAAATCATCAAACCTTAAATCAAAAACCCTAAATCGTTTAACTTCAAATAACGTCAGGAAGTTAACATCATATGCATACGATTTAATAAACTGAAATTAGATCTTAACCCTAACAACATGTGCATGCGATTTAATAAACTGAAATTAGATCTTACTATCTCATCAATCTGATCAACTCCAACATAACGCTCACTCTTCTATGTCAATATCATACTGTTTTCTTTTTTGATCATGTTTTTTGGTTAGAGTTTGATTTCTCCACCACTAATGGTGTTGATTAACCATTAAAAATTAGATTAATAAACAAAAGAGTGAAATTAAGCCTAATTGGGTAATTAGTTAAAATTACCTTTATTTGTTAAGGGGCTACTTCTCTCATTAGTACTTTCCTTAACAAATTTTTTAAAAAGGAAAATTTTAACCTCCCCCCCCCCCCCCGGGCCCCCCTTTATAATATTTGGAGTGTCAATAACAATGCCCTTTTAAAGTTCCTTTCTATGTGCATTCCTTTTCTTACCAACTAGAAAACCGCTCGCCCATGTATCTCCTTCCATATTTGAGTACAATGTTTTACCCCAAATCACACAAGATACATAGCCAACGCCTTAAACCTATAATCTTTCAATCGGACTGAAGTTTATCTCATTTTTTAATTTCATTCTTAACCCTTGTAAACCTCCCCTGAAGGTATTTAATTAGCATATCCGTGTTATTCGTTCCTATAGACCCCATTTTGAATTTCCCTCCATCGCAGATCCGGTAACAAGGGATAGAACAACCACTTCCTTTCCCTCATTAATTGTCATGTAAGATAAAATTGTTCTTTTGGGTTTTACTCATTTTGCTTGGCCTTTTGTTATTACTTTTTTTGTAGAGTCTTGTTTATTACTTCATGTCGTAATACTAAATCACATATTTGCAATGACTTGTAAGAATTAATCAAAGAATCAAAGTAATTGGTTTTTGTTCATTGCTTACTCCAAAATAAATTTTCATTTAACACATAAAATAAAATTATTCCTATAATATATGCTTTATATGTGGACTCATATTTTATTTTTTGATAAAAAATACACTGCATACCACAATATACAACTATTTGCGCTAAATA
This sequence comes from Allium sativum, assembly GCA_030737875.1. Taxonomy (NCBI): domain Eukaryota; kingdom Viridiplantae; phylum Streptophyta; class Magnoliopsida; order Asparagales; family Amaryllidaceae; genus Allium; species Allium sativum. The sequence continues at coordinate 453,743,482 of CM060924.1, read as the reverse complement.
ATTTTAATCTTCACATGCCGACTTTTATTTTATTTTTTGATAAAATCTACATTGCATATCACAATATTTAAAACTGTGCTAATAATTTTAAAATCAATCTTTGGGAAGGTCTCCTATTTGAATCATGTTAAGCATTCCCATTTGTAGTATCTGAACAAATCACGGAAGTTGATCTAGTGATGTGACATACAGATTTTTTGACTTTTGAGCTTGCTTTCTTTAATCATGGTTTAGCCACACAATTGATTTTGCTTAATGCAATATGATGGCTTTCACCTTTCATGAATTAGAGGTGGCCAACATATTTGTGGAAGTTCTCTGTTGTAATTTTTTGACGTATGAAAATCTTCTTATATATGAATTTCTTACACATGGATTTTCTTTACCAAAAAGAGTTATTATTTCCAGTAAACTTAGTGGATGTATTTTATATATGTTTTTATGTAGAAGCTAAGGAGACATGAAAGTAAAGGTCCGATCTTTTCTCAAAACGGAAGAGAAAAGTTATGGACGCGTCTGACGCGTCCGTTATTTAACGGAGTATTTGTTGAGTCAAAGATTTCAATGATTATTTTGATTAATGACAAGAAGAAGCTTCATGATCGACAAAAAGAAGAATTGATTTTTTTTTCATAGGTTAGAAGTTGGTTATTTAGAGTTATAAATGTTAAAATCTATCCTCAAATAATCATACTTCTCATTTCTTTTAAAAATATTCTTGAAAACTCTTTTCTGTAGCAAGTTGACAAAAACATGTCAACAGGTTATTTTTAACTTGTCAACAGGATTTCAAATGAAACCTGTCTACCTGTAAAAATTAACCTGTCAACAGCTTTTTAAAAGGTAACGGTCAAAAACCTGTCTACCTGTACATTTTACCTGTCAACAGCTTTTTGAATAACAAAGCATATCTTTGAAGAGTCATCTTCTTTCATGAAAGGTTGCATCCATTTCTCCTCATCAGAAATCATCTCTTTTGATTGGAACTTTTCACTAATGATTATAACTTCTCAATCATTATAAATACATCATATTTCATTCATCCAAATCACCGAATTTCACTCTCTATTCTCTGATCTATTTTGCATTCAAAGAGCACTTAAAATCATTATATTATCGTTTGAATCTCCAAGCATATTTAATACACTTGTGATTCAACGATAATCCACTTCCAAATCTTCGCAAACATCAATTTACATTTGAGGATAAGATTATAGGAAGGGTGTACTCAATTATTGACTAATCAGTGTTGAAACAAGAACACATTCAAAAGTCAAACTCTTGTAATTGTCCTGTGTGCGTAAGCTTGTAGCCCGTGAAACCAAGTGGGTAAGCTTGTAGCCCGTGAAATCAAGTGGGTAAGCTTGTAGCCCGTGAAATCAAGTGGGTAAGCTTGTGGCCCGTAAATCAAGTAGTGTTGTGAACCCGTTCCTCCGGGTGAAGAGAGGTTGTTGTTTAGTGAAAATCCAGAGAGAGGTCTGGGACTAGACGTAGGACGGTGCTCCGAACCAGTATAAAAATCTCTGATGTGATTTTTTTCTTTTTTACTGCATTTACTATATTTACTTATCTGCGAATCGTTATTACTTTATACTTGAATATTGTTTGTCATATTACGCGATCCTTGTGTGTATTATACTCAGCAAGTACACGTACACACCTTCAGTTGGTATCGGAGCAAGGATATCTCATAACCGTAACACAGTTATTTGATATATTCTAGTAATATGGCAAATAACCCAAGTAGTAGCACAAACACCACTTACACTGAAGGTCAATCGACACAAAGACCTCCTTTCTTCAATGGTCTTAACTATAGTTATTGGGCAACACGTATGGCTTTTTACATGCAATCAACTAACTATGATGCTTGGAATGCTACTCAGAAAGAAATTGTCAATCCAACAACTGAGTATGCAGAATGGGCGTCTGCTGAGAAAACCGCAGCTGCTGTAAATGCAAAAGCAATTAATATGTTGTTTTGTGCATTAGATCAAAACGAATATAACCGTGTTAGTGTTTGTACCACTGCTTATCAAATTTGGCAAACACTAAAAACTACTCATGAAGGTACTAACAAGGTTAAACAAGCAAAAATAGCTTTGTTGAAAAGTCAATTTCAAAATTTCAAAATGAAGCCAAATGAAACTATCAATGAGATGTATTCACGGTTTCAAACCATTCATCATGCACTTATCGGACTAGGGCAAAAATTTCTGATTTTGATGTAGTTTCGACAGTCCTACATTCTCTGACTAGTGAATGGGAAGGAAAAGTATTAGCGATTGAAGAAGCTAATGACCTTTCTGTCATGAAGCCAGATGAATTGATAGGAAATCTAATGTCCTATGAAGCAAATTTGTAGGCTAGAAAAGAACAAAAAGAAGAAAAGAAAATTGTAGCATTTCATGCCGAAAAGGATGAAGACGTCTCAGATTCTGAAGATGAAGATTTAGCATTCATTGCAAAAGGATTCAAGAAATTCTTAAAGCAACGAAAGGCTAGTCGTTACAACAGAAAGAAATTCAGATCAAATAAACCATCTTCATCAAATGTAGAATGCTTCAACTGTAACAAGAAGGGACATATGCAAAAGGATTGTCCGGAGCAAAAGAAGAAGACTGAAAATGAAAAATTCAAACACAAGAAGGACAAGTCAAAGAAACGAGCATTCTCAGTAACATGGGATGATTCAGACTCATCTTCGTCTGATAGTGAAATTGACTCAGACGATGAACAAGCAAATGTATGTTTTATGGCAAAAGAAGATGAGGTACAAATTACTTCTTTTGAAGAAGTTCTTGATATAAATGCTAAATTGATATATAAATTCAAAGATATGAAACGACAATGCAAACAAGCTCAAGCAGACTTACATAGAGCAGAGTTGGAGCGTGATATGCTAAAAGACGAGAAGAAAATATTAGAGGAGGAACTTGAAAAAGCTCAAGAATCGTCATCTAATATTGATTCTCAACTATCTCTTTTGAGTCAAGAAATTGAAACTCAAAAAGATAAAAATGATGCTCTTACTACCGAAAATCATGAGCTTAAGGCAGAAGTAAAAATGTTAGACCTTGCAAAAGCTAGTTTACAAACAAAATTAGACGACATTACTCAAAATGTTTCTAACTTTAATAAAGGTCGAGAAAATTTGACAAGAAATATTAAAAGTTCACAATCTACTACAAATAAACAAGGGTTGGGATATAAGAAACAAGTTATCAAGAAACATCTTGGTAAAAGAAAAAGGAAAAATAAGGTAGTACAAGAAACTGAAGCTAAGAAAAATCTTAGTTTATTATATTCCAAACCAAAATCGATTGTGAAATTTCAAAAGAAGAATGTCAAAACTATACAAATATGGGTTCCTAAAACAAATAACAAATTGATTAGGAACCAGTATATTCAAAATTTTTTGAATTCTGTGCATCATAATCCAAATTTTTTTTATAAAGGGGATACCGGACCCGTATGGGTTTGGACTCCTAAGACCTAACTCTTAGGACCCTATAGAAAAGTGGGTACCATGAACTTAATTTTATTTTTTGCAGGACCCACTCAAGAAAAGAGGAAAGTGGATACTGGACAGTGGTTGCTCGAAGCATATGACTGGAGACAAGAGCTTATTAACAAATATCACTTATTCAGATGGTGGCTCTGTCACTTTTGGAGATAATTCAAAAGGCTATATCATCGGCAAAGACGATGTGAGCAATTACGGTACATCTAACTTACCTCTTATTACTAATGTCATGCTAGTTAAAAACTTGAAACATAACTTACTAAGTATTAGTCAACTGTGCGACAAAGGTTTTATCATTTCTTTTTCGGATAATAAATGTAGTATTTTAGTTAAAGACCGAAATCTAGTTTTTGAAGGTTATAGAGACAAAAATATCTATATTCTGGATATGAACATCAATCATAATTCAGATATGTGTCTTGTAGCAAATGATAATGATCCATGGCTATGGCACAAACGTTTCTGTCACATAAACTTCAGAACTATTGACAAGCTAGCCAAAAATGATCTAGTTAAAGGACTACCCAAAATGAGCTTTACGGTTAATAATATTTGTGATGCATGTCAACTAGGAAAATTGACTAAATCATCTTTCAAATCCAAGAAAGTCATATCAACATTACAACCACTTGAGTTATTACATATGGATTTATTCGGACCAACACAGGTTCAGTCAATAAATCATAGTCGGTATGTGTTTGTAATTGTTGATGATTATTCTCGTTATACATGGGTAATTTTCTTGAAAAATAAAAGTGACACGTTTAATCATTTCAAATCCTTCGTCAAGAAAATTCAAAAGTCAAAAGGACTTAAGGTTAAGAATATAAGAAGTGATCATGGCGGAGAGTTCGAAAATAATGAATTTGAACATTTTTGTACAAAGAAAGGTATCAATCATAATTTTTCGTTTCCTCGAACTCCACAACAAAATGGAGTTGTAGAACAGAAAAATCAGACTTTACAAGAATGCGCAAAAACATTATTAAATGGATCCACTTTACCAAAACATTTTTGGGCAGAAGCTGTTGCAACTGCGTGTTATGTTTTGAATCGTGTATCTATTTGACCTCTCACAAAAAATACATCTTATGAGCTATTTAATTAGAAAAAGCCAAATATCTCATATTTCAAAGTTTTCGGTTCTAAATGTTTTATTTTAAATACGAAAGACCATCTGGGAAAATTCGATCCAAAATCCGATAAAGGTATATTTGTCGGATATTCGGAACGAAGCAAGGCCTATCGTATATTCAATAAGAGAACTAAAACTATTGAAGAATCACTTCATGTATCTTTTGACGAATTCTATAAGCCATCTCATAATATATCAGATGACAAAGAAAATATAGTCACTAATAATCCTACCATCACAAATAATGACTCTGACTCAGAAATTATTGAAGATATTCCTCAACCTGCTGTGGCACCTTCTCCACCTAGATTTAGATCTCCTCCGAGAATTTTAAGAGATCATCCGGTTCAAAATGTTATTGGAGAAGTAACCTCACAGATTAGAACAAGGAGTCAACTTAATCAAATGGGTCATGTTGCGTTTATTTCAAATATCGAACCGAAAAATCCTAAGGAAGCTGCTACCGACGACTACTGGATCATTGCCATGCAAGAAGAGCTAAATCAGTTCGAACGCAATGATGTATGGGAACTTGTTCCAAGGCCAACTGACCAATTGGTTATAGGAACTAAACGGGTTTATAAAAATAAGGCTGATGAACAAGGGAATATCACTAGAAATAAAGCACGGTTAGTAGCACAAGGATATAATCAAGAAGAAGGTATCGATTATGAAGAAACATTCGCACCTGTCGCAAGACTAGAGGCTATTAGAATTTTATTATCTTTTGCTTGTCATCACAATTTTAAATTATATCAGATGGATGTCAAGAGTGCATTCTTAAACAGGTTTATAAAAGAAAGAGTATATGTTGAACAACCTCCTTTATTTAAACATGAAAAATATCCAGATCATGTATTTAAACTTAAAAAAGCTTTGTACGGCTTAAAACAAGCACCACGTGCTTGGTATGAACGTTTACGAAGTTATCTTATTGATTCGGGTTTTCATATAGGGAAGGTTGATCAAACATTATTTATTAAACATTCGCAAAAAGACATATTGGTTATTCAAATATATGTGGACGATATAATCATTGGATCAACAAATGAAAAACTTTGTAAAGAATTTGCAGAAGTTATGACCAAAGAATTTGAAATGTCACATATGGGAGAATTATCATACTTTCTTGGTCTTCAAATTAAACAACTTCCGAATGGTATTTTCATAAATCAAGAAAAATATTGTGGAAATCTTGTTAAAAGATTTGGATTTGAAAATACTTCCGGAAAAACTACTCCTTTAAGTACATCTACTCATCTTGAAAAAGATGAAAATGAAAAAGTGTAGACCAAAAGACATATCGTAGTATGATAGGTTCTCTTTTATATTTAACGGCTTGTCGTCCTGACATTATGATGAGTGTTTGTTTATGTGCACGATTTCAAGCCAATCCTAAAGAATCACACTTACGAGCAGTGAAACGTATAATTCGTTATCTTAATAATACCAAAGATTTTGGTCTTTTCTATCCAAAAGATTGTTCATTTGAGTTAGCATCATATAGTGATGCTGATTTCGGAGGATCTCGAACGGATAGAAAAAGCACAAGTGGTACTTGCCATTTTATTGGAAAATCACTTGTCTCTTGGTTTAGTAAGAAACAAAATTGTGTTTCACTTTCGACGTGTGAAACGGAGTATATATCAGCGGCTCTTGCATGTACACAAGTTTTATATATGCAACAAACACTTAAAGACTTTGGAATAAATTTATCAAATTCAATCATATATTGTGATAACACAAGTGCGATAAACTTATCCAAAAACCCGGTTAACCACTCTCGGACTAAACATATCGACATTCGACATCATTTTCTGAGAGATAATATTGAAAAAGGAAATATAATTCTCGAATATGTAGGCACGGAGAATCAACTAGCTGATATATTTACCAAGCCTCCACTCGAATCAAGTTTCATAAAATTACGTAGAGAGCTAGGCTTATTATCTAGAAAGGAACTTGAAAATTAAACTGTATATTTTAAACTTTGCAGAGTTCTTTTCTATTTAATACAAATAGTTATCACTTAACTATTTTCTCTCCTAAAATAAAGTGTTATTTTGTGGTGAGATTAATATGGACCTCTTCTAAAAATAGAAGTTGTCTTATATATATACCTCTTCGTTGAGTGCTTTCTGAATTCATCCTTTCAATCTTCATTCATCTTGTAATGGCTCATATTTGTGAAGAATGTGCTCGAAGATCACACATCACCATTACTAGCTCCGAATCAGGCGAGCACTACTCCCCGAAGACACCGGAACATCCTCCTGGTTTCCATCAAAACTCACGTACACCTGGCACCACACCTAACTCAAAACGTTGCAAGAAAGCATTATTTTGTTCTCCACGTACACGAGATAAAATAGATGAGATACACCATTATCAAAAGCATCAAGTTGATCTCCAAAGCGAGATGTATTACGAGCAGAAGTTAATAGCTTCTCGGCTCACGTATCTCGAACAAATAGCTTCATTCTTCTATAGCTCTAATAAGCACAACGTTCATGAGCCCTCACATATGCCATCGTCTTCAACACCCAACACATGGGATAAGAATTACAACAAAAATGAAGGAGCAAGCGGAAAATCTCCTTGGGAACCAAGAAAATAATTTCCATATATCATATTTAAGGTGATCATCTATATTGTTTTATTTGTTGTATTTATGTTTTATTCCTCATAATTTATAATAAAGTTTTAATAGAGTTCGAATATATAAACAAAAAAAGTGAGAAAAACAAAAATTAACAGTACCTGTCGACCGGCTAAAATAACCTGTCGACCTGTTTTATTCAATTACAATCCAGAGAGTTTTCTTGTCGACCGCCTGCACATCACCTATCGACCGCTATTTATAAAATTAAAACAAGAGAAAAATTAGGTCGACTGGTAGAAAATTTCCTGTCGACCGGTTTATATTTAAACTGTATTTTTTCAAACCAGAAACATTTCCTGTCGACCGCCCTACTCCTCCCTATCGACCGATTTCTGCTTTCAATTTCAAACAGAAACATTTCCTGTCGACCGCGCTATTCTCCCCTGTCGACCGATTTCTGTTTTCAATTTCAACCAGAAACATTTCCTGTCGACCGCCCTATTCCTCCCTGTCGACCGATTTCTGTTTTCAATTTCAATACAGAAACTTTACCTGTCGACCTCTGAATTATTTCCTGTCGACCGGTCATGAATAAAACAGTTTTTATATATAGAAACGCTGGTTCACACTCAAATCCAACACACCATTTCGTTTTCAACTCTCTTTAAAATCAAAATACCCATTCCTATTAGCCCTAATCTCTTCAATTTCATTTCAAATCATATTCCAATGGCTCCAAAACATAAGAAAACTAAAACATCTTCTTCTTCCTCACATCTCCAACCTATTGATTCAGGAAGAGGAAGAACAAGACGAAGACGAGGAAGAAAGTGAAGAAGAAGGAGACACAGAAGAAGAAGAAGAAGAAGAAGAAACCGATTCGGATTGACCATCCGAGTAGTTCCCTCTATCTATATTTTGTGATGTTATGCATATCAACACTTGTACATAATTAGTGCTGTGTTTTAATTAAGTATGTATACTACATAACTTAGTTTGGTATGTTTGGTCTGGTATGGTTTGTAATATATGTTACAATCTATGTGTGATGTTCTAACTACATAATGTTGTGATGTTACGACTATAATCTCATTCACTGTTGTGTATCCTTTTTGTCGATGACAAAGGGGGAGAAAATGTTACTAACATTCCTTCTTGCAGAGATTTTGTTATATAATTCAGGGGGAGCATATAAAAGGGGGAGATAGCAATGAAGATTGAAATATCAAGCAATATTGTCATCAATCAAAAAGGGGGAGAATGTTGAGCCAAAGATTTCAATGATTATTTTGATTAATGACAAGAAGAAGCTTCATGATCGACAAAAAGAAGAATCAATGACAAAAAGAAGAATTGATTTTTTTTTCTTCATAGGTTAGAAGTTGGTTATTTAGAGTTATAAATGTTAAAATCTATCCTCAAATAATCATATTTCTCATTGCTTTTAAAAATATTCTTGAAAACACTTTTCTGTAGCAAGTTGACAAAAACATGTCAACAGGTTATTTTTAACTTGTCAACAGGATTTCAAACGAAACCTTTCTACCTGTAAAAATTAACCTGTCAACAGCTTTTTAAAAGGTAACGGTCAAAAACCTGTCTACCTGTACATTTTACCTGTCAACAGCTTTTTGAATAACAAAGCATATCTTTGAAGAGTCATCTTCTTTCATGAAAGGTTGCATCCATTTCTCCTCATCAGAAATCATCTCTTTTGATTGGAACTTTTCACTAATGATTATAACTTCTCAATCATTATAAATACATCATATTTCATTCATCCAAATCACCGAATTTCACTCTCTATTCTCTGATCTATTTTGCATTCTATTTTGCATTCAAAGAGCACTCAAAATCATTATATTATCGTTTGAATCTCCAAGCATATTTAATAAACTTGTGATTCAACGATAATCCACTTCCGAATCTTCGCAAACATCAATTTACATTTGAGGATAAGATTATAGGAAGGGTGTACTCAATTATTGACTAATCAGTGTTGAAACAAGAACACATTCAAAAGTCAAACTCTTGTAATTGTCCTGTGTGGGTAAGCTTGTAGCCCGTGAAACCAAGTGGGTAAGCTTGTAGCCCGTGAAATCAAGTGGGTAAGCTTATAGCCCGTGAAATCAATTGGGTAAGCTTGTGGCCCGTAAATCAAGTAGTGTTGTGAACCTGTTCCTCCGGGTGAAGAGAGGTTGTTGATTAGTGAAAATCCAGAGAGAGGTCTGGGACTGGACGTAGGACGGTGCTCCGAACCCGTATAAAAATCCCTGGTGTGATTTTTTCCTTTTTTTTTACTGCATTTACTATATTTACTTATCTGCGAATAGTTATTACTTTATACTTGAATATTGTTTGTCATATTACACGATCCTTGTGTGTATTATACTCGGCAAGTACACGTACACACCTTCAGTTGGTATCGGAGCAAGGATATCTCATAACCGTAACACAGTTATTTGATATATTCTAGTAATATGGCAAATAACCCAAGTAGTAGCACAAACATCACTTACACTGAAGGTCAATCTACACAAAGACCTCCTTTCTTCAATGGTCTTAACTATAGTTATTGGGCAACACGTATGGCTTTTTACATGCAATCAACTAACTATGATGCTTGGAATGCTACTCAGAAAGAAATAGTCAATCCAACAACTGAGTATGCAGAATGGACGGCTACTGAGAAAACCGCAGCTGCTGTAAATGCAAAAGCAATTAATATGTTGTTTTGTGCATTAGATCAAAACGAATATAACTGTGTTAGTGTTTGTACCACTGCTTATCAAATTTGGCAAACACTAAAAACTACTCATGAAGGTACTAACAAGGTTAAACAAGCAAAAATAGCTTTGTTGAAAAGTCAATTTCAAAATTTCAAAATGAAGCCAAATGAAACTATCAATGAGATGTATTCACGGTTTCAAACCATTCATCATGCACTTATCGGACTAGGGCAAAAATTTCTGATTTTGATGTAGTTTCGACAGTCCTACATTCTCTGACTAGTGAATGGGAAGGAAAAGTATTAGCGATTGAAGAAGCTAGTGACCTTTCTGTCATGAAGCCAGATGAATTGATAGGAAATCTAATGTCCTATGAAGCAAATTTGCAGGCTAGAAAAGAACAAAAAGAAGAAAAGAAAAATGTAGCATTTCATGCCGAAAAGGATGAAGACATCTCAGATTCTGAAGACGAAGATCTAGCATTCATTGCAAAAGGATTCAAGAAATTCTTAAAGCAACGAAAGGCTAGTCGTTACAACAGAAAGAAGTTCGGATCAAATAAACCATCTTCATCAAATGTAGAATGCTTCAACTGTAACAAGAAGGGACATATGCAAAAGGATTGTCCGGAGCAAAAGAAGAAAACAGAAAATGAAAAATTCAAACCAAGAAGGACAAGTCAAAGAAACGAGCATTCTCAGTAACATGGGATGATTCAGACTCATCTTCGTCTGATAGTGAAATTGACTCAGACGATGAACAAGCAAATGTATGTTTTATGGAAAAAGAAGATGAGGTACAAATTCCTTCTTTTGAAGTCTTGATATAAATGCTAAATTGATATATAAATTCAAAGATATGAAACGACAATGCAAACAAGCTCAAGCAGACTTACGTAGAGTAGAGTTGGAGCGTGATATGCTAAAAGACGAGAAGAAAATATTAGAGGAGGAACTTGAAAAAGCTCAAGAATCGTCATCTAATATTGATTCTCAACTATCTCTTTTGAGTCAAGAAATTGAAACTCAAAAAGAGAAAAATGATGCTCTTACTACCGAAAATCATGAGCTTAAGGCAAAAGTCAAAATGTTAGACCTTGAAAAAGCTAGTTTACAAACAAAGTTAGACGACATTACTCAAAATGTTTCTAACTTTAATAAAGGTCGAGAAAATTTGACAAAAATTATTGAAAGTTCACAATCTACTACAAATAAACAAGGGTTGGGATATAAGAAACAAGTTATCAAGAAACATCTTGGTAAAAAAAATGAAAAAATAAGGTAGTACAAGAAACTGAAGCTAAGAAAAATCTTAGTTTATTATATTCCAAACCAAAATCGATTGTGAAATTTCAAAAGAAGAATGTCAAAACTATACAAATATGGGTTCCTAAAACAAATAACAATTTGATTAGGAACAAGTATATTCAATTTTTTTTGAATTATGTGCATCATAATCCAAATTTTTTATATAAAGGGGATACCGGACCCGTATGGTTTTGGACTCCTAAGACCTAACTCTTAGGACCCTATAGAAAAGTGGGTACCATGGACTTAATTTTATTTTTTGCAGGACCCACTCAAGAAAAGAGGAAAGTGGATACTGGACAGTGGTTGCTCGAAGCATATGACTGGGGACAAGAGCTTATTAACAAATATCACTTATTCAGATGGTGGCTCTGTCACTTTTGGAGATAATTCAAAAGGCTATATCATCGGCAAAGGCGATGTGAGCAATTACGGTACATCTAACTTACCTCTTATTACTAATGTCATGCTAGTTAAAAACTTGAAACATAACTTACTAAGTATTAGTCAACTGTGTGACAAAGGTTTTATCATTTCTTTTTCGGATAATAAATGTAGTATTTTAGATAAAGATCGAAATCTAGTTTTTGAAGGTTATAGAGACAAAAATATCTATATTCTGAATATGAACATCAATCATAATTCAGATATGTGTCTTGTAGCAAATGATAATGATCCATGGCTATGGCACAAACGTTTCTGTCACATAAACTTCAGAACTATTGACAAGCTCGTGCCCATCGTTTTTTCCTCATCTTCTCATTTTCTATCTCTGGAATTCTCTCAACAAAATTTTGATCTCCATCCTCCTCCAAAATTTCAAATTCCTAACACATCAACAAAACACAAAACAAAGACCTAGTTCCCTTCTAACCTTGCCTCCCTCTCTCTCCTCCTCACGCCGCCACCCTACCTCTGACATGTGCCCAGTGCCGGCCCAAGGAAACAGTTGCCCAAGCCACAATTACATTATGTTGCCCTTTCCTAAAAAAAATGATATTGGAAAGATTGCACTATCAATATAATTTTTTACATCATTAAGCCTTATTTATATTATACTAAAGCTTACTACCAGTTAATAGGGTTGATTTTAAAAGAGTGAGGAGAAACCTGAACTGCATTTGTGTGCATCAAAACTTTGTCGGTTGTTGTGAAAGCTGACATCCACCTCTACCATGAAAAAAAATAGCACTAGGATAATTTTTTTTTAATTCAAAAGGTTAACCATAAATTACAGTTAGGAATCCAGCCAAGTACAAATCTATAAATTTGTGCATCTAGTACATCATCAACCCAACACTACATGCTTCAAAGCACAAAAATAACATCTCAACTCATAATTTCTACATACTCGATATCAGTCTTCAAATAGAACGCCCAAGTTACACAACCTTCAATCCATTTTCTTGTTGTCACGCATGCTTCAAACACACAAGATCATCCAACCTATTCCCATCCATTTTATACAGGAAAACACCATGCATTTGAAAGTAGTGTTCTTGCGCCTCCTTCCGTAAGCTTTCAAATGGCATTACACTACACCATAATGACCATTTGGCAACACTTATTTTTTTCAACTGCCAACACTTATATGTGTTGTAGACTAGTGACACTAATATGTGTTGCTATAGTAAAAATGTGTCACCAAAAATGTACTAACACTTATATGTGTTGATATGCCTGGTCAACCCTTATATTCTGAGGGCAAAAGGGTAAGTTCTCAACCATAACCTAATCGGAACCTCAATCCTTTCTCCCTCAACGCTTATTCCTTTTACGGCCGCGTCATATGCAAATTAAAAAAAAGGACTTCGAAGAATTGATATGAGCGATCCCTCTTTCTAATTGAAGGATTCTGGATTTCTCAATTCAGTATTAGTCTCTCAAATCCTCTCTCCACCCATTTCTCAATCATCGACTACGAATTTGGGATTGTAGGAATCACGATAATTGGGACTTCGAATTGGGGATTCCAGGAATCACGAATTGGGGCATCTAGGTATCACGATAAATTGTTTAATTATATTAGGAACAGTTGAAATTGAAGGTACCCTGTGTCACACTTAAAGCTTTCATCTTTATTTGATAATTTCAGGAGTAGCTCAAGAGGTCGAGGTCAGATTCGAGTTTGAGGTCGCAAAAATCGATTTCGAGTAGGTGATTTCTACCATTTTGGCTATCGTTCTACTTGCCGATTGTTTATTGTTGACTGTTAATGGTATATGGGAACTGTGTTTTCTGAAGTTGATTGTGTTTATATTACTTGCTGAAGGGATGAAACATAACATATAAAATGATATGTGGATGTTCCTACATCTTAGAACAACACAGTAAAGTTCAGTTTTATATATATATTCATGTAAGGAATAGGTACATAGCAAAGGCACGCATGTGTTCAAGAATTGAGTAAAAATGATTTTCCTATTTAAAGTGTTCAATTGTATATAGAGATATTGAAGAGGGAATGACATGTAAATCGATGTGTGCATATGCTGCCTCACTTACACAGTATGTTATATACAAATGGATAGGCATATAACTACAATACCATCCTTCAACCCTGCGTATACCTCGCGTAATCTACTCATAACCATCTACAATGGCGATTACTTTTTAGATGCTGTTAGTTATTTAAAATTTGAACAGATATTAAGTTTTGTAATCGATCAAGTACATAATATCTCTTAGCTGGAGATTCTTCTAGTTTGACTATCAAGTTGTGATAGATACTATAAATCCGTAAGCTTATATTCTCAGGGAGCAGAGTACTTCTATGATCATTATTCTGAAAATGATCATCCCAAAAGTAGTCATATAATGAAAATAATGAATATTCAAAACTAATTGCCTGGTTATTTATTTTTCTTTATACTATGTAGGAGGGTAATTTGGATTCCACTATTTTTTTTCCAAAATATACACGTCAGAGCAACATCAATAAAAGGAAAAGAAGCATGTGCAGAGTTCGCAATACCATGTTGCATTAAATAATAATTTTGAATTATTAAAATTACCATTAGTGCATTATGGTGCAAGAAATTCTGTACATAATTAATAAATCCTTATAGTTGTGTCTACAGTTCCTTGGCAATCCTATGCAGCCTGGGAGTAGAAACCAAAATCTGTTAATGTTGATTCGGATACTATGTTGCCATGTTTTTCGATTTACATAATTGATTGTAGCAAAACATAATTGATTGTAACAAAACTTAAGGGCTGCCCTGTGTCCACCTTGCTGTTAAATGTATGCTCAGCCATTGTCTTACCTTTGTACTTGGACATGTTGATAGAAAATAAGCTTATGTTAACTTCACATGGATAGTAGAGATAGAGATACAAAGAAATTCAGAGTAAACAGAGAATAAACATTAGAAATAAAATAGAAATAGTCGCAAACAAGTTATACAGTGGTTTGACGTTCATTGCCTATCTCCATTTGAAGTACTTTATGATTTTATTATTGATTTGAGAGTCGCAAACAAATATATAATGACTTTTAGATGGAGAGTGGTTTAAAATTTGAAATTGGATATGGATATTGTTACAGATGCGCAAATAAATGTTTTGAGTTCTACCTAGGCAGAAGACGGATCTATATTCTTGGATATTGTTTTGACGATGACCCAGTGTTGATTAAACCTGTCCAGGGCATTACCAATGTCAAACATCAGGTAATTCCTCTCCTCTTTATATTTGCATATCAGATGTAGCTGGTGTAATTTTTGTTGCTCACCATCACAAGCATACTATATGTTGTAACTGGTTTGTGCCGGCCTCGACATTTGCTTTGAATTTCAAACACAACCTCACGTTTGTTATTCTACTATAACCCGGATGGTGGAAATTTTCTTTCTTTTTTGTTGTATTTGAATACATGTTTCACTCTATTTAATTTTTTACAACTTATTTGGGTACTAAAATTCATATATATTCAGTCTTGATCGATGACTGTTTCTTTCTATTTCTTCCACTATCCTTCATTGTTTTGACTTAAAAATCAAACACAACAGTCTTGATCGAATCCCCTGTTTTGGTGTAGTGTTACTTCCCATTTTTTGTAGTTTGAGTTCTTTCTTGCTTCCCTCATATCAGGAGATCCAGAAAGAGGCTGACTGCTCCCTGACTCTACAGTACCCCCACACCTTACAATTAACAAAGGGTCCAGCATTATTATTCCGTCGAGATGCGCCTTTCTTTACACGTAAAGCAGCAGCATGAACATCTCTTTCAACCTGTTTGCTTGGCACAACTGACCACTCTTGTTTTCTCTCTGACCTCATCGGAGAATGGATCCTCAAGACACCAAGGCACTCCAGAAGTTGATAATAGGCCTGCCCTTGTAATGGATTGTGCTCTTTTCTTGGTGCAGAGAAGTAGAGTGTCCATTCTTTATAACCAGGATCAACTGTAAAACCATATATGTCCACAATGTCACACATTGATAATGCTAATTCTACTGATTCCATTCCATACTTCCAGTTCCTTTAGCACCTTATATTAGCACAATACCTTGAAATAAATATAAAGGGTTTGGAAGTTTCTTAATCTTTGCATTAAAATCTCGATGGGCCTTGCTTTTTATTATAAGCACCTCATTATAAGCACTAGGATAATTAATTAAGCTAATCACATGTATTTTGTAACAGATTTATGCCTCAACAAAACAATGCATTATATACTGAGATTAGCAAACAAGCAGCTGAAATTAATTAATTCATTCATATTAGGCAACTAGACAAATAGTTAGCTGAAATCAATTAATTCATTCAGAGAATTTCATTGAACAAACAACTAAATAAGCCTAAATTAAATTCGCCCATCAAATTAGCAAACATTTAAAAAAGAAATTACCTTAATTTATCTGGAGATGGAAGGAGCAACAATTGCTCGATATTCGGCAATGGAGAATTGGAGACAAGATGATTGCAACAGTGATTGAAGGCGGTTGAGGGGCAAACGAAGGTGGAGACAGCACAAATAAGATCGAACTAGGGTTTGAACAAAAGCCCCAAATTTTGTTGTGGGATTTGATTGATTGCGTTGCGTGATGTTGAGACACGGAAGAGAAGAGAACGAGATTCAGGGAGAAACAACATGAAAACGTTTCCTCGAGCTAATCCGAATTTTTTTCCCCTAGACCTGAGGGGTTGCCCAAGCCCATGGGCTTGGTGGGCTCTGCCTATGCCACCACTGTCCACCTATCCAACCCCCTCTTCCTCTCTGATTTGCAACCCCACTTGAAACCGCCCCTCCTCTTTTCTAAAAAAGC
Source organism: Allium sativum (assembly GCA_030737875.1). Taxonomy (NCBI): domain Eukaryota; kingdom Viridiplantae; phylum Streptophyta; class Magnoliopsida; order Asparagales; family Amaryllidaceae; genus Allium; species Allium sativum. The sequence continues at coordinate 453,726,914 of CM060924.1, read as the reverse complement.
CCTAGCACCCTTTTTTTACAAATCATATACCCTAAACCCTAAATTTCCCCTACCATAATCACCATTCAAGCGCTGCCTATAAACCCACCTGAACTCGCTACACCATCTGACCGCTCCCCTGCACCCTCTGTTCGAACCCTTCCTATCAGGCCAAGCCGAAAAGTACAGCCCTAACCTTAATACCCATACTTTGATTTTCCTGTGTTTTTCCAGATTTTGCCTCTTTTTCACAAGGCCATAACCCCCTCTAAGAAAATCCAAATTACCTTTTACTTTTCCCATATTTGGTATAATTAAGTTAGCCACAATTTCCATTTTTACATTTCAAATCTTTCAAACTAATTTTCGAGCCTAGATTTTCTAATCCGAAAATGTCTTTTACTATTTTATTCTTATCTCCCTAAAAAATAATCAAAATCCCTTTTTTATTTTTCTTAAACTGTATAGAAAAGAATTTGCTAGGACTTTTATGTTAATCACTTTTTAAATTTTAGGGGTTAAATATCAAAAATTCAGTTACAGAATGATCAAATTTTTGTTCAGTTTTGATAAATTCAGTAAAATCTAAACCCATCTTCCCTAACCAAAACCCTACTGCTCTCCTCTTCTAAATTGCTTCAGACGGTGTTTTGTGTTTCTTTATTGGCATTGCTATTATCTTTATCCACGAAAGGTGATAACCACTCGCTCACGACTGGAATTGTTTTGTTAAGTGAATTGATTTACATGAAATGTCATTGTAATGTTTGCAATAGATTTAGATTTGTTAATTATTAACACATGACATAATATTTTGCTATGTCAAGATGTAAATGTTCACTTGAGACATATATACTACAAACCCATGACACTTGAATTATATGTTATGTGACATGTGTTAATTGTATTTTGTTACCTGATATGTTATGTTGTATGATATGAAATCACATTGCAAGTGCCCTATGAAATCACCATGGGTTAAATGATATATTCCCGAACCACTAAATTGTTTATGAAAACATTTTGACATTAATTTCAAACACATATTGAAATGATACTTACGTAGAAATTTAGTTACTACGGGTTGAATGATACATCCTGAATCATTTGACAATAGGATAGAGAATTATATACAGACACTGTTAGTTAAATAAACACTACAAGAAAACACTGATTTTGCAGCTGACGAATCCGTCGCTAAACATGTATCAGCGACGGATAGCACTGGTCGGTAAATTTCAGGTCGGTATTTTAGTGACCATTTTGCGATGAAATTTAACGTTAATTCTCCGACATTTTACCGTCGTTTGTCAATATATTTAAATTTAATTTTTAAAAATTTTACCGACGGATTTTTTTTAAAAATTCCGGTGGAGATCCCTTGCTAAACAGCAAGGGATTAGAAACAGATAATTTCAAATTTTGCTTCACCGTAGATATCTGTCGGTAATTCGTCACAAATGCTAATATTTTAGCAAGGTTATTGGTAACAGTTATTTTTATTTTTGTCGTTAATCACACGCAAATTTGCAAAACCCACCCGTATTCCCTTTCTATTCCATCCGTAAATCGCTACAACAGAACAGCTCTTCTACTACGGGCAATAAACGTTGTAAAAGACCGTATTTTACAATAGGTTGCCCGTTGTTATATGTCTTTGCCACAACAGAGTAATAGACGTCTACGACAACTATTTTTGCTCGTTGTAAAAAAAAGGAAAAAAAAAAAAAAAACAAAACAAAACAAAAAAAACAAAACATTAACTCAACATATATACAAATTGTACTCATAATTGTCAAAAATCAGTACAAATTATAATTCATATCATTTATGAAGTCACACATTCTGCAACATTCTAACTCTACGCTTTATTATTGTACAAACAAAGCTACACTTCCATTGTCAATGATCCCCATATAGAAAAAAATACATAAAGAAACAAAGTGCATAACAAGAATAGTTTTATACCAAGGCTACACTAGAAAACACACACTTATGCAGATTGAGCTACAACGTTAGACGTATCCAGAGCTGACCCAAGGGGTAGGCGACCAAGGCGGTCGCCTAGGGCATCACGGCCGGAGGAGGCGGAGGGGGCAACAAAACTTGGTTCAGTCCCTTCAGAAATGTTGTTCTATAAGTATTAGTAGGGCATATATATCTTGAAGTTGTATGTGGTCAGGTGGCAAAAGCTCTCCCAAATGGATGGACTGACGATGGTTCGAATCTGTGCTATCGCATGTTTTATTGCGACTTGCATTTCAGTTTTTTTTTCCCTGCACTTCTTTTTACCTCACCTTCTGCTTTGCCTAGGACAGCGAACCTTGTTGGGCCGGCCCTGGACGTATCACTTGCTACTTCCACCCTGTAGATTTTGACATGAATTTAGTAGTCAAATAGATCATTAAAATAGAACTAATTTTAACAATATGATAAAAGTTTGCTCGCCCCTGTTTAAAAGAGGATATCATGTAACCTCATTTGCATAAATTATACAAATGTATTTTGCCTTTGGATTCCTTCTCCAACTTCCACTCTTATAAAATCTCTAATTTTAACAATTGACCCCACTTCTTTTGATAAGTCATTTAGCAGCGTCTGCAACATCAAATATTACACTTATTTGAAGAAAAATCACCCTAAATATGGTAATTCATATTTATCATGAGGGAACTGCAGGAATGTTCAATTTACAAATTCTGAATGCATGATAATTTTGACAGCTTATAAATTGTTCTTTTCATTTTTTTTTACTGCACAATTGAAATGAAATTATTTCAATTGTCTAATCACGCAGCTATAACAAAACCACTTTGCACATTTCAAACACCAATTTAACATAAATTTTCAAAAAATTAATACAATAAAGACAAAAAGCACACAATCTTTCATCTCACCTTTCCAAAAAAAAAAAAACAAACAAACATTTTCAGCATTGTTGACAACTTAACTTGAAGCTTATTGGTAACCTACCTTCCTTCTATCATATCTTTTTTCTTTGGCTTGGAAGTATGTGAGAAAAAAGATCACTAATGATTTTATATTTAGCATAATTACATAACAATGAAAGAAAAGGCAATATTTTATTCTAACTTAAATCATTCATCACCGTCAAAATGACAGTATTTTGATGAACATGGAAAATCTCAATTGATTTTGGAAAGCAGCCCAAGGCACATACAATTAGTAGCTGACTTATATATACTTTCCCTAGATTCAGAATTTGAATAGTATCATGCATATGTCAGTAATATTGATGCTGTCAAAGTTGACACTCTAAATTTCTTATGAATAAGGGACGTTTGCTACAATGATAAGTATATTTTTGTATATAGCTTGATATACTCAACATCCAGGTAGATCATATTTTATGTAACAGCATTTTCTTGTCTTATAATATTATTCAATTTGTTCAGAATGTTAAGAGGAAAGAAGACATATACTTAAGAGAATAGAAGAACTTTTTCTTGTAACTGATGCCATTTCAACCGCTCTTAAAAGACAGACAAATATTAGGAAAACTTTTTTAATTTTCATAAGAGAAAGTTAATACTTATGTAAACATAATAAACATCATTAAATGATAGATCATGCCAAGTATAGAACAAATTCAAAGCTTGTGCCAAAAAATTATATACCTTTAAGCTACCTACGCTTGAATTGGATTAACCCTTTCGTCTTTTTTTCCCTCTATCCAACCAGGGGCGGAGCTGTGCCTGCTATACCCTGGGCTACAGCCCGGGTCATCATGTCAGAACGCATGTCAACTGAAGAATTATATGAGCTAGAGAACAAAAAATTGTAAGCAAATACAAAGGCAAATTGGAAGAGATTACGTGATATGGGGATGTCATCATGTCAGAAAATATGTCAATCAAGCATTGTTCTGCACTAGAAGACAGAAAGGGCGCCTATATTTCCATGATTTCTTAGTCACGTGATTTCATTAGAAGACCGAAAGGGTGTCCATACGGGTCCTCTGACCAATCAAAGAATAGTGTTTTGTTATGTCAACAATACCACTGAGTTTTTTCTCCATTTTGTTAAATCGTCACTTAAATGATAGGTGCAAATTTTCTCCATTTAGTTTATTCATATTTAGGTGTGACAATGATTGTGGTCATGCATTTGGTCTAAAGCCTCTAACAAAATTAAAGGCAAAAGCTATGAAGGATAATTTGGCAGTGCCTAAGCTGGAAGAAGAGTAGGAAAAAAAAGTATTTAGGGTAACTATTTTGTTTCCACGTTTATGTAGTCCACACACTGCTTATGTGGTCATACCTTGCATTGTGATTTCAACTCCATTTTGCTACATCTATGGCTCTGCTGCTACTTTAAGATATACCTGTCCTGTTCTAGCAATTATTTTCTATTGTTTCGGGCTTTTGTCAAAGTAATAATGTTACCACAGCCCGGGATAGCGTAAAATCCTGGCTCCGCCCATGTATCCAACATCAGATTTCAACTCAGCGTTTTGATATCTCTTATACCAATAAGTTAGCACCTCGATTATGTGATATCTATTATTGATTTGTCACATTTGTTTATGCATCTGAAACTAGTCTTAAAAAACAAAAACAAATTGCAAGGATTAGTGCCAAATTAGAGAATATATAAGGAAAATGGATCAATTATAAAATTATGATGTAACAATGAAAGAACCTGATGATTATCAGAGGAAAATGTCAACTGGACAATGCTGACCTAGTTATAAAATAAGCCTCAGTGAGCAGCATGGTCCATAAATGATACTTAATTGAAGCATTAGCATGCAGGAAGGCAACCCAGGTCTCTCTCATAACCCCCCTTGTGTCCTGCAGGCTCCTCTCTTCATACCTATCGTACTAACCAAGCATGCATCTCTTTTGACTTGAAAATCTTCCGCCACTTGTCATGCATCTTTTGAACTACTGTTGAGGAGATGGCGAAGACATTCCTAGTTAGGTATGTTCAGCTCGTGAGGCAGCATGTCCAGGGATGGAGACACTCATGCGCTATACACAAATATAAACGTACAATACAAATGGATAATTTTAGTATCATCAATGTAACATATTTTTTTATTTACTTTAGGGTGCGTTCTTAACGAACGTGAACGTGACATTTGAGCGTGACATTTGAGCGTGTCATTTGAGCGTGGTACTGTAGCGAAGGGGAATTGTGTTTTTAGCGACGAACAGGGTATTTGAGCGTGATATTTAATTGTTAAATTAATGGTTTTGATTTAATTAAATTCTAATTGCATCAAACTATAACGACAACATATTTCATAACACGACCACGTTTTTCATAAAACATAAAGAACACAACGGTACTGGAATTAAAACAAATACATGAAAATCTACAATAAACGACGATGAGGTAATAAGTTCAACTCCGATGAAATAAAGGCACATAAGCCCTCATCGCTAAGCTCCTGAGCAATATCAACATTCCGCTCATCGTTGCGAAAAACCGTCAGAATCTCCCAAAGATCCACACGCGTCCCCGATCTCCGAACAAGCTCCAAACAACGAGCAACAAGCTGTCTCGTATGGTCGGTCACCCACGAGCTGGCACGCTCTACCTGTCTGCGCCTAGAGGGCTGACCAGACGGTGGATCGCCCGAAGCCATCCAACCAGTATAGAAACTCGCGTCCCCGGGGGAGAAAGAACCAGCTGCTGCAGGCGCTGGTGGAGGTGCTGGTGCAGTAGGAGGCGCAACCTGAGGAATCGGATACGCACAAGTATCTTTGCGCAAACAACCCTCGAACATAATGTCTTGGTCTCGGAACTTCACCGGCGAGTGCTTCCTGAATTTTCTGAATGGTCTGCCACCGCCGGTACTCCAAAAATCATCAGGACCGTCCAGATAATCGAAATCTGCATTCCATACACCGCCAGGTGTTCGTAGCAGAGTGTCCCATTCGCGAAAAGTGCGCTTCATGTTGTCCCATTTATTTTTAATCTGGTTTTCTGTGAACTCCAGTCCAAAACGGTCGTTCATTGTTGCTGCGACTGTTGCGTAGAACCCACTTACGCTTGTATCGCGAGCGGCTATGAACTCAACGCAAATATCTATGAAAGCGGACTCCCGGTCGTCTGTCCAATTCACAAATGTCTGCGAGGTAGCAGTGGTGGAAGAGGAAGCCATCTGCGTAACCCAAAAAAAAAATTCCAGAAAAATCCGAAAAAATATATGTGGTAGAAAATTGAAAAACAAAGACAACGATATTAAAAATTACCGTTTTTGCCGCTTGAAATTGCTCCAAAAAATCGAAAATCGGAGGTTAGGAGGAGTGTAATCGGGTTAAGATGAGAGAAAATGGGGGGGGGGGGGGGGTGGGGGGGGGGGGCTCGGTTTAATAGAGCCTGAAAGGGTACGTTGGAAAATTAACCGTTGGCGTCCGACGCGTCGGACGCCAACGGTTAGTTTTCCAACGTTCGAGAATCGTGGAATCTGGAAGGGGTAAAAGGTGCTTGCATCTGACGCGTCAAACGCAAAAAAAAATGAGCGTGCCAAATTTTCACTGCGAACGCACCCTTAGTTTCATGCGATACTCATTCACTCAAGCAAGCATATGGTTTTATGTTAACAGTGAACATATATTACCAGTCCACTATGTAATCAAAGACTCATCATATACTGTTAATCTTAAAAATGGAATCAGCACCAAAGATACGAAATCACACTTCACCAATTTTGGTTAGAAATTAAAAAGGTCACGGACACAAAATAAATGGATAAAAAACAAAACAAATAAGAGATATGGGATTTTATAGTGGTTCGATTCGCTATGAATCTACGTCCACTTTTCAATCCCTTCTCATTACGGAATTTTGCTTTATAACGCACATGAATCTCTTATACATTCATTTCTCACTCTTCTCACTTTTTATGATCTAACTACACTCGAATTTGGCAAGAAATTGTTGAGATCTCTATCTTCATGATGAAGGATGTGTGAATCGTCGATCACTTTAGCATGTAGGTGCTTTTCCTCGATTTGATGATGAAGTTGGTGCTAGATCCGGATTTTTAGAGATAGCTAATGGCGATTAAAGAGCATTAGAATCGAGTTAGATCAACTTTGAACGGAGAAATGAATTGATTTGATCTTCATGTTGTTGGAGAATGATAAAGCAAAGTTAGGAAGCCATTAATGGTGTTTTTGAAGCTTTTAGATAGGTGTAGGAATGGTTTAGGCAGCCCTTCGGGGTCAAGAAATCGGTCCTTTGAGTTGTGGAGGAAGGGGCTATTTATAAAAGAAGTTTGAAGGTAGTGGCAGTTTTGTAATTATGGGGTATAGGGTTTTGATCGGGCATGAAATTGGATCGGGCGTAAAGTTGGATCAGGTGTAAAGTTGGATCGGGGTAGACTTGGATCAGGGTAGTAGCGACCCATACTTAATTAAATATACCGATCCAGTCCTTTATTAAATGGGACCGAGCCATTTATTTACTACACTTGCCACCGTATTATCTAAAGTACCGATCCAAATTTTAAAACTGTAGCTGCTTTATCCCTGGACGATCCACTTCTCGTTGTTGGCACCGATCCACTTTATCTTCAATACACCGATTCAAACTGTTGAACAGTACGGATCCAACGTATGCTGAACAGTACCGATCCAATACAAAACTTGATACCGATCCATTTTATGTTGCTCTCGACTGACTGCATACGTGTGAATCACATTTCCATCATATACATAAGTATTCTTCATGTATTTCACTACACCAAAACAGGAGATTCCCAACAAGTATAGGTGTTACAAATAATTTCTGTAACACTTTTAAGTGTCACCAATGGCCTGTGAGGAATTTCATGTAACACTTATAAGTGTTACAAACAGAGTAACTACTAACACTTATAAGTGTTACAAACATATTCATTGCTAACACTTATAAGTGTTACAAACATATTCGTTGCTAACACTTATAAATGTTGGAACCATAAGATATGGTAACACTTATAAGTGTTACAAACATATTCATTGCTAACACTTATAAGAGTTACAAACATATTCATTGCTAACACTTATAAATGTTGGAACCAGAAGATATGTTAACACTTATAAATGTCAGTATTATAATCCTACTAACACTTATAAATGTTGGCATGCATAAATTGCTAACACTTATGAGTATATATAACGAATCTTTATGATTTTCAATCACGTATATAATTCAAAATATCAATTCAATATAAGATTTGGTACACTTCCATGTTTCAAATTCAATAATTTCACATTCAAATAATGCTCAAATATTTGTTACATGCTTCCAATATTTCAAATTCAACAATGTCACAATTGCATAATGCTCAAATATTTGTTACATGCACGACAATAATTTTTCTTTTTATCAGAACCAAAAACTTCGGAGATAGGATCATTGTCAAGATCACACATATTTACTTCCTCGTTGCCATTACATTCCAAATTCTGTTTTTTCCTCCTCCTCCACATGTGCCTACAAAATATAATGCACTCATTTTTACAAAAATAACAAATTTCAAAACTGATAAATAACAAGTGTAAACCATAGAAAAATGTTCGATGATCATTTGTTGAGTTCAAGAGATAAGCGCAAATATCGTTTGCAGAGTCCAAATTTAGGCTTCAGCAAGAGATAAGCGCAAATATCATTTGTTGAGTTCAAGAGATAAGCGCAAATCTCAGTTTAAAAAATGAGCCTTTCGGCCCAGTTTCTAATCGATATTGAGCAAGAAAAAACTTCTGAAGCTTGGACTTTAGGTCCAACAAAAAAAACTTCTTATATTAGCACTAAGGGGATTCAAGCCCAACAAATAATGATATTAGTATAAGATGTTATTTGTATGAATATATCTAATGAATAAATAATGATATATAGTAGTAGTTCTTGATATTCATCAAAAAACGAATAGGAACTTAGGAGTTGTAGATGGTTTAATTATATCCTCTTTTGCAATGAGCAGGTTTTATTCAATGTATATGAGAACATTGGGGAAATCAACCATGGTTTCTCATCATCTATAGCATGAAGTAGTATCAGGCCCTCGAAATTGCCGACTTATCTCATCAATTCACTCAAATATGTAACATGGATCATTTTCTAGTATGACAGGGTTATCATTTAAAAAAATAATAGTTGAAACAAGAATGAGTCATATAAACAAATATAGGCATGCGGCATATTATATATCACACTAAGAATAATTGACCTGAATAGATAATGGGCACAAAGCCTGAAATCAATGGCATTTGACGTTCATTTTATGATGAAATCTTGTAGTATTTGTTAAAACATGCACACAAGCAATCTACGAAACTGAACTGTCAACATGCATATGCAATAAATACCATTATTTATAATAGAAAAAGAAGAAGATGTTTTACCTGAAATTCCAATATCATATTGGAAAATAAGTCTCTTGTTGCAGCAAAATAGAAGCCAAGACAACATTGAAGCTTGTTTTTCCTGCATATAGTTCCCCACTATCATTATTACTAATAAAGCTACCACCTGCAAAATATAATAAGTATGAGATATCTTGCTAGGAATGTCATCAGAACTTAATATGAATATTCACAAACTTAATTTTAATGTATTAATTTATGTTAAGTGGCATATTCAAAGGAAAATTTGTTCTACGTTCCACTTAAAATGCATTTACTAGATCTCTTAAATATCTAGCATGTATGATCTTTTTGTAAGTAGACGTTATAATATATTAAAATTGCATGTTTAATGCGTTACAAGAATAAAACATGAAACTTAAACTTAGCTTGAGAAAAGCAAGAATACATTTTGTTAGTGTTCTACTCATTCTGCCTTTGTTTGGACCGCATCGCCATTTTTCTTTCAAAGTAGGCTGTATGATTTATAGCAAAGTGAGATAGAGTTTTTTCTTCCCTTTTAACCCATGGTGCTTTCTTACATGACACTGAGAGTAATTTGATTAACTTGGTTATGTAATGCAAAAATTTCAGTTCCATGTTGCTACACTCTGATTTCATTAGCAAAAGCAAGCAATTTATTTGTCAAAATAATCATTTTTTCCACAGATTTGGTATAGCTATTTTCTTATTTTAGTTTATTGATATTATACGTTATTTTTTTTGCCACTGGTGTATATTTCAATGGTGGCTTACCTACTTTTGAAGCCTTTTGCAAGTGTTCTGCTCAGCTGCATATTTCCATTCCATCAACCGCAAGTTATCACTTAGCTTAGTAGTTTCCACCTTTTGTCATCGAAGTTCTAATTCCTGATTTGTTAACAAAGATGAATTAGGAAAGGCAAGCAATGAAATATTATTATCAGATATGCCCAGTTCCCTAATATACATACCAACTGTCTGACTTTAAAGCTCTCAGCTCCGGACTGTTTCTTTGCCGGATCAAACTCAATACCTCGCACTCTGGTTGCGAAGTTAAGTGAGTTAATGGTTTCTCTCCAGTCCGCTGAGCTTGGACTAATTTGTATGAACATAAGAGTTTTGCAGTCCCTTCCTATGACTGTTTGACAATGGACAATTTGAATAAATATCAAAAGTAGAAAATGCAAGTGTATATACAAAATGCCTCACCTAAAGAGCTTTGAAGCAAATGCGTAAGTTTCGGGTTTTTATGTGGTATATGTGGATTCTTGGAGGAAAGCACAACAATAACATCACCAAGCACAGAGATAACATGCACTACTTCATTTCGTCTGTTTTTGATTTTGGTCCCAACTCTCTCACTTCCAGTTAAAAACCGGCCAGATGTGACTTTTGTTTCTTTCTCCATCAAACAAATTTTCTACTTTGGTTATTACCTGAATAGGCTATAACGCAGAAGGGGAAAAAATGGAGATAAAGACTATATGATATTTAATTAATAACTTGAACAATATTTATACCAGTGAGAATGATTACTAAGTTCATTTGCATTGGTCGAACCAACGGATCGATTCTTTCTGCCAGTTCAAAGAATTTCACACGCTTCATCTATGCTGCAAACTTCAATATCTAAAAGACTAGGCACGTCCTGAATTCCGTCTATTTGCGAAAACTGAGCCTAAGATCAGTTTGCACGAAAATCGAGCCAAGGCTAAATTTTGGTGCATAAACCGAGCCTGCTCAATTTTGGCGAAAATTGAGCCGCTCGGTTTTACTGAGCCTAGGCTCAGTTTTGGCACAAAAATTGAGCCGACTCAGTTTTGGCGCAAACTGATTATTATTTCATCTGTAATTTGTCTTGACATTATCCCACAATTTTTGCTTCAAAGGAGTTGCATGAACACAACATGATAGTGCTGCCAATAATATGATAGTGGTGCAAGAAAGAAGAGGCATGAAAACAATGCAGTAGCGGAATGGAAGTTTTTACAGCTCTCTATTCCTTGATTCACGTAGGTTCGCTTTCAGTTTTCAGCAGTTAAAAACAAAACCTGTACCTCTGTTTTTAATTTTAATTTGTTGCTTTTTATTGCTTTTAAACAGTCTGGGTGCTTGCAATGTACCATCATGTGAACATTTCAGTTCAGATCAACCTCAACATATTTCTATCGCAGAAACCAACCTTAACATATTTTTCAATTAAGATTAGATAGTCTCAACTCTCAACAACCAACCTCAACATATTTTTCAAATAAGATTAGATGTTCTCAATTCTCAACTCATTTATATCACGGAAACCAACCTCAACATTTTTTTCCCCTAAAGTTAACAAATGATATCCATATTAGTTCAACACCTGGACACATTCTAGCTTGGTAAAACATATATTTAAGTTATTTGTCAGTCATTGAAATAAGGAAGTAAACTATAGTGAGATAGACTATTTGATAAAATTGATAATAATGATCTTATTGCATTAAATCTAATGTTGGACAAAAAAGCTACAAGACAGGCCAACTGTCTGATTAATGAAATGTCAATTTAATCAGTTTAAGTAAAGTGTAATTTATGTTATATCCTTGAAAGTTAAGGATGATCAATTGCGCTTTTTCATAGAGTGCTGGACATATCATGCATCATGTAGCGTCAAAAGTGATGTAATATACTATTAATTGCAAGCATAACACTAAATTGATCGCATTAATTTAGTAACAATCACAAATATGAAATTACTTCTCCAGTAATTTTAAACTAATTTGGAGGAACTGCTCTAGAATTTATGCAAAATATCATTGCTCAAACAATCCAAAGAGATGCAAAAAATGGATTTCATTGGCTTGGTCATGGAGTAAATATGTTTAAGTAATCTAAAGTTGATAATTTTCACTTAAAAAGCTTCTTACTCTAGTGTAATAGGTTTCTAGAATCGTTTTTCATGTAGAATCTTTTTTTAATCTTTTATGTTTAAAATTAACTGATTATTTTAAAATGTTTGTTCCAAAAACTAACCATTTTGAAGAAAGAAACCATATGTCCAGCTTAATTTTCAATTTTAAAATATCTAAGTTAACAAACAAATGTGTCTTGGAAGAGAAGGAACTGTCTAGACCACCCAAATTGAATATCTGAATTTATAACTCTATCGCACAGCACCATAATCACTAAATAAAATAAAAATCATGTTTTCTTCTCACCTGTCCTCAATAAATTCCCCGACAGTGCCATTAATGTCAATGCCTTAGTTTGGTACGTTGGCAACTAACTAGCCCATAACTTATTATCCCATCTACGCCTTCCATATTTCAAAACAAAGCAGTACTGTAAATTGTAATCTTCTAGAAATAACGTATATGAAGAAAAGGCAGTAAAATAACATTAGAAGGACAGGTTAAGAGTTATAAGTATCCTGTGGATACTTCATTCTTGTTGTTAATATAAATAACACTCATATCATCAATTTATTTCTGGGTTTATTCACCATTGTATTCATGGTAATAATTATCTGTTCACCCTACTACTTTTTTGTGTATGTGACAATACAAAACTGCAAAGAAAAATATGTTTATAGTCACCTGTAAACTACTCGATAAATGCCAATTACATGCACCCATACATAACCCTACACGTATGAGCGCATATGTATAATTCCATCTTCCCTAATAAGATAGTCAAGAATTGTAATGATTTATCTTTTCTAGCACTATATATGTCGCTTTTATCTTTGATTGGCCCTTTGTTGCCATCATGAATAAATTTCGTGCATGTGTTTAATTTTCCTAACATATGACCTCTAACGTATGAGCTTAAAATACCATTAAAATTAAACGTATGAGCTCTAACAAGAATTATAGTTTTCCTGCAAAGGGCCATTTTATAGTTTTCCTGACATATGAGCTTAAAATACCATTAAAATTGCTAACACTATTGATGAAATGATACTGTAAAAAACCTGTTAGAGCTTTGTAACTTCATCCTTTTGTGCAGTAGAAGGAAGAAATCTGTTTAGAAATGAAGACAAATTGATACGAAAAAATAACTTCCCATATTTACATTTATATATTTCTAAGCATGTATTAAACAGTGCATAACATAGCTTCACGACTAGGATATAAGCTTCTAGTCATCAGGTGAATATATTTTTTAGCAGACAAAGTTAATATAAAATAATAAAGCATGCATTCCCATAACCAGGCTCAACTAAAATACAATTTGTTGACATAGATACACCTACTAAAATTTCATAGTAATATGAGCAAACGTGTAAATGCTTTTTTTTTTTTTTTTTTTTTGGGAAACCTTCACTAGATGATGCTTAACATAAACGAAATTGGATTGTCAATGGTAACCAAGTCAAGTTTCATATATATGGTACTATCAGTAGATTAGCAACCTAATTAGATTCGTACGAAGTGAATGCAAATATACCCCATAATCTAAAAGCTGAGAGAGTGAGCAATATGCCCCAACCTGAAAATTGAAAAGCAAATCAGTAACTAATAGGACGTGATTTAGAGTGGACAAGATTTATGAAAATACAAAATTATGACATTTACCTCAACAAGATAAATATCTTTCACATCAGAATTCGAGATCGAATTATACCTAGGGTAGAAGTTATACAATAAATTGAATCGATTTCAACAAACATGACAATAATAATGGATTAACAGAGAATTATAATGAAATCATTTATCTAGAGCGAAACCTTTTCGAAATAGATTAGAGAAGGGATCGCTTATCAATCCTCCAAAGTCCACTTTTCTTTTTATTTGCTTACTGCGCGGCCGAAAGGGGAATAAGCGTTGGGGTAAATGATGAAGGCATCGATTAGGTCTTAGGATGAGAATTTACCTTTTTGCCCTTAGAAAAGAAGAGTTGACCAGGCATATCAACACATAGAAGTGTTGGCACATTTTTGATGACACATTTTTTCTATAGCAACACATATTAGTGTAACTAGTCTACAACACATATAGGTGTTGGCAGTTGAAAAAAATAAGAGTTGCCAAATGGCCATTATGGTGTAGTGTTTATTGAACACAATTCACGTTGATTCATGTATTTGATAAGGCTGATCGTTCCAGAATATAAAATGAAGTATGGACCGATCCATTCAACGTTCTGCTGTCGTTCCACTTTGCATTTCAAAGCAACCGACCCACTCACGTTTTAACAAGTCTTCATGTTATCACCAGTTCCACGTGCATACTGTCATCATGCAAACAAGTGGTCTTACACTTTGGTACCGTGAATGGCATCTCACTTAAATGTGCACGTCTAAATCTCTTCTTACACTTGGGAGTTGACCAATCATATTAGGCCTTTTATCATACCAGTTCATATGTACTCACCTCATTGAATGGTCCATGCTTTCCAACGTGACTGCCATGCAAAGCCTTTTATAGCATGCATTCTTGTTTGTGCCGAGGTGCTCACGTGTATAACTTCAACTTCATGTGAATGTTTTTATACATGTGTAGCAACATTTTAGTGTCCTTATCCTCACTTATTGTCTTGTGCGCATTGTAATAATCCATGCAAGTACCTTTTATATAGCGTGTTATTCATATTCCTCTGTATACAAAACCATGGTCACACTCACGAAAATGTGTACGCCAATCCATTCTTTATATATGAGCCGACCGACCCAATCCTTTAGTACTGACCAAATACTTCTGCACTGAGTGACCGGCCCGGTCCGTTGATACTGACTGACCCGGTCCGCATTGTTGAGGCCGATCCATATTTGAACTGTGTTTTAACAGTGTTAACATTTGCCCCTCCAAGCTTGTATTTTTTGCTTGCAAGAAATGCGGGCTTCCAAATAAACATTGTTGTTGATACACTCTATATTGAGGTCCGGCTATAGCCTTTTGCCTTGCTACGATGGACTATTCTTTGAATTCATGTGCTTCTTGTCACTGTTTTGTAATTAAAACAAATGATTGCACAATTTTGGACTTGTACTCACCATCATCTGTCCATATCAATAACGGGTTAGTTAATCATTAAAAATGATTTATAGCGAATTTTATTTTGAATTGCATAAAATATCTGCATAGAATTGCTCTACTCAGCGGTTTATAACTTACTGAATATTATCTGTACAAATACGATATTCGAATCCGCATTAACGCTTAAAATCAACTAGTCAAGATAATTCGGCTGTGGACTTTAAACGTTGCTGTCTTAATGACTTATATGATAGTGTACGATATTTCTCATTTGAGAAATACGTATTTGTGATTTATTCTCTGCTTCTCTTCAGAGAAGTCTTCGATTATTGGTGCCCCAGCTTAGGAGGTCATTGTTAGTCTTCATTGTGAGAAGATATTTTTATAGCTCAATGCTTGTTCATTTTGTTGATCAATTTTGACGTTGGAGATTCCATTGGATGCCCCGTGTTTTGGAGAGTTCATTTTAATCCAACGTTTTGTCTTCTATTGTCGACTGAGTCAAAATGATGGAGCTCATCGAGTGTTGTTGATCTTCCCTGTGGAGAAATTGCTTTCTTTATGGAAATGATTTTTGGTTGTCGCATCGTTTTGCAGTGCGAACTCCCGCGAAGTTTGGGTGAGAGGTGAGGTTGCATCGATCCGCAGAGCGAACATCAGTCATCGGTTGGAGTCACTTAACTCTTTAAGTGACTGCTGCCTGACTGAGGTGCCTTGGAATCCCGCGAACCTTCGGGATAAGGTTAAGATTGAGCCGATCCACGGAGCGGGCATCAGTCATCGGTCAGAGTCACTTAACTCGGTAAGTGATCGCTGCCCGACTAAGGCATCCTGGACCTCCATGAACCATGAGGTAAGGTTGGGTTGATCCACGGAGCGGGCATCAGTCATCGGTCGGAGTCACTTAACTTGTTAAGTGATCGCTGCCCGACTGAGGCATCCTGGACCTCTGTGAACCATGAGGTAAGGTTGAGCTGATCCATGGAGCGGGCATCAGTCATCGGTCGGAGTCACTTAACTCGGTAAGTGATCGTTGCTCGACTGAGGCATCATGGACCTCCATGAACCATGAGGTAAGGTTGAGCTGATCCATGGAGCGGGCATCAGTCATTGGTCTGAGTCACTTAGCTTGGTAAGTGATCGCTGCCCGGCTAAGGCATCCTGGACCTCCATGAACCATGAAGTAAAAGTTAAGGTTGCATCGATCCGCCGAGCGAACCCCAGACATCGGTCAGAGTCACTTAACTCGGTAAGCGATCGCTTCCCGACCAAGGCACCTTGGATTCCCGCGAACCCTTGGGGTTTTGGATCCATGGCTACTTGCTAATCTCTTGAGTGTTTGACTCATCGGGACTTTCTCGATCTACCATTAAATCGGTGTTATCGGGTTGTCTCACTTGGCCGGGTTGTGAGGAAGCAAGCACTCGTTGGACATCCTGTAATGAGAAATTGTCTGTTAGCAAAAATTTTGTATAAATTTGGCAAGACATAGATTTATACAGACAGGTAATACTTCATTCATAGTGCTATTGCTTAGTACAATGCATGTAAATCATTACAAAATATTTACAAGAAAGTAGAACACAGCAAAGTGTAAAGTAATGCAGGATGTAAAGTAAAGGCGATAGTGATCGCTTATTTTGAGCTGTAGATATTAGATCATCATCAACGGTCATCAGTTGATTATCAGCCTTGGCATAGCATGAGCAGAAGCTATGTTGCTTGGACCGGATTGGTCTTTTTATGCCCATTGCCCCTGGGTAGTCGCGAAAGGATTTGCATCTTGAGAATTTTTCACATACTGTTGCAAACGGTTTGTAACACCCCGCCTCCGCTAGGGTCACTCGCAAAGGAATGCACTAGCTTTAGAGGGGCATTATTGGTAAACAGGCACAGAAATATCACAAGACAGAACATATATAAATAGCGGAAGTAAAATCAAACTTTCATAACATGAATAAATAAGGTCTAAAGCCTTTTACATCAGAGTACATCAAAACCTGTCTTGCAATAGTAAAGAAGCATAAAGACATTTTCATAAATTATTCCCCAAGTAAAAACAGTAAAGTAGCCATTAGCCAAGAAAAGTCCAAGCCATCCATGATGACCTTCAAGCAGAAGAAGTCCGAACTAAACAACAGTATTTCCTCCCTGTAACCTGGGGGGGGGGGAACGGAAGAAAAGAGGCGAAACAAAACGGGTCAGTCAAAAAGACTGAGTAAGCCCTATCTACTATTAGCATAAAAACTAGTAAAGTTAACTGACATGAGAAACTGAGATGAACATAAGCATGATGACAAGATAGATAAGCTAAATCAAAATAACATGATGAACTACTGAACTCAGATAAACTAAGGTGTCATGATAAATTACGATGTCAAGATAAAACAAGGTATCACATCGTCAGGTTTCTATCAAGTATAATATCCCCAAGATATCTATCACGTATAACGTCCCATGATATCTATCCTGCATTTTAGCTCTGCACCTACCGTACTAGTATCCCCACCGTATCATGTGTTAACCAAGAATGACCCTCACTCAAAAGTCGTGTAATGGTCCATGTCAACCTAATATATCGCATATATAGGTTACTCAACTTGTATGTTTTATTCCATGTAAATGTTCAATCCCTTGCCGTAGACCATACGGGCTTTCCCATGAGATTCTACATTACTTTAACATAGTTCCATGATCCTTAAGATCGGTTTGGACTGTTACCCTAAACCTAGCTAGGGTCTTCCAACATGAATTATCGTTTGTACAACTAGGACTTATGCTACATAGGGCCACTAGGGATTACGCTTACCTATTGCACGTTTTCGTATCTCGGTTTTGGTTCAACCACCCAGGGCCACTGGGATTTACGCTAACCGTCAACCGCGCCCTTTTTCCCACGCATTCATCGTGAATCGTTTTCCATGACTGTATGCACATGTATCACATCGTGCCATCTGAGTCCTGTCATAGGGCAGATCGAGAAATACAGGACTCGGTCGGGAGCTTTAGATTTATCTGCCGATGCAGATGCTAAGGTCTGTTTTTCTATACGTGGCTATGGTCCCACGCGACCCCTCCCTCAACTAGTGAAAGACAAGACAGGATATATCCTGTATGAGAACACACTACTGGCCAACCCACAATCCTAGCCTTACCGCAACCATAATTAGATAGCAATTATGGTCTATTGGGTGTTCTCTGCCTTTCCGTACGTACACGCTTGACCAAAGATGGTAGGTAGTCTGACGAAATGCTATCTAGGGTACGACCGTGTATCGTCGACTATCCCCTATCCATCCCCGTCTTTAGGTCGCTCGCATAGCAACCAAGGCATACTCTTGGTTCTTCTAACGCAGACCTTAACCTCTCATGAGCCTAGTATAATCACCTGGCAGCTCATAGAGGGATACCAAGAATACCCTCATGTTCCCTGAAGCCGCTGCTTCGTTACCCAGTTCGCTGGAGCCTTTATCTAAATCAGATACTTGCTCCTACTCGTATACTTAAACGATGACCTACCGTATCAGGTTACTCATCTATCTATGAACTGGTCTAAATTTCCTTGACTAAGAATCATTACTTAGTTATTCCTCAACTAAGGTTTACCACTTAGCCTTATTCCCGTTATCCTTGTTAACTACGGTTATCCCCTATCCTCAGAACTAGGGTTTACATAATGGATTAAGTGTCACTTAAGTTCATGACTTAACCCGTCTACCAATCATGTCAAAATTGGCTAAGTATCCAAGTCCAAGACTTAACCCTACAAACCATGCTCACGTTGGTTAAGTATGTATTAAGCAATTCACGACTTAACCTCATCCAATTATCATTCTAGATTGGTTAAGTATATATTAACTTGACCCTATCAATTTACTCAGTCAAATCGGTCAAGTGTATTCAAGCGATTCGTGACTTAGCCTTATCATGTTTTCACGTTAGATCGGTTAAGTATAGGTTAACTTAACCTCAATAAATTCACGAGTTAGACTGGTTAAGTATAGGTCACTTAACCACATCAATTCATCATGTTTAGATTAGTTAAGTGTTTAACTTAACCCCATTAAACTACCAAGTGGGATTAATTAAGTCTAGGCTAACTTAACCCCATCCGATTTCCATGTTTAGACTAGTTGAGTCTAATCTTAACCCCATTCGTTAACCGTGTTTTTCGGTTAAGCGTCATTAAGAAAACTTACTTAACCTTACCAAGTTATCGCGTTGGATTGATTAAGTGTTGGTTAACTTAACCCCATCCACTAGTCATATAAAAAAATGGTTAAGTGTCATTAGGCAAATCAAGTTACTTAACCTACCCAACCTTGTCATGTTTTGTTAAGTATCATTAGCCTAATCAAATTACTTAACCCATTTGTCCATGTCATATTTGGTTAAGAGTCATTAATCAAATTAACTTAACCCTATCATGTGGCATTAATTACTTAATGCACCTTCACCTCTCACATTAGACTTTGTTGTGGTTACTAGTTAAGCCGGTCGGTTCCGGGTAGCTTTACACCACAACTTGGTCTAACCTCGGGTTCAAGCACAACATGACCAACTTCTCACATTGGGTCCTATTGTTTGCAACTACTAGTTAGGCCGGTCGGTTCCGGGTAGTTTTACGTTGCAAACTCAACCCAACCTCGAGTTGGCCACACTTATATTATCTAAGTGTCATTCCATCATGTTTCCCAAAACATGTTACAAGTTTTCAAGCATTTGGGTAGACCTAACTTAATAGGTAAATTCCCAAAGGGTAGACCTAACTTAATAGGTAAATTCCCAAGCTTATGTTTTTATGCATACTTACATGTCAACTTCCATGTTATATTTCAAGTCATGTTTTCAAGTTGTATTTTCATGTCATTAGAAATTACCCATAACATAACCCAACGCTTTTAAACTCGCATATACGTTCGCGACAACGTAATGGATTAAAAGAAGAGACTTGGCAAAGGCATGACAAAAATGGATATTAAGCCACAAGTTAATCATGGTGGCAAATGAGGCACAAATGTGTTCATTAACTTGCATGTTACATTCTTAAGCCTCAAAACATGCATAAACCCAAACTTGGCACATAAGCGAATCATGGTGACAAAAGATATGGAATGATGACTAGTAACTCGCATATATCATCATATAAGGGTTATGACTTCATATGCAAGTTGACATAAAGGTTATGAGGGTTCTCATGTTGCCTAATGAAACATTTCAACATAAAGGTTGTAGCTTTTAGCTCACAAGATCAAGATAATGACTTCATAAACTTGCATGACATGATAGCATGTATCATACTCAATGATCAAACCCAAACTTGCAACATGAACATTTAACTTCATAGTTAATATCTAAGAGTAGGGAAAGGGCTTACAATGCTTATGTGGACTCAAATGAGTATAGAAAATGTAAGAAACCCCTTATGCAACAAATTAAAACCCCAAAATGCAAGCAAACTTGATCAAGACTCCTCCTTTATGATGCCAATAGAGAAACAAGACTTTAATGCAAGCTAAAGAGGATCATACAAGCCTAAATACACTTGTATGCATGGAAATCTCTTAGAAATTTGATTTAGGAATTTTATGAAGAGAGTGGAGGCCATGAGAGGATTGATTTTGCCATAGTTTAGTTGTATGAATGAATAATGATGATTTAGGGTAGGTTAGGGTCTTATTTATAGAGTAGGCAAGTGTTTTAGGCCATAGTATTAAACCTAGATTCAATCCAAGCCATCAAAGCATGTCTTGGGGAAGAAGTCAAGTGTAGGAACCATCTAGGGCCTTTAGATTAAAGATGAACCATGAGAACCATCCAAATGCAAAATCTGCATTTGAGCGAATCGGCCCACGGGTTGACAGCCAAACACCCTGGATTAACCCCCAGTCGACCCAGCGAGCTCGGGTCGACCTCAAAAATCAGCCGGTTCGGTTATTCCCCTCTCCCAATTCGCTGTTTTGAACATTTTGCCATATTTATTTATTTAATTTTCAATTATATATATATATATATATATCAATATATATATATTTCTCTGTGCAACCCATTTCACTTAATTAAGTATACTTTAATTTGGGAATTTTTCGTGAAACTTCGCGAGGCCATATCTTGGTCATACGGACTCCGATTTTCGAAAACTCGGACTCTATTTCGCGTATTTTTCCGAGACGAACGCAATGGCATAGCCCGTTTCCCTTGATTCAGATTTTACAGTTTAATTCTGCCTCCATTTATGTTATAACATGTTATTCAAAAATACGGGTTGTTACACGGTTCTTCTTAATCAGCTCCTCGATCAATGATCTCAGTTTTCTGCACTTGTTGGTGTTGTGGCCTGGCTGATTATGAAACCGACAAAACTTCCCAGATTTGGTCAGATGGTCATTCATTCTCATTGGCCGAGGCTATGGATAATCTTCTGCATCCTTTGTGGCAAGATAAATGTTCTCAGGAGTATCATTCAGAGGTGTTAGATCAGATGAGTCAAGAGGACGAATTTTTTTATTAGCTTTGTTGTCGTTTCTGTTGTTGGCTCGCTTCTGCCCCTGCGTACTCTTCTGATTAGGTTGAATAGCTGCACTTTTAGGAGCTTCAAGGAGTTGTTTACCACCAATGATCTGAAGAGGTATAGGATTATCGTCCACCCTCATGTACTCTTCTGCTTTCTTATAGAACTTGTCAAGCGTAGTTGGTTCCTTCATCTTTATCCACTTCCCGAATTCGCTTGCTTTGTCTATAGTGTCGAGTAAAGCCATGAGAATTATGCATGGCTCTGGATTCCTCACTTCACACAAGGCAACATTGAATTGACTGAGGAAGGCTTTGACAGTTTCCCCTAGCTTCTGCTTTATTGCTGAGAGATTTATAGCATCCTTGGCTTTGGTAGCATACAAGCGGAACTGCTCCTTGAACTTTTTGGTTAGGTCGGAGAAACGGTCTGTGGATTTGGGTGGTAGCTTTGTGAACCATAATGACGCGACACCTTCTAGATAAAGGGGAAAGTAGGTGCATCTCATTTCGTCAGTCGCTTTAGCTGCGCTCATATGCACTCATATTTGAATAGGAAGTAGTTGGGATCAACGAGGCCATTGTACGGAGGCAAAGTCGGAGGATTAAATTTCTTTGGACATTCTGCTTCGAGGATCCTTCCGGTGAACGGAGTCCTATCGGGGGAGAAGTCCCATTCTCTTTCGCCATCTTTGCTAGCTTAATTCTTTTTCATGGCTCGTTCTATCATGTCCGAGATATATTCTTCATTGTTATGGCGCTCGGTGAAGCCGAGCTCTTTACCAAATGTTCTTCTAGGCATATGACCTCGATTAGAAAGCTTTGGCCCTTCGCCTTCTCGAAGAGTGGGTGCCCCCGTGATAGGATTGGTGACCTTTCGAGCATTCACTTCGGAATGGTCCTTAGCTTTGGATTTCAACTCTTCGACGTTAGCTTCATCTTTGTCACTTGCTCAATCATAATCGTCTTCCATATTGTCGTTGCAGTTATGATCGGAAGCGGGCGATTTGTCATTGTCTTCGAGATCAACATGGACTTTCTGAGGGGCTGGATTTGATCGAGCATTAAGAATGACATCAAGTTTCTCCATCATCATTTTAGTAGAGGCATCCATTCGGTTGTTGACATTGGCAATAGCGGCTTTTAATTCGTTTTTTGCCACACCGACTCCGCTTTTCGAGTTTTCACCAACATTGAAGCGGTTTGTAAGTGGCGTAGTCTCACTAGTGGCATCATCGGCTTCTACCATGGTTTTACTAGTAGCTTTCTAAGACTTCGCCATAACTTTGGAGAAGAATGCGGTTTAGAGCTTTAATGCAAGGCTTTCAACTTTGTGAGAGTGTGAGAGGAGGTAGGAGATGTGAACGCGGCCCCACGGTGGACGCCAAATGTTGATCTTAAAAATGGAATCAACACCAAAGGTATGAAATCACACTTCACCAATTTTGGTTAGAAATTATAAGGGCCACGAACACAAAATAAATGGATAAAAAACAAAACAAATAAGAGATACGGGATTTTATAGTGGTTCGATTCGCTATGAATCTACGTCCACTTTCAATCACTTCTCATTCCTGAATTTTGCTTTACAACGCACATGAATCTCTTATACAATAATTTCTCACTCTTCTCACTTTTTATGATCTAACTATACTCGAATTTGGCAAGAAATTGTTGAGATCTCTATCTTCATGATGGAGGATGTGTGAATCGTCGATCACTTTAGCATGTATGTGCTTTTCCTCGATTTGATGATGAAGTTGGTGCTAGATCCGGATTTTTAGAGATAGCTAACAATGATTAAAGAGCATTAGAATCGAGTTAGATTAACTTTGAACGGAGAAATGAATTGATTTGATCTTCATGTTGTTGGAGAGTGATAAAGAAAAGTTAGGAAGCCATTAATGGTGCTTTTGAAGCTTTTAGAGAGGTGTAGGAATGGTTTAGGCAGCCCTTCGGGGTCAAGAAATTGGTCCTTTGAATTGTGGAGGAAGGGCCTATTTATAGAAGAAGTTTGAAGGTAGTGGCAGTTTCGTAATTATGGGGTATAGGGTTTGGATCGGGCACGAAATTGAATCAAGCGTAAAGTTATACCGGGTGTAAAGTTGGATCGGGGTAGTAGCGACCCATACTTAATTAAATATACCGATCCAGTCCTTTATTAAATGGGACCGAGCCGTTTATTTACTACACTTGCCACCGCATTATCTAAAGTACCGATCCAAATTTTAACACTGTAGCCACTTTATCCCCGGACGATCCGCTTCTCGTTGTTGGCACCGATCCACTTTATCTTCAATACACCGATTCAAACTGTTTAACAGTACCGATCCAACGTATGCTGAACAGTACCGATCCAATACAAAACTTGATACCGATCCATTTTATGTTGCTCTCAACTTACTGCATACGTGTGAATCACATTTCCATCATATACATAAGTATTCTTCATGTATTTATTGAACACAATTCACGTTGATTCATGTATTTGATAAGGCTGATCGTTTCAGAATGTAAAATGAAGTATGGACCGATCCATTCAACGTTCTGCTATCGTTTCACTTTGCATTTCAAAGCAACCGACCCACTCACGTTTTAACCAGTCTTCATATTATCACCAGTTCCACGTGCATACTATCATCATGCAAATAAGTGGTCTTACACTTTGGTACCGTGAATGGCATCTCACTTAAATATGCACGTCTAAATCTCTTCTTACACTTGGGAGTTGACCAATCATGGGTCTTTTATCATACCAGTTCATATGTACTCACCTCATTGAATGGTCCATGCTTTCCAACGTGACTGCCATGCAAAGCCTTTTATATTATGCATTCTTGTTTGTGCCGAGGTGCTCATATGTATAACTTCAACTTCATGTGAATGTTTTTATACATGTGTAGCAACATTTTAGTGTCCTTATCCTCACTTATTGTCTTGCGCGCATTGTAATAATCCATGCAAGTACCTTTTATATAACGTGTTATTCATATTCCTGTATATACAAAACCATGGTCCAACTCACGAAAATGTGTACGCCAATCCATCCTTTATATATGAGCCGACCGACCCAGTCCTTTGGTACTGACCAAATACTTCTGCTCTGAGCGACCGGCCCGGTCCATTGATACTGACTGACCCGGTCCGCATTGTTGAGGCTGATTCATATTTGAACTGTGTTTTAACAGTGTTAACATATACTGATGCAAAAATCAAGTTTAATCCAATGGTTTCACGTTAACAACAGTGAACATATATTCATCAGGCTACCATATCATCGATCGCTAACCAAAAACTGTCAACATAAAAAAAAAACTTATGCTTACAAGGCTACCAAGTCATTATCTTCCAATATGAAATCAGATTATACTGAAAACAGTCAAGTTTATTTAGTGTAAATTAAAAACATTATGATATACTTACTAAATCGCCATGCTTCTACCTTAGTAGTCATCCAAATCTCGATAGTCTCTTCCAACCGCAAATATCAGCCCAATATCCAAAATTTTCTTGCATTCGCTCAGTTTTTTATTAATGCTACAACCTCCAGCTCGATCTCGGATTGTTGGGATTGCCCAAATTTCACGACATCGGCGTCGTACTGGATTTTCTATCAAAATAAATGTTGGAATCTCGAATAGATCGATCGAATCAATCACATAAAGGTTGAACTCTCTGAATTTGAACCAGAATACAAAGCGGCGGTTCAGATTGGTGTCAGAGAAGGATCCAATAAAGCGTAAGATGATGCTGGGGAACTCTGTCTGTGTCCCTGGCCATGTCGATCCGCAAGTGAGTCGATTGGAACAAAATCACCGTGCATCACTCCTTCAATGATTTCGCCATGCCGAATAGTTTGGGCCATTCAACAAAGATGGATATGGCGGCTATGTAGGGTATAGTGTCGTGAGAATAGGGCAGGTTATGTATGTCAGGTAGAGCATCTCCAACGGAGAGCAATTCATGGTCCGAATTCTGAATTTAGAGAAGAAATCATCCTAACAGTTGTTCCAACTAGTAATATTCAGCGAATTATTATGGATCCAATTCAGAATTAAGAACTGGATCCGCGCGCCGATAAGATCGGCGCGCAAGCATTTTCTTTTTCTTTCTCCCAGCGCGCGTAGGTGATTTTTTGGCGTGGGTGAGAAAAAAAATTCCCACACCGACAAAATCGACGTGCAACAAGCCGCTATTGGGTAGATTTCTCTTCTTTCCGTAATATCAAGGAGCGTAATATTCTAAGTAGTAATATTTGCTGGAGATGCTCTAAAGGGTAGCACCGTGGGATCTAAACCGAGTCGTTGGATAAGTTATTTCATGGGATATACATTCACTCAATTTGTTTCTTATTTATTAGCTATATGTTTACTGCTAGTTCATTAATAATAATAATTATTTTGTTATCAGCTAACAACTAAATATATTTACCAATTATTGATTGTTCAGTACATTAAATACTAATTATTGATTATTCAATATTAATTATTGAAGATTGATTATTAAATGAAATGAATAAACATTAACTATAATTTCCAAGTTATGAGTAATTAACAATAATATATTATTAAGTAATATAAATAATAATTGCTAATATTTGATTTTGCATTCAAATTTCAAAAATACAATTAAAATCAAAATATATCATCCAATATCAATATCAGACTATTATTACTTCCAAAAATAAAACTAAGTCTATTAGTTTTTAATTTTTAATAGTAATATTGTTAATCATAAATTATTAATATTTATTGTTAATTGTAAATTATTATATATTTGATATTAATTACTCGATATTACTTACTAATAATTGGGAAACAAAATTAAATCTGTTGGAATATTGATTATATATAGTAATTGGTAATTAGTGATTATTTATTAATAATCATTCATTATTATAAGTTATAAATGATTAAATAGTAAATATTAATAAATAATATTATTAATGCTTATTAATAATATAATATTACAGTTTGTAATTAGTAACATATATGATTACTATAATGTTATTAATGATTAATTATTAAATAATAAAAATATTTAATATTAATTTTAAGAGACTATTGTAATTATTAATTATTGATTGTCGAAAATTGGTAATAGACATTTATTACAATAGACATTTCACGCGTTGGAGCCAACGTTTAAAAAAATTATATTTTATCTTAGTCAGAATTTATAGAAAAATTTAAAATTAGAATATGAAGTATTATACAATTTAAATTAAACTATTAAATGAACTTTTTCAATATTTTAAATTTAGAAATTTTGGTTATTTCGTGTCAAACAATAATTGGTTTTATAAAGTTTATGATTTATTTCAAATTTATTCAAGATGATTTCAAATTTTTAAATTTTTTGAAATATAAAATATAAGTATCAACTATAATTATCAACAGTAATTATTAAATACAATTACTTGAAATTAATTATTGAATACTAAATATTATATCATAAGTATTAAATTTTAATAATTATTATAATAAATTGAAGTTTTCGTCTCTTGCAAATTTGTTGGAATTCTGTTGCAAAATAGTTTTGATAAATATTCGTCGGTATTCTGCCTGGATTTGCAACGGAAAATAGCAGCAGAAATTTTCTATTGGTAATTTGATGCAATTTGCAACGGCTTAGTGAGGGATTACAGAAAACGACAGTAATAAATAAAAGAAAAAAAGTTGAAAAAACAAAAATCAATCCCCTGCATATCACATGGAAATCCATCGCAAATTAGCGACGGAAATTTCCGCTTCTAAATATTCTACGCTAAATCAGTGTTTTCTTATAGTGAAAATTATTTTTCAAAGTTCATAACTATTTTAATTAAAACTATTTTATAAATTTAATTATTATGTATTTTGTAACTATTTTTAATTATAACTATTTTACAAATTACTCTAATATATATTTTACACCTATTTACTTTAAACTAGTTTATATATTTAATTATTATATATTTTTATAAATATTTTAATCAAACTATTTCATAAAATTAACAATTGTATCTATTTTACAAGTATTTAAATTTTGTGTTAACTCGCTATTTTTAATTAAAAATATATTTCCAATTCGAGCAATTTAGTCTGAATTATTTGAGAATAAATATTTATTTGAATAATGATATTTGTAATATTGAAATCTAAAATTTAAATTTGAATTTTGATGATGAACCGTTTTGCAATATGAATTTGAAATTTGAAACTGAATCCAACATTGAGCTATTTTTGAGAAAACGATAAATTAAATCAATAACTGAAGTAAATTGATTTATGACATTTAGATGTGACGTTATTTTAAACATAAATGATCACGGTGTGAAATAAGCAATTGGTTGTTAAAGAGATAGCAGTTGGTATTGACATACTCTCTGTCAATTACGAAACCACTTTAACAACTGTGTACATGGTAGAGAATGTAGAATGAAGTAGGATGTATTGACAAACGCCAGTGAAATGAAATAAGTGAACAACGATGGATAGCCTTGATCTCTAGGTCATAATTAAATGGACTAAAACATGAGCTATACTGTAACCAAGTGGGTTAGCTATTCCAATCGGACATACTTCATCGAAATCATATATATTACTTTGTAATTTGATTGGAGGCCACCCTTGAATATAGGAGTATTGTCTCAATATGGGCGGTACTGAGGCTATGCATTACCACTAGTCTGGAAGTGCAAACGATATAACCCTACGCTGGGTATTGCCTCGCATTCCTTGTCTTATTTTTCCTGATCGAGCCTACTACGACTTTGGTTTATGTTGTACCTATGAAGTGCCCTTTAATGCCACTAGTTTACAATAGATTTATAGTACTGTATAGACTACAGTGCTTATATAAAATGTGTTAAGGAGGATATGAATAACACTTTAACGCTATTTCCAATACTATGTTTCACTGATAGATAGTATATAATAACGTATTGTATTATGGGTGCTACTATTCATATCCCAGTTTACGCTTTCGGCCACATTTCTAAATTTAATACAAATGATTATTTTATATATTCTTCTGGTCACCATATATTATTCTTCCACTCAATTATTCACCATCGTACTTCTCCTAAGAAAAACACGTACTTCTCTACAATTTCAAATCTAAAACCCTAACAAAACCAGATATTCTTTTGTGCCTAATAGAGATGGAAAATGAACATGAAAAAGAGGTTATAACTGCTTGATTTTTATTGTTTTCTAATATGTTATAGAACATGTTATTAGGTTTTTTTTTTATGGTTAGGGTTTTCCATTGCGTTTTAGGATATTTGTAATGACCCGCATTCTACGCATCGGAGGATCGTAGAATATTTATTTCTTTCCCGTATGAAGTTGTATGGTCATGTAACTTTGGGAAACATCCATTAGAGTCATTTCCCATGTTCATGATTTTTGTTGATTTTTAAATGACCATTTTGCCCCTAGTTGGTACTGTTTTGGCCATAACTTTTGATTGGAAAGGAATTCTAACCTAAAACCACTTCCATTAGATTCGTTTGATGGTTTACCTTTCCGTAGAGTGGTCATAATAGCCAAAAGGACTTACCGTTTGGGAGATATGGCCGAAATAAGGTTTGGAGAGTGAAAAACTGCTTAACCGGGCCAAATTGGGTGATTAGTGAGTAGGCCCATAACCCATTTCGGGATTAGGGTTATGGGGAGGCTGAAATGAGATAGATGATCATTCCATTTCAGTTTTCTAGCCTCCACTTATCACCAAGGAACCCTAAAAATGGCCTCTAACCTCTAAATCACCTCCAAATCACATTTTGGTCAAAAATTTGGCTTAGCAACCTCTAATCAAGGAAGATCTACACCAAATCAACATTGGAGCTGCAGTTTAGCATTGGGATTCACATCAAATCAGAGATTTATTTCAGATCTTAGTTTATTTTGTGGCTAAGGTGAGTGATTTGCATAGTTTTACACTAATTATGGCTAGTTAAGGGTGATTAGTGTTAATTAGCGAATTTAAGCATGATAAAATTCGGGAAAAATATTCATAAATTCTTAAATGATGTTTTAGACCTCTGATATGAATTTGGGTTAATTTGGTTAAGTTTTGCTAATGCTATCATTAGTTTCACCTATAAACATGCTTAGGGGGAGATATGGGAGTTTGGGGTATGTTTGATCCATTTTAACCTATTATATTGATGTTTTGATGTTTGTGGCTGATTATGCATGTTGCTATGACTGTATGAAATGCTTTATGATTGATTTCAATAGTTAGAATGGTCGAAAACGTCGTCGAATGGCGTAAACACTTGTTGGAACAGTTTCAGAAAACAGTGCAGGGTTCGGATCGGATTGGATATGGGGCTCAGATCGGATATGTTGAACTGAGCAAGGAACCCGATCGGATCGGAACCTGACACTTGGGAAAATTGGCAAAAAGGAAGGCCACGCTAACTGAACTGGGATCGGATCGGATTAAGGAGGAAGGATCGGAGCGGAAGCATGAAGGCGGATCAGAGCGGAGGCATAAAGACGGATCGGATAGGAGCATGTGAAGGAAGCATGGAAACGGATCGGAGCGGAAGCACGAACTGGAGGGGAATGGCACCCGACCCGAATCGAGGAGAAACACCCAACCCGAACCGATGGAGGACACCCGAACCGAACCGCACCAGAAGAAGACCCGACCCGAATAGATGGAGGACACCCGACCCGAACCGATTGCTTGAGGAGGAACCCGACCCGACCCAATATTGACCAATAACCCGAGATGCAAAGGTAGTCCAATATGGGAAGTTAGAGCTCAGGATCCAGTTGGGAACCAATGAGTTCACTTCATGGTTGGGCTTTGCTGCGGGACGTGTGCTAAGGAGTTGTCGACGTTCATAACTTCGATTCACCACTAAAAAGGAAGGATGGCTACTTATCAGTGCAGTAGGGTCATTATGACCTGAGGGGCAAGGTAATGGTAGCAAGACTACGTTATCAGTGCAGTAGGGTCACTACGACCTGAGGGGCAAGGTGATGCGTAGTAAGACTATGAGCCAGCGCAGATGGGGTGAATAACTCCATGGGGCAAGTGGACATAGTAAGGATTGGTAAGGCTATGAGCCAGCGCAGATGGGGTGAATAACTCCATGGGGCAAGTGGACATAGCGAGGAATTAGTGGCTACGTTATCAGTGCTAACTGGACATGTGTACAGCGCACTTTTGGAGTAAATGTCGGTTGGTGCGGGGCGGGCCGTCACACTTGGTATCAGAGCTCTAGGTTGCGTAGTTAACCTAGGGAAAGACACCAGGGAGAGATAGTACGTATATGAGAGCGCGTATTTGTGATTACTTTGGTTTTCAAAAGCTATGTATATATATACTATTAGTAGTATAAGAATGAAGTCGCACTGCACTAGCACCACTATGGGGTCGTTAATCGTTTCCCTTTTTCAGATTGACGATGAGCCAAGACACGAGGGGTGCTGGTAGAGGGACCAACCATGGGAATGCCGCTGACATGAGGGCAATGTTTACTAACCTCATGAGAGATATGCTTAGAGAAGTGCAAGAGGCAGTTCCCAATCCCGGAGTTGGTGTTGGCCCAGTAGTGCAGACGCCTAGGCTCGATTTCGCCAAGTTGTGCAAGGATTACACTAATCTTGGTGGAAAGCCGTTCCACGGAACGGAGTTGGCCACAGATGTTCAAGATTGGATGGATAGCTGTGATTGTATCTTCGATGACTTGGGTCTTGAGGATGCGATGAAGAGAAGGCTAGCGTCTCGTCAGCTGCAAGGGCGAGCGATGAATTGGTGGAATGCCATTAGAACAGCTACTCCAGAGGATCAGGTTACCTGGGATCAGTTCAAGGCTCGCTTTAGCGAGAAGTTTATTCCAACTGCCCAGAAGTCAGTATTGTTCAAGAGATTCTTGGAACTCAAGCAGAGTGGTAGGGCAGTCTCTGACTATATTGCTGAGTTCGACACTTTGTCGAAGTATGGACTGTCTCTCATTGATACTCCTGAGAAGAAGAATGAAAAGTTCATTACTGGTTTGGATGGATACTTGGGGGAGAGGCTTATTAACCACATCGATGAGACTTTTGAATCGATTGTAGGGAAAGCTTTGAGATCAGAGAGTCTTTACCCTAAGTCAAAGACTGAGGCTGCATCTACAGAAGGGCTAAAGCCGCAAGTAGGCGGTGGAGGCAAGAATAGCTCTCAGAATAAGAGGAAGCAGGACCAATCTAAAGGTGGCCAGAAGAAGAGCAAGAAGGATGTTGAGTGCTTCAGCTGTGGAAAGAAGGGCCATTATGCTAAAGAATGTCGGGCCAAGCCAGCGGAAAGGAAGTGCTACAACTGTGGTCAAGTGGGACATCATAAGGATAAGTGTCCGCAACCTCTTAAGGAGAAGCAGATTGTGAAAGCATATTCTATTGATGCTGTTCCTTCTTCGTCGAATGCCCCAACTGCGGCGGAGAAAGGAAAGAATGTTGTTATTCAAGGTATGCTTTCTATTTATGATGTACCAATTCGAGTTTTGTTTGATACTGGGGCTTCCCGTTCCTTCATATCTAGTGACCTGGTAGATAGGTTGGGACTGGAACCCGAGATAGTCGATAGACCATTGGTTGTGACGAACCCGATTGGTGGTTCGACTAGCCCTAGTATGATTCTCAGGAATTTGGTCTTATCGAGTCATGGATGTATGTTTGTATGTGATTGCTTTGTTTTGGGCTTTACTGGGTATGGCATTATATTGGGAGTCGATTGGCTCCAAAGATACGGGGTGGTGGTAGACTGTGAGGGCTTTTTTGGTGACAGTGAGGGCGGATGATGGGCGGAGGGTAGTGTTTGGTAGTCTACCTAGTGATGGGGTTATGGCTAGTTTTGTAAATTCCCTCGACATCCCGCAGGATGAGTTGTCAGATGTGCCGGTGGTTGGCCAGTATCCGGACGTCTTCGAGGAGGTGACCGGGCTTCCACCACACCGAGATATTGAGTTCCGTATTGATTTAGTGAAAGATGCCAGACCTATAGTGATGTCACTTCGTCATATGGCACCAAGGGAGCAGCGAGAGCTCAGGGTGCAAGTCAGCAATCTTTTGAAGAAGGGATTTATTAGAAGGAGTGTCTCCGAGTGGGGAGCACCAGTTGTGTTTGCCACTAAGGCAGATGGTTCCCTTCGGTTGCGTGTGGACTATCGCGAGTTGAATAAGGTGACGAGGAAGAATAAGTATCCTCTACCGCGGATAGATGATTTGTTTGATCAACTGGAAGGAGCAAGAGTGTTCTCCCAGTTGGACCTCGCGACAGGATTTCATCAGCTACGAGTAGCGGATGAGAGTGTTCCGAAAACGGCATTTAGGACGCCGTCTGGATTTTATGAGTGGTTGGTCATGCCATTTGGGTTGACCAATGCACCAGCCTACTTTGGGGATCTTATGAATCGAGTATTCAGAGATCAGTTGAATAAGTTTGTTCTTGTGTTCGTGGATGATATCCTTGTTTACTCTAGGACAGAGGAGGAACACAAGGGACACTTGAGGATAGTGATGGAGGTGTTGAGGAAACACCAATTGAAAGCGAAATTCTCAAAGTGTCATTTTTGGAGAAGGGAAGTAAGATTCTTCGGTCATGTTGTTTCAGAGAGTGGTATTGTCGTGTACCCTGCGAAGGTGGCTACGGTATAGGATTGGCCTACGCCCAAGAATGTAACAGATGTGAGAAGTTTCTTGGGATTAGCTGGATATTATCGTAAGTTTATCCAGGATTTCTCCAAGATAGCAGCACCGTTGACTCAGTTGACTAAGAAGAATCAGTCATTCGTCTGGGACGGAGTGTGTGAGGATGCCTTCAAGAGTCTAAAGGAGAAGTTGACGCGTGCGCCAGTGTTAGTCATTCCTAAAGGGAATGAAGAGATGACGGTATACACGGATGCTTGTGGTACCGGATTGGGTGCAGTATTAATGCAAGGAGGTAGGGTTGTAGCTTATGCTAGTCGACAGCTAAAGCCGCATGAGAAGAAGTATCCTACCCATGATTTGGAATTGGCAGCGATTGTATTTGCGCTGAAGATGTGGAGACACTATCTCTTGGGAGAAAGATTTGAGTTGTTTACCGATCATAAATCGTTGAAGTATCTCTTCTCTCAGAAAGATCTGAATCTCCGTCAGCAGAGATGGTTAGAGTTCTTGGCTTCGTATGATTTTGATATCGCATATACACCTGGGAAAGGTAATGCGGTAGGCGATGCCTTGAGTAAGAGACATGCCAGCTTAGGGGCAATGTTTCTTGAATGGAAGCAACTGGAGTACATCGCGGGGTTTGATTTCAGACCAAAGTGCGAATTGGATCCAGTTATGCTAGCAAGTTTGACGATCATACCCACTTTGATAGAGCGGATTGGTTCCAGCCAGAGGAACGATCCTAATCTATTGGAATCATCTCCAAGTTAGAGATGAACATCGACGGTGAGGAGATGAATGTGTATGGGCTTGATTGAGATGGATGGCTTAGAAAGAATGGAAAGCTTATTGTACCCAATGTCAATGGATTGAGAGATGAAGTGCTTAGAGAATGTCATCACTCAAAACTGACTATACACCCCGGTGGTAATAAGATGTATCGAGACATGAGACAGACTTACTACTGGGAAGGGATGAAAAGAGACGTTGGGAAGTTTATATCCAAATGCATGAATTGCCAGCTAGTTAAAGCCGAGCAAAAGAAGCCTAGTGGGTTGTTGCAACCATTAGAAATTCCCGAATGGAAATGGGAGCAAGTCTCGATGGATTTCATCGATGGTTTACCAAGAACTAGATCGGGATATGATAGCATTTGGGTAATTGTGGATCGACTGACTAAAAGTGCAAGATTTATACCAGTCAAATCGACCAGAACGGCAGCCAAGTTGACAGAATTGTATATGAAGTAGGTAGTGAGATTTCATGGAGTACCCAAAAGCATTGTGAGTGACCGAGACCCGTTGTTCACTAGTGGGTTTTGGAAGAGCTTACAAGAGGCTCTAGGGTCAGGATTACATCTCAGTACCGCATATCATCCTCAGACCGACGGTCAGACGGAGAGGGTGAATCGTATATTGGAAGATCTCTTGAGAGCGTGTATATTGGATTTTGGTGGATCATGGGATGACCATTTGCATCTAGTAGAGTTTGCATATAATAATAGCTACCAATCCAGTATCGGTATGGCTCCATATGAAGCTTTGTACGGAAGACCGTGCAACTCACCATCATGTTGGATAGAGATTGGCGACAAGTTTGTGCTTGGACCAGATGCGGTGAGAGAAACTTCGGATAAGGTTAAGATCATTCGGCAACGAATGAAAGCTGCCCAAGATAGGCAGAAGAGCTATGCTGATAAGAGGAGAAGAGACTTGAAATTCTCCGTTGGTGACTTGGTGTTTGTCAAGATCTCTCCGTTGAAGAGCGTGATACAATTTGGAAGGAGAGGCAAGTTGGCACCAAGATTTGTTGGCCCATTCCCTGTTCTTGAATTAGTCGGGAATTTGGCATATAGAGTTGGCTTACCAGAGAAAATGGCGGGAGTTCACAATGTGTTTCATGTTTCCCAACTAAGGAAGTTCGTTCACGACTCAGATATGACTATTTCACCTGATCAGTTAGAGGACTTCGAAGTAGAACCCGAGGCGGTTGGGAACCGCAAGCCGATTCGTATTGTGGGGAACGATACGAAACAACTTCGAAGGAAGGCGGTGAGGCTAGTCAAGGTTCAGTGGGGCAAGGACGAGGATGATTGTACTTGGGAGACAGAGGAGAGCATTAGGAAGGCATATCCAGAACTCTTTGCCTGGTAAGATTTACTTTGCGATTTAGTTACCCCGCATGCTAGGATAGACTTATTTTACTTGTTTTGCATGTTTGATGGTTGTTTTTGTTGTATATAACGCAGTTGTATACACAATTGTATGATTTTTGTTTGATGATAACAAACAAATATATATTATTATAAATGTGTTTGTTATTGTACTGTTTTATATATATACAACATAGATAGGAATATAATATTTGAATTGAATATTATATTTCAAACATTCAAACAGTACAACTTTTTATAACTCCACTATTTAAACATTCACTGTATATTGTACTTGTATATAAACAGAATATAATAGACAAGTTTTGTTTGACATCAATAAAAAGATATTTTATTTCAGACAAATTTGTTTATTACAAATAAACAGTATAATCTCTTTCATATACACAGCTCCTTTACTACTGACTCACTACAACATTCACACTCGATATACATTTTTATTCATATACTCATATACACATATACATAGTCTTCTACCAGTCCAGTCCAGTCTTCACTGCTCAGTCAATCCAGTCCAGTTATCCAGTCAGTCCAGTCTTCATACCTGTCATTCACAGAAACACACACACAGTATCCAGAACAGAAATATATTCTAATGCACGCAAATATAAATTTTATTTTTTTAAAAAAAAAAATTATTTGCCTCAGTTTTCTGGTGTGTTTCTCATCATTTTTCATGACTTGATCTGAATATAGCACGCACATACATGTATACACACGCATGTGTATGTATATACACATATAACAGTGAAGGGACAGGGACAACTCTACTGATGGCTGCAAATACACACGTGCGTATATACACACGTGTGCACTGCCTCGCCAATCAGCGAGCAACTGAGGAGTAGCCACGTGGACCTGCTCAACTCAGTGCATTCATGAAAAACAACTCAACATATACATGGAAATGGTCGAAATCAAGACAGTTTGCAAATCAGCCCAAAAACATATCAGCACAAGGGCGAGCCAACATACATGCACACAAGTGATCATGGTGAAGATATGTCGAGCAAGCATGGTGAGATAATCATGGCAGTCAACACAAAAATATGCAAATGGTCGAGCAGCATCAATACAAGCAAGCAACAAAATCAGTGAAGAACTCAAATTCAATGGTGAATGAGCAATAACAGTTCAAAACAGTCGAGTGCAAGAATGATCAAGCACAACAGTCAAGAAGAATGGATGCAGCAAGTAATTTAAAGTACAAACAACAAAGTGATTCATGTGTAAATGGTGGACATGATAGTGCAAGCAAGAAAGTCAGCAAATACATCAATGCAAAATGGCCGAGAACAACAATAATGGTCAAGCAACAATGTGCAAACAAGGTCAAGGCTACAGCAACATAAAGCAACATGGTAGGACACAGCAACTCATGAATACAAGCAGTGCACAGGATGTACAAGTTAATGTGCATAAGTCAGATTTCAAATGCAGCATGAAAATGGATAAATGGTGCCTTCTTATCAAGACTGAAGTGAGCAGAACAAGGGTGCAAGTTCCAATATCAAAACAGTTTCAAGTATGGTGTAAAGTTAAGCAGCCTTAATACAAGTGGTGTACTTGTGTTCAAGAATAGGTGCAGGCAACTAACAGTGTAGCATGGGCCACAAGCAAAACTGAAATGGCACAAGTGTTCAAGTGTTCTTGAGACATGGTACAACACTTCTCAAAGAGCATGGCAGTGACAAGCAACAGCAATGACAAGAAGTGACAAAGCAGCTAAGCTATGAAGAAACAGTTCATAAACAAGCATGAATGGCGATGTATGACAATGAACAAATCAGAGGTATAATTCAGCATACATGGTGGAGCCATACAGCTACAAGTTTGTAGTTTTTCATTTTCAAGTGTCATGTGTCAAGCAGAATAAATGCATTCACATATTCGAAGAAATGGAAACAGGAAATCAATTCATAATTTTCTGAAATTCGAAGAAGTGTTTCTGGAAATATACCAAAGTTTTTTTTTGTGACAAGAATTAAGCTTTCTAACTGATTTGTGAAAATCAATGCTTTCCTACAAAGTTCAGAGGAGAAATTTTTCTTTCCAGTTTTAATTCAATCTAGGAATTCAAAACAAGGCAAGTGTTTAAAAGGAAGCAAAACAAATTAAATCTTTCCAGAAATGTTTTTCAATCATGCAAGGGACCACGCAGGAATTCAAGGCAACAAACAATTAGCTAAACACAATTCATTTCAAGCCGAGAATTACAAATCCAAAAGGGGAAAGCATCGAGAAATATCAGCCAAGTCATCTTTACGAAATCAGAGCAATTTAAGGATTTATAATCCTATTTCTAGCACCAATTCATCATCGGCATACATTGAAAAACCAAAAAAACCCACAATATCGAAAAACGCAGCCAAAAATTCCAGGAGAAAATCAAACAAATCATATCTTAAAACACTCACCAAGTTTTTCGATCATAACCACATCCAAATCGAAGTACAAAAGCCATGCATAGTTTCGAAGCAGCAGAGATTTAACTCCAGAAGCATACGTTCGAGATTTGGAGTGTAGAAAACCCTAACTCCCAAATTAGAGAAAGCCAACGAAGAAGAATCACATAGCCACAAAGACGTGAGCCTCAGTTTCTTCAATTCCAGAAGCCATCGAATTGATTTGAGGGAGTTTTCAGAAACCCTAGTTCAGAGCGTCGGCCGCCATTTTTTTTTAGAGAAACAAGGGTTTGCAAAGAAGTAAAGAAGTGGGCCGGCCATTTTTTTCAAGTCCAACATTTCAAGTGAAAAAGGGGATGACCCCTTATCCTTTATACTCTTTTAATCCTTAGGGTTTCTTTTCCTTTTTTTTTTGTATTGTTGTAATCAGTAAAACAAACGAACAATTTCCTAGAGTCTGTAAAATTCTAGGGGTTTCAATCAGGGTGTTGACTGACAGTTGACAGAGTCTGTAAAATCTGGGCTACTGGTTACGGGGTTGTAATCAGGGGAAATCTGGTCGAGGGGATATCGATCAGTCTACGGTTTTGAGCGTAGAGTTAGAATAGGAGCGAGAGTCGCAAGTGTACATGGTCTTGTATGCGGGATCTGTTCTATCATCTAGTAGAAACCTTAGGAATGCAGCAGTAGGCAAGGTTTTGCCGAAGCTGGGTATCTCTTGTGTCATTTATTTTCTGCATTTCTATTTCTGCTATTATTTGTAATCTGCTTATTATTTTAATATCCTGTCAGTTTTTCAATTCAGTTTAAAAACCCTATTCACCCCCCCTCTAGGGTTAATCTAGATCCAACAAGTGGTATCAGAGCCAGGTTGTTCATTAATCCTAGAGTCATGGTGTCTCCTAGTTGTCAGTCTTCTGAGAGTCAATCCAGTGATATTCCAATTATTTTCAACGGAACAGATTTTTTAATTTGGAAATCGAAAATTGAACTATATATAAAATCTGTTAATTTTGATTATTGGAATATTATTGAAAATGTGGGAGATATGTCAAATAAGACAAATAAGGTTCTAAATGCTCGAGTTATGCATATTTTGTATTCTTATCTTGATAATAATCAGCTTGACCTTATTTCTCATTGTTTGACTGCGCAGGACATCTGGAAAACTCTCAACACGCTATATGGAAATGACAGCAACTTCTCAAAACCCTCGGTTGTCAACTCAGGTTCAGATCTGTGCTTAACTGGAGCTATTGATGATGATTCGGACGTTGGAGACTCTTCACATGAAAAATTGGTTTCTCGTTGTGTTGATTTAACTAAAATGGTAAATCGTCTCAAACGGAAAAACAAAATTCTTAAATCTGAAAAATCTGAGTTACGATGCGAAATCAATGATTTGGAAACAAGGTTTGAATGCATTAAAAGTTCTTCAAATTCAATTTGTGAAAATTGCTTGAAATTAGAAACTAATCTCGTTCATCTCAATTTAAATATTCAAAAGCTTGAGAATGAAATTCGGATCTTAAAGGAGAACGAGACTGTGTTGCTAAGTTCGAACAATTTTTTGCAAAAGGAATTTGAAAATTTTAAGATGACTGAAAACTCCAAATATATTTTTGCTGAAGAACAGAACTTGTTGAAAACTGAGTCTATTCTGAAAGATTTAGAAATTGAGATTGAAAAGTTTAAAAACTTTGAAAAACTTCAGTTAGAAAAACAAACTCGATTTGAATCTGAGATTTCGGAATCCCAAGTTAGAATTAAATTGCTTGAATCTAAAAATCTGGTTTTAAAACAATACGATGCTGAAAGGAAGATCACTAATAACCGCTGTTCAGATTTAATGAAAGAGAACGGTGAACTTAAATTCGAAATTCAACAACTTAAGTCCACTTTGGCAAAATTCTCTAATAGTGAAAAATCTTTGAATATGTTGTTGAAAAATCAATTTTCTGCTGAAAATAAACGTGGTCTTGGTTTTGAGAAATATAATGTTTTTGAAAAACAAAATTCGAGTGATTTTAGAAATCCTTCAAATTGCTTTGGAAAAGATCGATTTGAAAATTCAAACTCCGAAAACTTCAAAGGATTTTCTAATCATAATCGAAGTGGGAATTCGTTTTATAATAATTCATCTAAACATTCTTGGACACCAAAAAGAAATAAAATGTTTTCCACTAAGTTCAAACAAGTTTGGATTCCAAAAGGTACAAAGGTAAACTCGGATGGATTATTATATAAATAGGTTTGGGTACCAAAAGTTCGACATACAAATGTGAGTGGTTTTACGAATTTTGTTAGACCACTCGATCCCCTTAACTGTTAGGTAGCGAAGGTGGCTGAGGAACTGCTTTACGAAAAAGAAAATCTGAAATCAAACTGCCTTCTTTCATTTAATCATTTGATGTTCCTTGGCCAAGTCTGATGAGTTAGAAATTCTGTTTTTCATCGTATGTCAGGTATGATTTCTAACCTCATCCTTGTAAATATTTTTTCTTTGTCTATTTCTTCTTCTTCTACCCCTTTCTATTTTATTTTCTTCTGTTTGTTTTTATTTGATTTGTCACTACCATATCTCTTTGTTTTTTTTGTGCTTCTTAAACTTCCAATTGCAGTTCTCATGTTTTTCTGAAAATTCATTTTATTTGAATAAAACTCTCTTGTTTATAATCATTTCTAGATTCTGAATTTAATCTTGTAATTATCTGCAATTGTTTAGAAGATTATTTTATTCTGAATTCATAACAGGGTTGATGTATTCTTGTCATATCTTGAACACTGTTATTCTGAATTCTAAATTTTTGAAGATTTGAATAATTAATGGAATTTCACACATTTATGCTGTTTTGAGTTTCTTCTAAATCATTTTAGAAAGGCTTGAAATATTATACTCATTACAGCACATTGCTACTTCACAGTCGTGATAATTTCATTGATTTTCAGTTTGGCTTGATATTTTGAATTTTTTTTAATCTCAGTGATACATCTTAAATTTCACCTTTATTCATGATCATTATATTGAAATCTGCCTGTTTGAAATCATCTGAAATTCTTGATATTTTGAACATCACACACCACACAAATTTGAAATTATCAATCTTGTGTGACGGATTCATTATATCCAAAAACTTGACATTGTTTCAAGTGATTTCAAATAAAATATTTTTGGATCATGAATACCTCTCATACTTGATGTAGATGATCTGATTTTTCTTTGGATTTGTCTGAAACATTTTGAAAAATTCTTTGAATACTTGGTTTTGAAAATCACTATTATTTCATGACTAGTTGATTTAAATATTTATTTGTTTAAAATCATTTGAAATTATTGATTTTTTGAATCACACACATACCTTGAATCTGAAACTAATAATTTGGTGTGATCGATTCATTGAATCTAGAGTATTTCATATTCCTCAAATGATTTCAAATAAATGGTATTTTTTATCATTGGATCATGAATCATCTTCTATGACCATCATCCTGACAAGTTTGCTCTGAATTTTTTTTGTGCTGCTCTGATACTGTTTTCTAATAACTGCCTGTTTTGATCTGTCCGTTGCTTGCCAAATTTGAAAATCTTGTCTGCTTGGGCTTTGTGTTTGAAATTCTTTGATATCCTTGTTCGTCTCAAATGTCAATTTTAAATCCTCGAGAAGAGAGAACAATTGATATCAGAAGTACTGTATATTTTTTTTGTATATATTTTAATCCCTCAAGTCATGTATAGCTCTTCATGTTTCTCTTTTAATTGGTTTTCAATTTTAAAATTATTTATTGATTATTCCTTCAGAAATTGAAATCAATATCCAAATTGAACTGTATTTATAATTCAACAAAATTATTCAGATTTTGAAATTGTGATGAATTGTGACTGCAGTATATTTCATAACAAGAGGAGATATTATTTGAATTTTCATGATGGTTGAACAATTATTATAATATCTTTGAACTGACAATTATTTCACGATCATTTTCATTATCTATCATCCTTCTGCCATCCATCATGATTTTATTTTAATGTGGAGAGTTAATTTTTTTTAAAATCATTTTTAGAACGGTGGAAATTATTTGTGATAGAAATGGGACTATGTTATTTATTCAGAATTAGTGATAATTGAAAATTTTCAATAATCCTGGTATAGTCGAGCATATTTCATAATATAATTAATTTAGAAATTTATTTCACAATCCATCTCTGTACCTACCATCATTTCTATCATCCATATTGGTTTCATATACCGAGGAGTTTTTTCCTTTTAAAGCTAAAAATGATAAAAATATAATTACATAAGTGTGTCTCTAACCTCATTTAAAAATCCAAGCTCTGGTCATGCATGGTTAAGAGACAACTTATAATTTAAGCTGCAACTGACTCCATTTAAAAATCCAAGCTCTGGTTATGCGTGGTCAGTGTGCTCTTAAATAATAAAAAAAAATAGAAAAAGTAAAAGGAAAAAT
Organism: Allium sativum; assembly: GCA_030737875.1. Lineage (NCBI taxonomy): Eukaryota > Viridiplantae > Streptophyta > Magnoliopsida > Asparagales > Amaryllidaceae > Allium > Allium sativum. The sequence continues at coordinate 453,684,449 of CM060924.1, read as the reverse complement.
GTGCTATAAATATAAATAAATTTAAAATTCTCCTCTGAGTATAAAAAAAAAACCAGCCTATCAATCCATTTTCTAATCTGTGAAATGTGTTGAAATTTTATGACGTATTATGACTTGTTGATTGATAGCTATTGGGATTTGAGATTATACGATTTTATCACTTAAGTTGAATAATTAATTATAGTCCAAATCCATCACTGTTTTTGAGCTTCATTTTTATAGAATCCTTATTGGAAAATAATTGGAAAATATCAATTTTTTTTAACTCTCTCCATTATATATAAATTTCATCGTAAATCCGTCATTATCTGCAATGTGATATATGCCACCAGTTCTTAGTTTATTTTGATTTTTGTTTGACTAATTGAGATTTATGATGACCATTCCTCCTCTTAAGCTGAAATTATATTTTTTAGTCATTTTTCATCGATATTTTAAATTCTATATCCTTTTGATGATAACAAAAGGGGGAGAATGGATTAGATTTTGATTTATGAGTGAATATTTTATAAATATTTTAATTTTCAGAATTCTGAATCTTTTTACATTCTTTTCACTCATGCACAGTTATAGGAGGAGTTTCTGTTGTAGGGGGAGCTAATAAATAGTGGGAGTTCAGAATTCACTGTCAAACACACTTATTGTAATCAAAATCTTTTATTTGTTTATCATCATCAAAAGGGGGAGATTGTTGTATATAACGCAGTTGTATACACAATTGTATGATTTTTGTTTGATGTTAACAAACAAATATATATTATTATAAATGTGTTTGTTATTGTACTGTTTTATATATATACAACATAGATAGGAATATAATATTTGAATTGAATATTATATTTCAAACATTCAAACAGTACAACTTTTTATAACTCCACTATTTAAACATTCACTGTATATTGTACTTGTATATAAACAGAATATAATAGACAAGTTTTGTTTGACATCAATAAAATGATATTTTATTTCAGACAAATTTGTTTATTAAAAATAAACAGTACAATCTCTTTCATATACACAGCTCCTTTACTACTGACTCACTACAACATTCACACTCGATATACATTTTTATTCATATACTCATATACACATATACATAGTCTTCTGCCAGTCCAGTCCAGTCTTCACTGCTCAGTCAATCCAGTCCAGTTATCCAGTCAGTCCAGTCTTCATACCTGTCATTCACAGAAACACACACACAGTATCCAGAACAGAAATATATTCTAATGCACGCAAATATAAATTTTATTTTTTTTTTAAAAAATTTATTTGCCTCAGTTTTCTGGTGTGTTTCTCATCATTTTTCATGACTTGATCTGAATATAGCACGCACATACATGTATACACACGCATGTGTATGTATATACACATATAACAGTGCAGGGACAGGGACAACTCTACTGATGGCTGCAAATACACACGTGCGTATATACACACGTGTGCACTGCCTCGCCAATCAGCGAGCAACTAAGGAGTAGCCACGTGGACCTGCTCAACTCAGTGCATTCATGAAAAACAACTCAACATATACATGGAAATGGTCGAAATCAAGACAGTTTGCAAATCAGCCCAAAAACATATCAGCACAAGGGCGAGCCAACATACATGCACACAAGTGATCATGGTGAAGATATGTCGAGCAAGCATGGTGAGATAATCATGGCAGTCAACACAAAAATATGCAAATGGTCAAGCAGCATCAATACAAGCAAGCAACAAAATCAGTGAAGAACTCAAATTCAATGGTGAATGAGCAATAACAGTTCAAAACAGTCGAGTGCAAGAATGATCAAGCACAACAGTCAAGAAGAATGGATGCAGCAAGTAATTTAAAGTACAAACAGCAAACTGATTCATGTGTAAATGGTGGACATGATAGTGCAGGCAAGAAGGTCAGCAAATACATCAATGCAAAATGGCCGAGAACAACAATAATGGTCAAGCAACAATGTGCAAACAAGGTCAAGGCTACAGCAACATAAAGCAACATGGTAGGACACAGCAACTCATGAATACAAGCAGTGCACAGGATGTACAAGTTAATGTGCATAAGTCAGATTTCAAATGCAGCATGAAAATGGATAAATGGTGCCTTCTTATCAAGACTGAAGTGAGAAGAACAAGGGTGCAAGTTCCAATATCAAAACAGTTTCAAGTATGGTGTAAAGTTAAGCAGCCTTAATACAAGTGGTGTACTTGTGTTCAAGAATAGGTGCAGGCAACTAACAGTGTAGCATGGGCTACAAGCAAAACTGAAATGGCACAAGTGTTCAAGTGTTCTTGAGACATGGTACAACACTTCTCAAAGAGCATGGCAGTGACAAGCAACAGCAATGACAAGAAGTGACAAAGCAGCTAAGCTATGAAGAAACAGTTCATAAACAAGCATGAATGGTGATGTATGACAATGAACAAATCAGAGGTATAATTCAGCATACATGGTGGAGCCATACAGCTACAAGTTTGTAGTTTTTCATTTTCAAGTGTCATGTGTCAAGCAGAATAAATGCATTCACATATTCGAAGAAATGGAAACAGGAAATCAATTCATAATTTTCTGAAATTCGAAGAAGTGTTTCTGGAAATATACCAAAGTTTTTTTCTGTGACAAGAATTAAGCTTTATAACTGATTTGTGAAAATCAATGCTTTCCTACAAAGTTCAGAGGAGCAATTTTTCTTTCTAGTTTTAATTCAATCTAGGAATTCAAAACAAGGCAAGTGTTTAAAAGGAAGCAAAACAAATTAAATCTTTCCAGAAATGTTTTTCAATCATGCAAGGGACCACGCAGGAATTCAAGGCAACAAACAATTAGCTAAACACAATTCATTTCAAGCCGAGAATTACAAATCCAAAAGGGGAAAGCATCGAGAAATATCAACCAAGTCATCTTTACGAAATCAGAGCAATTTAAGGATTTATAATCCTATTTCTAGCACCAATTCATCATCGGCATACATTGAAAAACCAAAAAAACCCACAATATCGAAAAACGCAGCCAAAAATTCAAGGAGAAAATCAGACAAATCATATCTTAAAACACTCACCAAGTTTTTCGATCATAACCACATCCAAATCGAAGTACAAAAGCCATGCATAGTTTCGAAGCAGCAGAGATTTAACTCCAGAAGCATACGTTCGAGATTTGGAGTGTAGAAAACCCTAACTCCCAAATTAGAGAAAGCCAACGAAGAAGAATCACATAGCCACAAAGACGCGAGCCTCAGTTTCTTCAATTCCAGAAGCCATCGAATTGATTTGAGGGAGTTTTCAGAAACCCTAGTTCAGAGCGTCGGCCGCCATTTTTTTTTTAGAGAAACAAGGGTTTGCAAAGAAGTAAAGAAGTGGGCCGGCCATTTTTTTCAAGTCCAACATTTCAAGTGAAAAAGGGGATGACCCCTTATCCTTTATACTCTTTTAATCCTTAGGGTTTCTTTTCCTTTTTTTTTTGTATTGTTGTAATCAGTAAAACAAACGAACAATTTCGTAGAGTCTGTAAAATTCTAGGGGTTTCAGTCAGGGTGTTGACTGACAGTTGACAGAGTCTGTAAAATCTGGGCTACTGGTTACGGGGTTGTAATCAGGGGAAATCTGGTCGAGGGGATATCGATCAGTCTACGGTTTTGAGCGTAGAGTTAGAATAGGAGCGAGAGTCGCAAGTGTACATGGTCTTGTATGCGGGATCTGTTCTATCATCTAGTAGAAACCTTAGGAATGCAGCAGTAGGCAAGGTTTTGCCGAAGCTGGGTATCTCTTGTGTCATTTATTTTCTGCATTTCTATTTCTGCTATTATTTGTAATCTGCTTATTATTTTAATATCCTGTCAGTTTTTCAATTCAGTTTAAAAACCCTATTCACCCCCCTTCTAGGGTTAATCTAGATCCAACAGTTTTATGGTTGATAGGCATGCGGGACCTTTGTGTGTGTTTGGATTAGGGAATTTCGGGGGCGAAATTTCTTAAGGGGGGGAGAGTGTAATGACCCGCATTCTACGCATCGGAGGATCGTAGAATATTTATTTCTTTCCCGTATGAAGTTGTATGGTCATGTAACTTTGGGAAACATCCATTAGAGTCATTTCCCATGTTCATGATTTTTGTTGATTTTTAAATGACCATTTTGCCCCTAGTTGGTACTGTTTTGGCCATAACTTTTGATTGGAAAGGAATTCTGACCTGAAACCACTTCCACTAGATTCGTTTGATGGTTTACCTTTTCGTAGAGTGGTCATAATAGCCAAACGGACTTACCGTTTGGGAGATATGGCTGAAATAAGGTTTGGAGAGTGAAAAACTACTTAACCGGGCCAAATTGGGTGATTAGTGAGTAGGCCCATAACCCATTTCGAGATTAGGTTTATGGGGAGGCTGAAATGAGATAGAGGATCATTCCATTTCAGTTTTCTAGCCTCCACTTATCACCAAGGAACCCTAAAAATGGCCTCTAACCTCTAAATCACCTCCAAATCACATTTTGGTCAAAGATTTGGCTTAGCAACCTCTAATCAAGGAAGATCTACACCAAATCAACCTTGGAGCTGCTGTTTAGCATTGGGATTCACATCAAATCAGAGATTTATTTCAGATCTTAGTTTATTTTGTGGCTAAGGTGAGTGATTTGCATAGTTTTACACTAATTATGGCTAGTTAAGGGTGATTAGTGTTAATTAGCGAATTTAAGCATGATAAAATTCGGGGAAAATGTTCATAAATTATTAAATGATGTTTTAGACCTCTGATATGAATTTGGGTTAATTTGGTTAAGTTTTGCTAATCCTATCATTAGTTTCACCTAAACATGCTTAGGGGGAGATATGGGAGTTTGGGGGTATGTTTGATCCATTTTAACCTATTATATTGATGTTTTGATGTTTGTGGCTGAATATGCATGTTGCTATGACTGTATGAAATGCTTTATGACTGATTTCAATAGTTAGAATGGTCGAAAACGTCGTCGAATGGCGTAAACACTTGCTGGAACAGTTTCAGAAAACAGTGCAGGGTTCGGATCGGATCGGATATGGGGCTCGCATCGGATATGTTGAACTGGGCAAGGAACCCGATCGGATCGGAACCTGACACTTGGGAAAATTGGCAAAAAGGAAGGCCACGCTAACTGAACTGGGATCGGATCGGATTAAGGAGGAAGGATCGGAGCGGAAGCATGAAGGCGGATCGGAGCGGAGGCATAAAGACGGATCGGATAGGAGCATGTGAAGGAAGCATGGAAACGGATCGGAGCGGAAGCACGAACTGGAGGGGAATGGCACCCGACCCGAATCGAGGAGAAACACCCAACCCGAACCGATGGAGGACACCCGAACCGAACCGCACCAGAAGAAGACCCGACCCGAATAGATGGAGGACACCCGACCCGAACCGATTGCTTGAGGAGGAACCCGACCCGACCCAATATTGACCAATAACCCGAGATGCAAAGGTAGTCCAATATGGGAAGTTAGAGCTCAGGATCCAGTTGGGAACCAATGAGTTCACTTCATGGTTGGGCTTTGCTGCGGGACGTGTGCTAAGGAGTTGTCGACGTTCATAACTTCGATTCACCACTAAAAAGGAAGGATGGCTACTTATCAGTGCAGTAGGGTCATTATGACCTGAGGGGCAAGGTGATGGTAGCAAGACTACGTTATCAGTGCAGTAGGGTCACTACGACCTGAGGGGCAAGGTGATGCGTAGTAAGACTATGAGCCAGCGCAGATGGGGTGAATAACTCCATGGGGCAAGTGGACATAGTAAGGATTGGTAAGGCTATGAGCCAGCGCAGATGGGGTGAATAACTCCATGGGGCAAGTGGACATAGCGAGGAATTAGTGGCTACGTTATCAGTGCAGTGAAGCCATTTATGACTTCATGGGGCAGAGTGATCGTAGCAAGGTATGTTGGGTGGTCGAAGTGGTGAATATTGTATGCTTTACGCACTGAGTGAGAGATGTGCGGATGGATGCTATGTTTGATTGTTTGCCATCCCTATGACATGCACACCTCCCCCACCTTCGTATCTTTACACTGTTTGATATGGTACCTTAGAGTGTTGTACAGTATGTAGTGCTAACTCTTTGGTTGCAGGTCCAGGTTCAGGTATGTTTTAGTCTACCTGTTATTGTTCACTTTAGATGCTTATCGCTCATACCAGGCTTTATGTCTGACCCAGAGTTTTATGTCTCCTCTTATTACTCTGGGTGCTCACACGAGCAGACTAGAGACAGGTTAGCTGGTGATGCGCGAGTAGCTGATTCGGAGGCGGGCAGGAGGCTTCCACGTATGATATATGTATATATATACACATTCTCCCTATGTCGTTGGTGGTCGCTACTTGGGCATTAGTAGTGTACCTCCTTTATCTTACTTTTGCTTGAGACAGTTTGAAAAGTTGTAATAAGCTGTATTTTGGATTTCCGCTGCTATGATGTTTAGTCCTGATTTTCAGCTTATGCACTGTCTCTCCTGTTTTATGTCAAGTATGTTATTATTATATTTTATTCTATGCGCTGTGAGACATTCTACAGGTTCTTTGTATGTTCATTTCCTTCTTCCCTTTCCTTCTAACGACCCGTTCCGTGCTAACTGGACATGTGTACAGCGCACTTTTGGAGTAAATGTCGGTTGGTGCGGGGCGGGCCGTCACAATATTTTTTCTGCTCCATTGAAAATTTCAAGCTTGGAGACATTAAATTTGACGACATTGTAATAGAGAATGATAATGTAAGTTTTGACTTGTAGGGTTTTTATTCGTATAACTTATGTATCTTCTTTTATAAATTGATACATTAACTTTTTTTGTCGTTCGATAGATGGAGTATTTGAATGATGATAAATTGGATGATAAATATGATGGTTGTGATAATAAGATGCAAGATGTTCAATCAAATGACTCAAAAAACATAAATTCATGATGTAAGTGATGTAAGAAGCGTTCGTGTAGAGGAAGGTGCTGGTGGCCTCTCTATTTTAGGTTATTAATTAGACGGTGGCCAATAGAGGAAATTTGAAATATTTGGGGTGCTTTTAGTTTTGGTGGCCAGAAGTGTAAATCGGGGTATGAATAGTAGCACCCTTGTATTATATGTACATATTATAATGAATCCTTAAAGGATGGGATTCCCAAACATCCTTTAAGTTAGTGGTTCATTCCATTGAACATTTAATGTGACTTGATTTACTTGCATAAGAATGCAAGTCCTGACTCAAGTGTTATGTTTTACTTTATGCTCGGGTCATACCGAGTGTCATATTATATGAGATTCATCCTTCGGAGCTGAAGACCTACTGAAGAACCTATCTATTCTAGCTAATTCAAACTTTTCCTATTTCAGTCAATCATATTAAAAATCATATGTATTAGAATTCTGTTGTATTTTACTTTTGAAGCTCTAATGTATTTTATTTAGTAGCTTCATAAACTACTACTGTATTTATTTATTCTACTGCGAGAAATTCAGTTATCCCGTGTCTTTGATTTTGTGTTGTGTTTTATTTGCCCCAATTAAACTAACAATCTATTGTTTTGAATGATTTGAGTTGGCTTTATTATCGACTTAAATGCTTAGAAATAGCCAGTTGTTACATAATTGCTCCATTTTTTGATTTGATTTAAATATTCGACTTCTGTGTAAGTATACGGGCAATTTTTGAACAAACATGCAGTAGTTAATTCAAGTTTTGTAGAGAAAAAAGACATAAATGCTTCATCTTTCAACCATATTGTTTAAGTATGGTAGTAAACATTCCTTCATCCTTCAACCATTACTGTAGAATATTGTAGTAAGCTAAGTTTGCCATACAAATGCTAAACTAATATAATGCATAGACAAGCATGAGTAAACTAATATAATCCATGGAGTCTTAGGATTAATAGTTAGAAACTCTACACTTTGAGCTTATAAAGCACTAATACTACCATCTTTACAATAAAGATATATTATATTAGTGTACATTATTTTGGTTGCTCTCAAAAGCTATGATTGTTTCATAGCCCAAATTGTTTTGGTCAGATACATTCTCTGAGGCTATTTTATATCCCATGAGCTCCATGCACTGTGCCGCACATTTTAATACTGTAGGGACTCCAAAAGCTCAAAGCATACAGAGTTATTATGTTCAGGTGTAGATATAGTATTTTTATACTTATCTATTTTATTATATATAAACGTTAATATGGTGTTTACTTTTTGCCCCCACCTTATTAACTCCCAACTAAAATGCTCAACTCTCATTCATTTGAGTCATTTTTCTTTTTTGAGCCTTCACACAAATAAAAAATTACAACTGCAAATGTCACCCTAATTAATAACGGCTAATTAATGCCTCTTCAAACTCTCCCTTTCCACCTTTGTTTTACCAAAAAAAACCTCACTCATTGCCCATTAGTGAATTTAATTGGTCCTTAATGTCTGGATTTCTAGAATTAAAAAATGAATCTTTTGCTATTAATTTGAATTCATATACCATTCATTGATACAGTAATAAATGCTAAGATTACACCCTTAATCTGCCAAGCAAGTTGAATATTTATTCTGCTTTATCACTTTCTGTCATATTTCACACTGCGCCTTTTGCATTTGTTCCAAGATTAAAGTGAGCCTTTTCCCATTTTTTAATTTCTTACCGCAGTCATTTTTTTTTTAAATTTGTTCACGAGAGAAACCGACCGGAGTTGTATAACCGCCGCTAGTGCACCTAGCCCGGTCCGCGAGCACAACATAAGTGGCTGATCTTAGCATATGCACATGGTAAGTTCTTAACATGCCGTTATGGGTTTTGAACCCGCACCCACTGTTACCATGGTGCAAGTCCTTAATCGCTGGCTATTGCTGCGGCCGCAATCATTAATTTAGTGTTATATATATATAATTCTTTTTATTTTGCGTTTTTCTTAATATAAGTGTGGTATTCATTTATAAATGTATACTTCTATGATTTGTTAATTGTGAAATTTTGTATAATTGATTTTATTTGTTTATTTCAACTTTAGACATTTAATAAATTTAAATTATCTACCTGTAAATAGTTACCAAGATTTAATTAAAAAGCATGACTAATTTATAAATCACAAGTTGCAAACATGTTTAAAATAAATATCATGAGAAAAATAAAGTGAGAGGAGAAAATACGCTAGATATAATGAGAGTCTTTAAAATTCTTGCATCACTATCATTTAGTAGATATCATGAAAAGGCATTTTGACTCTTAATTCTCCTTTAATCAACATTTATGCTATATAATACCATTATTTCTCCTTTTGTATATCATAAAACCTATGTCGTTTCATGTACACATCTCTACTTGTTTAATCATTTAAATAAATTTGCAATCTTCTAAAATCAAATTTATATTTCTCAATTAGTGAAATAATCTATGATATTTTACAAAATATCTTATTTCTAGAGTATTAAATTATTTTTCCTACTTTCACAAAGAATGCCAATATTAGATTAGCAGTTTCTCTACACGCATCTCTTACCTGTAATGCGGAAATCTCAAAAGTTTGTGTACATGTAACTTGTAGTGGAAACTTAAAATATTGATTATTCATTTATGTTAATATATTCACTTAACCTTCTTCCAAGTAAATGCTTATATATTGTTTGAATCTAAATTTATGATTTCCTCTCTAAATATTGTAAATATTTCATGCTCTTCGTTATAAAATTGTTAGATATCGAACATAGCTCTCTTTATGTTTATTACATTTATTTAAGGTTGACTTTTTTTACCTATCTAACTCTAGATTATTCGCAAGTCTTAAAATGAAATAATGGAATTAATGACTTATTAAGGAAAGGCAAGTGTTTTAATGTAAAATGTTAGACATAATTTAATTAAAAAGTAGGGAGAATGACACTTTTACATTAAAAGTAGAATTCGGGGGGGGGGGGGGGCACGCTATCCTTTTCCATTTACACTACCATTTGTCCTTTTCATTAAATTCTAAACTTCTCATATTTTTCAATTTTTTTGTTAAGTTTGTCATTCTCTCTATTTTCCACTTTTAGAAACAGGAAAATATTTACAAGGACGAAAGTGAAGACTTTTTTATCCATAAGGACAGCCCATTAAAATTTTACTCAGAAGGACAATTCACCGTTTCTCTTCTTCTTCACGTGTGCTTATTTCTTTTTCCTCCGCTCCCGATTCACGTCCGCTCCATCTTTAAAACAATCGAACCCAAAAATCACAAAAATTCGAATCCATAACAATTCATAAATCACGAAAATCAAAAGGACATCAGATTCGAAATTGCAATCAAACCCAAAAAATCGAATCCATAAATCGCTCGAAACAGAAACCCTAGAAAAAAAAATTTGTCGAACAACAAAAATCCATTGGAAATCACAAGTGAATTGAATAAAAATATTTTTCAAATGATGGAAAACACAATTGAAGAAGTCGAAATTGTTGAAACAATTTTTTCATGATTGGAAATGTTTTTTTTTCGTTAATAGTATAACAGTTCGTAGGTATCATTTTTCTATTTTTTTAGGTATCATTTTTCCTATTTTAACTTTAAAACACAGCAGCAGTTTTTAGGTATCATTTTTTATTTTTCTAGGTATCATTTTTCATGTTTTAACTTTAAAACATAGCAGCAGTTTTTAGGTATCAGTTTGCTATTTTTTTAGGTATCATTTTTACCGTTTTAACTGTGTTATATGTTTTTTTTCATGAGATTGTGTTGCTGTGATAATTTTGATGTTATATTGTTGTATCAGCTTTGAAACTACGTCGAACTTATTTCATTTTAATCAATCAAATTGTGATATAATTTTTTTTTATCTTCAACACATTGCATCAGTATTTAGGTATCATTTTTATAATATTTTAGGTATCATTTTTACTGTTTTAACTATGTTATGTGTTGTTTTCATGTGATTTTATTGCTGTGTTAATTTTGAAGTTATATTGTTGCATCAACTTTTTAACTCTGTCGAATTTATTTAATTTTATACAATCAAACTGTGATATAAACATTTTTTGCATTAGTTTTTCTTTAAAACATTGATGCAGTTTGTAGGTATCAGTTTTCTATTTTTTTAAGTATCAGTTTTCATGTTTTAACTGTGTTATGTGTTTTTTCCATGTGATTTTGTTGTTGTGTTAATTTTGCAGTTGTACTGCTGCATCAACTTTGTAACTCAGTCGAACTAATTTCATTTTATTCAATCAAACTTTGATGTAAACATTTTTTCCGTTAGTTTTACTTCAAAACATTGAATCAGATTTTAGGTATCAGTTTCCTATTTTCTTAAGAATCAGTTTTACTATTTTAACTGTGTTAATTGTTTTTTCATGTGATTTTTTTGTTCTGTTATCAGTTTTATAAGTTGGTAGGGCTAAGCTAAAGTTTTTTTTCATATTCACAGTTCATGGATATCAGTTTTTTAATATTGTAGGTAAAAAAAAGATGTATATAAACATAACACAGAAATTACACTAAAAATGACACCTTAAAAAATATAAAAATGATACCTTAAAACTGCTATGATGTTTACCATAACACACAAACTACAGTAAAAATGATACCTTAAAAAAATATATAAATGATACCTTAAAACTGCTGTGATTTTAACATAACACATAAATTACATTAAAAATGATACCTTAAAAAAATATAAAAATGATTCCTTCAAACTGCAGTAATGTTTAACATAACAGAGAAATTACACTAAAAATGATACCTTAAAAAGTATAAAAATGATACCTTAAAACTGATGTGATGTTTAACATAACACATAAACTACAGTAAAAATGATACCTAGAAAAATAGAAAAATGATACCTAAAAACTGCTGCTATATTTTAAAGTTAAAATAGGAAAAATGATACCTAAAAAAATAGAAAAATGATACCTACGAACTGCTATACTATTAACGAAAAAAAAACATTTCCAATCACGAAAAAATTGTTTCAACAATTTTGACTTCTTCAATTGTGTTTTCCATCGTTTGAAAAATATTTTTATTCAATTCACTTGTGATTTCCAATGGATTTTTGTTGTTCGAATTTTTTTTGTTTTCTAGGGTTTCTGTTTCGGCTGATTTTTTGTCGTGATTTTGATTTCGTGATTTTTGTCTTCGATTGAGAATTTCGATTCTAATGTCTCATGATATTTTTGATTTCATCGATTTAGGATTTCGTGATTTTTGTGATTTCGTGATAAACGATGAAATCGAGATACATGACAGAGGGAGAAGATGGAAGCATCGACCGAAATTTAATTTCAGTGTATTGTCCTTATGGATAAAATATTAGGTGGTTGTCCTTATGGATAAATTTTAACGGGCCTTTGTCCTTGTCGTTAATTGTCCTTGTAGAAATTACAAAATTGATTAAAAAAAAGACATTTCAAAATAAAATATCACGAAGAGTTAAGAAAAGAAGGTAATTAAGATGCTAGAATCAACAAGGATCTCTTATGCTCCTTCACTTTGCTAACATTTAATGGTTATATTTGATAGATATAATTGAAAATGAGTTGTGACATTTTCCAATTCATCATTCGACCTTTAGAATGTTATATTCATCCACTTCATAGACTTTTTTGTTGTATCATTTTTTGTCTTTTTGTATATTATATAAAATTTATCATTTTAGGTACATATCTCCGCTTATATAATCGTTTAATTAAATTGTAATCTCTTAAAATTGAACTCATATACATCTAATAGTATAATTTAGGTTTCATGTAATGTTTGATTTATTGAATATTAATGTATTTTCATTCTTAGCCAAAAAATACCAACATTAAATTAACAATTTCTTCAATATGCAACTCTTATATATATTATGTATTATAAACCACGAAAGTATTTACACATATATTAGAAGGGAAACTTGCACGAAATTTTGTCTCTTGTTAAATCCACTTAACCTCCTTCCATATATGTATATTTAGTTTTACTTCAAATTTATGTTTTACATTCTGAATAATGTAAATATGTTAAATTTTCCATTGTGAAATTAATAACAATAGAATTTGGCACATTCATTTATCTTTTTTTAGGTGTATAAATTTTTAACATGTTTTAGATTAGAATAATGGAAATGATGAGTCGATTAGTCAAAAAACTAGATTTAGACGATTTTAAATTTTGTACTATCTTCTCCATTTCCCCACCTCAACATTTTATTATAAAATAAAGAATATATTTTTATCGTTTAATAGTATTCTTTGCTAATTAGCTTCCATTTTGTTGTGACCCAAAAATTCGATGCTCGAATCACGACACTAATACATTATTTATATTCACTTGCCAAAACTTAAGTATCAAAACCCAGTAGTTGGAAGAAAGAAGTTAGATGGCGAGAAGAAGAAAGAAAGAAATATTAGAATAAAATAAAAAGAAGAACACCAACACTACAGAATAAGAGCAGAATAAAATCTCACAGTGAACTGAATAAAATACAATATATTAATACTCTTTATATAAACAGAAAATTGTATATAAATGATTACAAAATCAGAGTACACAACTAGATTAGCATATACAACTTATCTGTACAATGCTGATAAATACAAACACAGCGGAAATAAATTCATATGAGAAAACATGGGAATACGTCTCGACTCTGGCTCCTTCCTGAAGATCTAAGCAAAATAGAATGCAACCTGGAAAATATACTTGGTCTGACCTGATCATATTTTGAGGAAAGCAAAATCACCAGGATCAGTCTGGAATACTTTTGGTGAGAAAACTCACATCACAAACAACTTGCTTAAATTTAGAAATCCTTTGAATGAAAGGAACTCTCGTAAGGCACGACCACACATAAACATGGCATATGTTTTTCCCTTATAATAACCAAATCACCTTTATTGTAAATCCAATGATATTATAATAATGTCTAAAGTTCACAAATAAAGTAGGAATATAGCCGAAAAGCCTGCATATCACTTTTCGACACAGTTGGTTTACGTCTAAACCGTACGACTCGTATTGGAGTTTGGATTTAGGTAACGAACTACCTCTCGAACAGTATTCCTCAGGAGATAAAAACAATGGGGCTCAACAAGAACATCTTGCAAGTCGACCACACAGAACCGACCACTCATTCAACTTGAGTGTACCGAATATATCACCACCACGTTTGGGGAAAATCAACCGTATTCATTCCAAAGCTTACAAAAGGGACAACTAATTTATCTTTATCAGGTGATGATATACCCTAATGGGAATGACCCGCATAGCTCTACGGCCAAACCGATTTTAGTCATTTCCTAGTTGATGAGGCTTGAGGCTACGATTATCTTTTTATGACATCACATTCAACTTTGAATTCCACATTGTCAGATTCGCCAATCACTAATTGATTTGCATAAAGATACTCTACGTGTTAAGCTAAAAGAACTTGCCTTACCGCTACCAAACAAATATACATTTGTAAAAAATCAACGTACATGGTTTAAGAAATTCAATGTCAGACATCCGTCCATACAAATTGTCTCGGATCAGGACAAACTAAATGTACGCTTTTACTACATCCTATCAAGGTAACCCTGGGACCAGTAACAAGAAGTCCTCACATTATGTAGAATCCAAACCTAGGGACTACTGCTATATGCATAATCTCGGTAGTTAACCAGAGACATCAACGAGCACCCCTTTTCGCTTCGAATGTCCATGCCTTCAAATCATCGTAATATTCATAAGCATATACCTACAAATTCAGCTTTCGAACGCAAAGTCGGTTCGAAGTGGTTTTGGATACAGTTCCAATCCCAGTTCCTTGGATCAACACATTATAAGTTGAAAGGGGTATTTATTGATAGTCGGTTATTTATCTATCAAATCAAATTAGTATAGTCAAGTAAATTAGCAACACAGACCCTTTTAAATTTAACCATTTATTAAAATCATTTCATTAATTCTTAAAAATCGATTCCATATATTATCTCAATGGGCTAAGTATATTCACAAATCCCTTAATTCCATTACTTTGAAAACGTTAGTCATACCACATATCTTTTAGACTAAGCGCATTAACAAAACCATATTATTTTCCCTACTTTGGAAAATAGTGCTATATACTTAACCGAATTGTATAAGTATATTCACAAATCTTATCAAAGCCAAACAATATCATATGGTACATTTTTTGCTATAAAATACCAAATAGTTTTATTTAACTTGTAAACTTTGCAGATTAAAGATTATAATATCATTTATGGAAATAATAATTTAATTTCGAACAACTACTTCCGTTTCAAACTTGTATCACCCTTTGGCTAGCAACGAAGTTGTTCAAGTTGGGGAATTTTATTTACCTCTCAAGCCTTGACTCGACAACATTCTTATCTTTAAGATAAATAGATGTTCGTTAACACAAAACCTTGTATTCAGTGAATGTTACAATAAGTTGGATTTACTATTCAGTTTAAATATGGTTTAAAAACCCTTTCTTGCATATGAAAAAAAATCTATTTTCGATTACAATCACTTTTACCTAATTCAATTATTTAGTAAACGCTTATTTAAAACCATCACATTAGCTTTAATTCTCTTTTATAAACCTTGTTTATAAAATTTGGATTTATTACAAAACCCTTTACAAAATTCAATTAAAAACTCATTTCAAAGTTAATAAATTCCCTTTAATGAATTCCATTTTAAAAAGGTAATTACTTTAATTATTATAAATTAAAATAATAATTAACAACAATGTTAACTAAAGTAAAAGTAGTTTATTTCATTATTAACAAAAAACAAAATAGTTAATCTCTTTTAAGAGTTACCAGAATAATAACTAACTTTATCAATAACTATCAACTTAATAATCTTTTTAGACACAATTGATTGATTGATTAATTTTTAAGAAATCTATTAAGTTTAAAGAATTATTTGTTAAAACTATTTCTATTAAATTAATGAAACAAATTAATTTAATAACTAATTTTAATTAAAACAATTGACTTAGTCAACTTGGAAATATAGTTAACTTATTAACTGATTTCCATTAATTCTTCCTTTTAAATTAATTAATAACTTAATTAATTTAACATAATCTCACTTAATTGTTTCTTTAAAACAATTACTCTAGACTATTAACCCTTAGGTTAATTTCTGACTTACTTTCTTATAAAACTTATTTAAAACACAGGAATTTGTTATATAAATCATTTTATAATTAATTTACAGATCCAATTATAAATATTGATTTATTTATAAAGCTTTTATTTATACAACTTATATAAAATAAAATTTAAAACCTTGCTTTAGTTATAAAAATAAATTTTATAACTTCGACTTAATCAATTCGCAGGCGAATCAATGTCTTAAAAAAATTGGAATTTATGTCATCTTTTGCCAATTACTTTATCAATACTGTTTATTGATCTATAACACATCAATATTGAATTTAATTCAACAATCAACATTCAAATCAAATTTTAATGCTACTTATGTCACACAGTTCACATATATATAATATGAAAGCAAGTAACATTCAAAATATTTGAGAAATCCTGTTGGATTCCTTCAACTTGTCTCCATGCATCACAGCTCATATATCATTTTATATATGCATATGAAATAGAAATGCTAATCTAGTTCATTAAAGATGAATCTTCCGCTTAAAAGCAGGAAGTGTCAAAGGTCATCCGTTCATAGACGGAAATATAAAAATCGACAACCACCAATAAAGCAATAAATCATCCAATCATCTATGCACACAATTTGATATAAAAATCAACAATGAATATTATTATATGGTACAACAATATTCCAGAAAGTGTGAGAGTTAACTCACTATCCATTCCAATCGTCATTCGCCTTCAAATTCGATTTAATTTCAGACAACGTTTAAATTTAACTGAAATGTTAGAGCCTGCTCAGGTTTCAGCCTATCCAATTCGTACGCATAGTATTCTCCAATACGAACCCAATGCAACTGACGATGGGCCAATTCGATTTTGTAAGAACTAGGTACTGTAGTTACAAGTTTATATGCGATTTAATACACAATTTAACTTAGTTTAATTTGATTTAAACTCTCACCCTCACACCCTTATTACGTGCTTAAGCTTCTTCATCTCCAGTTGAATTTTGTTACCTGCCACTGTACAAAACCCAAAACTATTCTCTTGACTTCCCCCGTTGACCGCCAACCACCACCTCTCCGACCACCTAACGCTGCCTTGCCTACCTCCAAACACTCAACTCCTCTTTCTCCACCTGATGGCCACCAAAGACCCAACCCGATCCCCTGCAGTAAAAACGAACTACTGCTCCATCACGCTGCCCATGTAGTCTATTCCAGCATCGATGAGCGGACCTTCTCCAACTTGTCTCTCCAGATGCGCCTTGATGTTAGAAACCCCATGATAACCTCACCTTGGCCTATCCCTCTCACCATCGGTGAAAAGCTGTTGCCCTAGGTCACGGTGGATCAATTTAGAGCATCCCAAACTGATGTCGCACCCAACATCATGCATATCCCTGTGAAGCTTTCACTTATTCGATCCTAATGAATCCAATGTGGCTTGATTGCGTTGATTAAATCTCAAGAAACAATTGCTTGAAGTTTAAAGTGCGGCGGTTGTAAATTTTTGTACATGAGATAAAGAAGTGAGTTAGGTCTTAAGGGAGATGGGGTGTTTATAATGAAAATTTATTTAGATATTTTTATATATTATATTCACTTATAATCTTATCGAGTGTTACAAGCTCGTGTGATCTCATACTTTGTATGAACGCCATGAAAATTAACATTGTGCTACACTACAATACTCCAAACTCGATGAAACTGATTTTGTCGAATTCCGAGACCGTTTACAAAAACACTATTTCAATTTCAAACCGTTAATCGATACGCGTTTATATCGCGCACGATCACACAAGAACTCCAATTAATACCATACCTGAAATCTAGCAATAATTAACAACTACAGATTTTATAAAATTGGTTTCGTTGAAATCCGAGGTTATTTGGAAAAATGACTATTTTCCGTGTTAATCAGAATCGATTAAAAGTAAATTCGGTTTCAAAACACATATTTATTAATAATAATTTGTTATTGTCGTTCATATTCAAATAAATTTTTCCATAACTTCAAAATAAATTAAATTGAAATTTAAACTCAATATTTCAATCTTGAGTGAATTTAACATTAAATTCTTACTTTAAATTTAACTAAATCAGTTTATCCTTATAACCAATCATCTTAAATATTTAAATTAATTAAATATTTATCATTAAAAATCCGGGTTTTTACACATTTACTAAGTTCTATTTTGGTTTTAGTATGCATTCAAATAATATAAATATATTTCCTCCTTAAATTTAATTAATATGAAATGATGTTAACCTTATTTCCTTATTTTATTTATTTAGGATTGTCTTTTACATTAATTTCGTATTTATTTTAGGCACTATACTATATTTACTTAGCATAATAAAAGTTTACTCAGTGCCAAATACTAGTGTATTTCAATGTTCTACTCTAAATATGTAATAACCCAAAAATCTGGGCCAGTTTAAAATTTTTATTTCGGCAATTTTAGTGAATTTTGAACATTTAAAATGAATTATTTTAAATAATATCGACGTGAAATTTATTTTGAATAGAATTCGAACGTATATATTTATACGCGTCGTCGTTAGAATATAAATATTTATATATAATTATAAATAGAATTGAAAATGGCGCGGTAGTTCGATAATTCGATTTCAAACTTCAATTGAATGTACCGGGTGCAAAACAATCCGGATTTTAGTGAAACCAAAAAACCTTAGGATCTAATTGGTAATATCTTTCCAACGAATCCGACAAATCAAGATTTCATAGTGAGAATCAAAAGATATGTCCAGTTGAAAATTCTGAATAGTCGCTATGGAATTCAGGCCCTTAAAAATGGACATTTTGCAAATGACCTCGGATTTCGACGAAACCAATTTTGTTGGATCCGTGATGTTAAATTATTGCTAGGTTTCAAATTTCATAATTTTTCAATTCAATATGTGAGCGTGGCAAAGGAAAACGCGTTTGACCAGTTTCAGTTGATTTTAATCGACTGGAAATTGGCCATTTTTCAAATGGTCTCAGAATTCGACGAAACTAGTTTTGTTAGGACCGTATCGTCAATACGAAGCTAGAAAATATTTTTCTGGAATTTTTCTAGTTAGTATGTGGCCCTAGTAATTTGAAATGTACATTTAAAATTCAATATAGTGATTTAAATGTAAATTTATCGGAAACTGATTGTAACAGTCGAATCAGCCTACGATACATTTCCCATTGTGTTCGGAATGGGGGTAAAACGCTATGGGCGACAGGCGGTGGGCCTCGTTTCGAGTTCGTATGTAAAAGTCAACTTTTTTCGAATTAAATAAAATAAAATAAAATAAGTCTCTTCCCCTTATACCTCTGCCCCCCCCCCCCCCCCGTATCATTTCAGAATCAAATAAAAAAAAAAGGAAAGGGGGAGACGGAGGAGCCGTCGCTCCTCCGAGAGAGCGCCACCAGCGCGGCTCCCTCCGACGTGACCACGCCCCCCTCTGCTCCTCTTCTCTCTCCCCTCCAACGCCGAAGTCGAGACTCCCCCAGCCCCAAAACCGCACCCAAATCGGAGAACCACCGGAGCCCCCACCAACCGCCGCTGCGCCTCCACTGACTGGAGCCACCCCCTCCTGCTGCGACCCCCTCCAACCTCGAGCACCTCCTCCAGCCTGTAGCACCCCCTGCGCGACTTCCCCCCCTTCTCCTTCTTCGGCCTTCCCTTTCTTCTCCCTCGAATCCGAACGCAGCGAAAAGGAAACCACCCCGGTTGAAAAAAAAAAAACCTATCTATGTAAGTATTTTCTAATTCCGATTTTATATATGATTTTTCTTTAGGAATGTATATGATTTTTATTTAGGAAGTTAAACAATTTTTTTTATTCATGAAGTTATATGATTTTTATATTTTTAAAGAAGTAAAATTATGGTTTTTATATTTTTAAAGTATTAAAAATATAATCTTTACTATATAGGAGGTGTAAAAATATGATTTTTGTTTAAGTAGAAAAGTAAAAATATAATTTTTACAAGATAGGAATATTAAAAATAGCATCTTTATATGTGTAGAAAAATAAAAATGTGATTTTTATAATGAAATATTTGAAAGGGCGAAATCTTTATATTTAAAAAGGCGAAACCTTTATATATTGAATAGTGAAGTAAAAATTCAATTTTTATATATTGAATAGTGAAGTAAAAATTCGATTTTTATATATTGAATAGCATAGTAAAAATCCGATTTTTAATATATGAAGTGATTATAAAAATATGATTTTAAATTGAAAACGAACAAATAAAAATGTGATTTTTTATTTTAAAGACATCAAAATATAAAAATGTGATTTTTATGTATATAGTGACTACGGGCAACGAAGATGACGAAGATGGGATAACGAAGAAGATTTCTATTAATGAAGAGTCGTGGTATTGGATAGCTTTCGGTGAGAACTTCTCACTCTTCAATTTAAATTTCTAGTTATATATATATACTAGGATGCAGACGGTGCTTAGTAGCACCCGACACCCGTCATCCACAGACCATGGATGGCTTGTTTGTTAAATTGTTTGGTTGTGTAGTTGGGTAGATTATTTGATTTGAATTGAATTATTGGGTGAATTGAAATTGATTTGATTGATGTGTGAATGGCGTGGGCCTTCACTAGACCGGGGATAAGGCTAGGCCTCGTCCCGTTTCTAGTATCGTGCCGTTATGCCGCCGAAATTTTCTAAAATATGTTAGAAAAATAAAAATATCATTTTTATTGTGTAAATGAACTGAATAGAAATTCAAATGTTGAAATAAATATTTTTGACGTTAAAAATATAATTTTTAACGTGAAAGTGAATAAATAAATATTTATAAACAAATCGGCCGATTTGTTTATTTACACTGATTTGACTGATATTGATTGGGTTGATAAATTTTACACATCGCCCAACTGCACAAACAAAAATGTGTGTTTGTTGATTTGAAACCCCACACGGGTGTTGGGATGATATTTGGTGTACACTAATCCCAATTATTTAATTATTGTCGATCGATTGGTCGACAGACTGTGTAAGCGTCGATTATTTATATTTGATGCTTATGCAGTTGTGTAGTGCACTTTGGTTGATGGTTGATTATTTTTCAATGCTATTATATACATGTGTTGTATGGAATCCATATAATTAACGTTATATGGTGATTGATTGGGCCTCATTCCAATCGGGAAAATAATGAATATTATAAAAGAAAATTCATGTGTTGAATATAAAAATAGTCATGTGTTGACGAGGTTCATGTGTTGAGTGAAATATTTTAAATAATAAAAATTACATCTTTATCATATTTACGATTAGAATCTACTTTACAGTGGAGTCTAATTAAAATCAAACGATAGATACCATAGTTTTATAAAATATTTTACATAACAAAAATAGTGATGTATTGACAGTACTCATGTGCTGAGATTAGTCGTGGGTTGAAAAAAAAATATAGATTCATGTGTTGAATGGGATAAATATTCATTTGTTGAATAAAATAAAGAAGTTGTGAAAAATATAAAGCCGTGTTGATTAGTTTTGCGCCATTTTGACGTGAACGATATTTATATCGATTTTATTCGTTGTATAATGAATATTGAAAAGCGATTTCGAAATGAAATGAATTGAAAACGATTTCGAAATGAATTGAATTGAAAACGATTTCGAAATGAATTGAATTGAAAACGTTTTCGAAATGAATTGAATTGAAAACGATTTCGAAATGAATTGAATTGAAAACTATTTCGAAATGAATTGAATTGAAAACGATTTCGAAATGAATTGAATTGAAAACGATTTCGAAATGAATTGAATTGAAAACGATTTCGAAATGAATTGAATTGAAAACGATTTCGAAATGAAATGAATTGAAAACGATTTCGAAATGAATTGAATTGAAAACGATTTCGAAATGAAATGAATTGAAAACGATTTCGAAATGAATTGAATTGAAAACGATTTCGAAATGAATTGAATTGAAAACGATTTCGAAATGAATTGAATTGAAAACGATTTCGAAATGAATTGAATTGAAAACGATTTCGAAATGAATTGAATTGAAAACGATTTCGAAATGAATTGAATTGAAAACGATTTCGAAATGAATTGAATTGAAAACGATTTCGAAATGAAATGAATTGAAAACGATTTCGAAATGAAATGAATTGAAAACGATTTCGAAATGAATTGAATTGAAAACGATTTCGAAATGAACTGAATTGAAAACGATTTCGAAATGAATTGAAAACGAATTCAAATTGATTTAAAAGCGAATTGGAATGAATTCAAATTGAATTGAAATTCGAATTGAATAGAAATGAATTTTAAAACGGATTTAAAAAGAAGAATTCAATTTTGATTTGAATTGATTATAGAAGTTGAATTGTTTTAGAAACGAATTTAAAACGATTTATAAAATTCGTTTTAAATAGAAATCGATGAAATATATATTATATATATTATATATATAATATAATGGCCTGAATAGAACGCGCCGCGCCGCGGCAGTTCGTGAATTTCGACCATTTATTTCAAACGGACGTTGCGGGAGATCCGACCGTCGGATTCTCTTAAAACCGGAACCGTTGGATTCGTATCGAAAAGAGCTTTCCAATGAAAATTAGAAATTTGAAATCTAACGGTTGGATTTGGAATTATGTCCAAATCAGATTCGAAAAAGGTCGCTGTAAGTGCAGTTCGATGGCCGTTGTTGGAAATCGACTGTACGGACCTTGATAAAATTATCAAAAATATCTATAATTTGTGTAAAATTATAATATGTGAATTGGAAAGAATTGGGCTGGAAAATTCCACATTTGAATAGGTAAAAATAGATTTCTATCGAAATGAACTAGTTCTGAACTAGAATTAAAATCAATTTATTTTTGAAATAAATAAATTGAATTTGAAAGTGATTTTGAAAATAATCAATATTTCCAATACGTGAATTGGACTGGAGTTGAATCAAAATTATCTTCGGAATATTTCGATGTTGGATTTCGTGACCATACAGATATTTTTATGGGAATTTGAAAGATATATTTTATATCGTTATTTCCAATACGATATTTGTTGGTTTCAGAATTTGATATTGAATATAAGCCGGTATATTTTCTATTCAGAGCCTTGTATTTAATATCAAATGTGATTTGGGTTTATCGTGAATCGTGTTTTAGATAACATTGGTTCTTTAACCCAGTTAAAGGCAAGATATCGATCTCTGAAAAGATTAAAACTAAGTGGAGTTTTAATGAATCTTAATTAGATTAAAATGTGAATTGATAATTTAAATTATCAAATCTGAAAAGTGATCGAGAGTGGAGTATCACCAGTTTTGCTCCAAAGCGATAGTTAAATCTTTAATTAGATTTGAACGTGAAATGGTAATTAATTTTACCGATAACACCGTGGTGTTAGATATGGAGTATCACCAGTTTTGCTCCATGGGATATATAGGTTGGGATTGGGAAATAAAATAAATAATTACTTCGGTGTGGTTCGTTAATCCCGACTAGTTAGAAATGATATCCAAAGGAGGATTGAAGAATAAATTTAGAAGAATTTATCTTTGATAAAATTAATGGGAACATTTCCCTAAGAATGTGATTTTGTGAATAAAAGAATATTCTGAATTGGAATGAGGCGTTCGTTGTGTTTGTGTAACATTTGTTTATCATATACGTGGGTTATTCAGAAAGGCCGGGTTTATACCCATTCTGAATAATCGATTCGACGAGATGTCGAAGATGAAGACGGTGGTCGAAGACCGGAAGTCTTCACATCATTTGGGTGATTACTGATGATCTTGATTGGGCTGTACACCCAGGATGAGGGAAACAGTTGGTGATCGTCCAGACGTACCTGGAGATGGATGGATATGCGAGGAAAGTGCCTCCGGTTTCGTTCAGACCCAGAACGAACTTGTAAATGGATTGTGTGTCTGACATTGGATTTTATTCTGTGTTGATTGATCTCTATTAAATATACATCTGTTTGGTGGTGGAGAATTTATTCTCTTGCTTAACGCCCTTCTCTGAGACGTATGAGCTCAGAGGTTGTATATCGATGGACATCAGTCGCATGAAGTGAATTGCCAATGTGGCATGCGTAAGTGGCAATTGATCAAGGCTTCTGTTGAAAAGCAAAGTCTTGTGGTTGATGATCAAAGCACGGCCTGTGTGGCGTAGCTTTGTGTATAACATGAATTCGCGAGCCTCACACCTCGGTATGAGTCAAAAACGGGATACGGACCCAAGGAGTGCACGACGTTTCTTTCTAGCTAGGGTGGTGTCAGTGACCTACCAGCCCTGACATTTATATACTTTTCACCTGTGTGGTTGTTGGATATGAGGCGCCTCGGATATAGGTCTGTAAGGACCGGGAAACGTGTGTTCAGGAATTGCCAATCCTCAAAAGTAAGAGAGGACCGGCCTTGGAGGTTCCAAAGGATCATAGTGGGGTCCTGAGGCATTTGCTAGAGTGTCTCGAATCGGAGAGGAGCTTGCCCCTTGCCTCGGCTCATGACGGAAATCCAATTTCCAATACGTGATATTGCGGTTTTAATTGTAGAACTAGTATGGCGACATGATAGATGGTACCCATGCCGCCTATGATTGATATTTATGATTTGAAATTGTTTTGACGCCATACACCTATAATAGTATCAAATAATGTGTTTTAAACGTATCAAGCATGCTTTGGCTGTTATAAGGGAAAACCCTATCCTCCGGCTTGCGTTGCATTGTGTGATGGGACCTGGGTCTTATAACAGCTTCATTTTTCTTTATTTAGCATTGCGCTGTTTGTTCTATGCACTGGTATTCTTGGGAGGAAACCCGTTCCGTGTTATACGGCGTGGTCCCTTGATTTACCTAACTTTAAAAATAGAGATTAATAACTGCTTTAGTTCTCATACCAGTCACATGACTGACCTGGAGTTTATTGTTTTAACCTAAACTCTGGGTGCCCCTATTTTCCACACGGGCAGCTAGTAGTTTTGGTTTTGCAGATTTATATTCACAGGTTCCTGATTTACAGCTGGAACGATGCTCGGAAAGCTCTGTATCCGTGTAACACTTCTAGTTGTGCTTTTGTATTATTTTCCGCTGCTATGTAATTTATTTTAATCTCTGATATTTATCGAATGTAATTTATTCATATATACTCTGTATATTCTTGTATCTGATGGAATTGTTGTAATAACAATGAAATGTTCTTCAGTCTGCGTTCTATTTTGTCCTGTTCTCAAAACGAATAGGGGTTTCGAACGGTCTAGACCGGTTTAACGACTGATTCGGATCGAGCGAAATTCCTTGCCGTTACAGTTGGTATCAGAGCTTTGGTTTACAGAGCTCGAGAACAAGACACATTAGAACCATACGAAAGAATTCATCAGATATTGGATTAGTAATATCCAATTAGGATGACTCGTTAGAGATAGGATCAGTAGTATCCTAGAACGAGTGAAAAGAGTATATTTTTCAAATGAAAACAATTTTGTTTTGAAAATTTAAATCGCTTTATACGTATTTGATTATTTATTTATTTTGAATTTGGACAATCGAGTATATATAGATTTGGCGTATACGCGTCATGAACGTATATTCGAAGTTTTAATATACTGGATAGATATAGAATCACATTCTAGACACCCGGGGATAATTCTGGTGATGTGGCCACATCATCAGTATTTATGTTCGTGTTTCGAAGGTGTGATTTCTATATATTTCCATTAGACTGGTGTGAGAACCAAAACTAATATAGTTAGAACATTTTGTTGTGAATTGGCATCAAAAACATGATTTTCTGTGTATATATATATATCAAAATTATGAATTTGAAACCCTAATTCACTAATTGATTGATGTTGTGTTGTTTGTTTATTTGTTTGCTAATTTTGAATCATTTATGCCTAATTGAACCGAATATTGAACTGTATTGAAAATTGGTCGTATTTGCTTGCATATACATATACTTACATTGAACAGGTCATAGCAAGGAGGCTAGAGCAGAGAATAAAATTTGTTTGCCCGACAAATAGGTACATGTTTACTACATAATTTCCTGTTTTGTTTGGGTGATGATGATTTTATGAGCCTATTGGCTAGCCGCTTGGCTTTTTCTTTTTCTTTTTGAGATCTGAAGGACCGGGGAAGCTATTTGAAATTCCCCGATGCTCCCGGTGCAGGGGAGGTTATGGCGAAATTTTTCAAAAATTTAGGGTGTTAGCCAAATTTTTGAAATTTTGGAAATTCTCAGAAACTGAAAAGTTGGAGAATGGAAGCCAGATCGAACATAGTGTTGAATAATCAAACCACTTTCGACTTTGTTCCTTTTCGGGGACGAAAAGTTTTAAGTGGGGGAGATTGTAATAACCCGAAAATCTGGGCCAGTTTAAAATTTTTATTTCGGCAATTTTAGTGAATTTTGAACATTTAAAATGAATTATTTTAAATAATATCGACGTGAAATTTATTTTGAATAGAATTCGAACGTATATATTTATACGCGTCGTCGTTAGAATATAAATATTTATATATAATTATAAATAGAATTGAAAATGGCGCGGTAGTTCGATAATTCGATTTCAAACTTCAATTGAATGTACCGGGTGCAAAACAATCCAGATTTTAGTGAAACCAAAAAACCTTAGGATCTAATTGGTAATATCTTTCCAACGAATCCGACAAATCAAGATTTCATAGTGAGAATCAAAAGATATGTCCAGTTGAAAATTCTGAATAGTCGCTATGGAATTCAGGCCCTTAAAAATGGACATTTTGCAAATGACCTCGGATTTCGACGAAACCAATTTTGTTGGATCCGTGATGTTAAATTATTGCTAGGTTTCAAATTTCATAATTTTTCAATTCAATATGTGAGCGTGGCAAAGGAAAACGCGTTTGACCAGTTTCAGTTGATTTTAATCGACTGGAAATTGGCCATTTTTCAAATGGTCTCAGAATTCGACGAAACTAGTTTTGTTAGGACCGTATCGTCAATACGAAGCTAGAAAATATTTTTCTGGAATTTTTCTAGTTAGTATGTGGCCCCAGTAATTTGAAATGTACGTTTAAAATTCAATATAGTGATTTAAATGTAAATTTATCGGAAACTGATTGTAACAGTCGAATCAGCCTACGATACATTTCCCATTGTGTTCGGAATGGGGGTAAAACGCTATGGGCGACAGGCGGTGGGCCTCGTTTCGAGTTCGTATGTAAAAGTCAACTTTTTTCGAATTAAAAAAAAAAAGTCTCTTCCCCTTATACCTCTGCCCCCCCCCCCCCGTATCATTTCAGAATCAAATAAAAAAAAAAAGGGAAAGGGGGAGACGGAGGAGCCGTCGCTCCTCCGAGAGAGCGCCACCGCGCCGCCACCAGCGCGGCTCCCTCCGACGTGACCACGCCCCCCTCTGCTCCTCTTCTCTCTCCCCTCCAGCGCCGAAGTCGAGACTCCCCCAGCCCCAAAACCGCACCCAAATCGGAGAACCACCGGAGCCCCCACCAACCGCCACTGCGCCTCCACTGACTGGAGCCACCCCCCTCCTGCTGCGACCCCCTCCAACCTCGAGCGCCTCCTCCAGCCTGTAGCACCCCCTGCGCGACTTTCCCCCCCTTCTCCTTCTTCGGCCTTCCCTTTCTTCTCCTTCGAATCCGAACGCAGCGAAAAGGAAACCACCCCGGTTGAAAAAAAAAACCTATCTATGTAAGTATTTTCTAATTCCGATTTTATATATGATTTTTCTTTAGGAATGTATATGATTTTTATTTAGGAAGTTAAACGATTTTTTTTATTCATGAAGTTATATGATTTTTATATTTTTAAAGAAGTAAAAATATGGTTTTTATATTTTTAAAGTATTAAAAATATAATCTTTACTATATAGGAGGTGTAAAAATATGATTTTTGTTTAAGTAGAAAAGTAAAAATATAATTTTTACAAGATAGGAATATTAAAAATAGCATCTTTATATGTGTAGAAAAATAAAAATGTGATTTTTATAATGAAATATTTGAAAGGGCGAAATCTTTATATTTAAAAAGGCGAAACCTTTATATATTGAATAGTGAAGTAAAAATTCAATTTTTATATATTGAATAGTGAAGTAAAAATTCGATTTTTATATATTGAATAGCATAGTAAAAATCCGATTTTTAATATATGAAGTGATTATAAAAATATGATTTTAAATTGAAAACGAACAAATAAAAATGTGATTTTTTATTTTAAAGACATCAAAATATAAAAATGTGATTTTTATGTATATAGTGACTACGGGCAACGAAGATGACGAAGATGGGATAACGAAGAAGATTTCTATTAATGAAGAGTCGTGGTATTGGATAGCTTTCGGTGAGAACTTCTCACTCTTCAATTTAAATTTCTAGTTATATATATATACTAGGATGCAGACGGTGCTTAGTAGCACCCGACACCCGTCATCCACAGACCATGGATGGCTTGTTTGTTAAATTGTTTGGTTGTGTAGTTGGGTAGATTATTTGATTTGAATTGAATTATTGGGTGAATTGAAATTGATTTGATTGATGTGTGAATGGCGTGGGCCTTCACTAGACCGGGGATAAGGCTAGGCCTCGTCCCGTTTCTAGTATCGTGCCGTTATGCCGCCGAAATTTTCTAAAATATGTTAGAAAAATAAAAATATCATTTTTATTGTGTAAATGAACTGAATAGAAATTCAAATGTTGAAATAAATATTTTTGACGTTAAAAATATAATTTTTAACGTGAAAGTGAATAAATAAATATTTATAAACAAATCGGCCGATTTGTTTATTTACACTGATTTGACTGATATTGATTAGGTTGATAAATTTTACACATCGCCCAACTGCACAAACAAAAATGTGTGTTTGTTGATTTGAAACCCCACACGGGTGTTGGGATGATATTTGGTGTACACTAATCCCAATTATTTAATTATTGTCGATCGATTGGTCGACAGACTGTGTAAGCGTCGATTATTTATATTTGATGCTTATGCAGTTGTGTAGTGCACTTTGGTTGATGGTTGATTATTTTTCAATGCTATTATATACATGTGTTGTATGGAATCCATATAATTAACGTTATATGGTGATTGATTGGGCCTCATTCCAATCGGGAAAATAATGAATATTATAAAAGAAAATTCATGTGTTGAATATAAAAATAGTCATGTGTTGACGAGGTTCATGTGTTGAGTGAAATATTTTAAATAATAAAAATTACATCTTTATCATATTTACGATTAGAATCTACTTTACGGTGGAGTCTAATTAAAATCAAACGATAGATACCATAGTTTTATAAAATATTTTACATAACAAAAATAGTGATGTGTTGACAGTACTCATGTGTTGAGATTAGTCGTGGGTTGAAAAAAAAATATAGATTCATGTGTTGAATGGGATAAATATTCATTTGTTGAATAAAATAAAGAAGTTATGAAAAATATAAAGCCGTGTTGATTAGTTTTGCGCCATTTTGACGTGAACGATATTTATATCGATTTTATTCGTTGTATAATGAATATTGAAAAGCGATTTCGAAATGAATTGAATTGAAAACGATTTCGAAATGAATTGAATTGAAAACGATTTCGAAATGAATTGAGTTGAAAACGATTTCGAAATGAATTGAAAACGATTTCGAAATGAATTGAATTGAAAACGATTTCGAAATTAATTGAATTGAAAACGATTTCGAAATGAATTGAATTGAAAACGATTTCGAAATGAAATGAATTGAAAACGATTTCGAAATGAATTGAATTGAAAACGATTTCGAAATGAAATGAATTGAAAACGATTTCGAAATGAATTGAATTGAAAACGATTTCGAAATGAATTGAATTGAAAACGATTTCGAAATGAATTGAATTGAAAACGATTTCGAAATGAATTGAATTGAAAACGATTTCGAAATGAAATGAATTGAAAACGATTTCGAAATGAATTGAATTGAAAACGATTTCGAAATGAATTGAATTGAAAACGATTTCGAAATGAATTGAATTGAAAACGATTTCGAAATGAAATGAATTCAAAACGATTTCGAAATGAAATGAATTGAAAACGATTTCGAAATGAATTGAATTGAAAACGATTTCGAAATGAACTGAATTGAAAACGATTTCGAAATGAATTGAAAACGAATTCAAATTGAATTAAAAGCGAATTGGAATGAATTCAAATTGAATTGAAATTCGAATTGAATAGAAATGAATTTTAAAACGGATTTATAAAGAAGAATTCAATTTTGATTTGAATTGAATATAGAAGTTGAATTGTTTTAGAAACGAATTTAAAACGATTTATAAAATTCGTTTTAAATAGAAATCGATGAAATATATATTATATATATTATATATATAATATAATGGCCTGAATAGAACGCGCCGCGCCGCGGCAGTTCGTGAATTTCGACCATTTATTTCAAACGGACGTTGCGGGAGATCCGACCGTCGGATTCTCCTAAAACCGGAACCGTTGGGTTCGTATCGAAAAGAGCTTTCCAATGAAAATTAGAAATTTGAAATCTAACGGTTGGATTTGGAATTATGTCCAAATCAAATTCGAAAAAGGTCGCTGTAAGTGCAGTTCGATGGCCGTTGTTGGAAATCGACTGTACGGGCCTTGATAAAATTATCAAAAATATCTATAATTTGTGTAAAATTATAATATGTGAATTGGAAAGAATTGGGCTGGAAAATTCCACATTTGAATAGGTAAAAATAGATTTCTATCGAAATGAACTAGTTCTGAACTAGAATTAAAATCAATTTATTTTTGAAATAAATAAATTGAATTTGAAAGTGATTTTGAAAATAATCAATATTTCCAATACGTGAATTGGACTGGAGTTGAATCGAAATTATCTTCGGAATATTTCGATGTTGGATTTCGTGACCATACAGATATTTTTATGGGAATTTGAAAGATATATTTTATATCGTTATTTCCAATACGATATTTGTTGGTTTCAGAATTTGATATTGAATATAAGCCGGTATATTTTCTATTCAGAGCCTTGTATTTAATATCAAATGTGATTTGGGTTTATCGTGAATCGTGTTTTAGATAACATTGGTTCTTTAACCCAGTTAAAGGCAAGATATCGATCTCTGAAAAGATTAAAACTAAGTGGAGTTTTAATGAATCTTAATTAGATTAAAATGTGAATTGATAATTTAAATTATCAAATCTGAAAAGTGATCGAGAGTGGAGTATCACCAGTTTTGCTCCAAAGCGATAGTTAAATCTTTAATTAGATTTGAACGTGAAATGGTAATTAATTTTACCGATAACACCGTGGTGTTAGATATGGAGTATCACCAGTTTTGCTCCATGGGATATATAGGTTGGGATTGGGAAATAAAATAAATAATTACTTCGGTGTGGTTCGTTAATCCCGACTAGTTAGAAATGATATCCAAAGGAGGATTGAAGAATAAATTTAGAAGAATTTATCTTTGATAAAATTAATGGGAACATTTCCCTAAGAATGTGATTTTGTGAATAAAAGAATATTCTGAATTGGAATGAGGCGTTCGTTGTGTTTGTGTAACATTTGTTTATCATATACGTGGGTTATTCAGAAAGGCCGGGTTTATACCCATTCTGAATAATCGATTCGACGAGATGTCGAAGATGAAGACGGTGGTCGAAGACCGGAAGTCTTCACATCGTTTGGGTGATTACTGATGATCTTGATTGGGCTGTACACCCAGGATGAGGGAAACAGTTGGTGATCGTCCAGACGTACCTGGAGATGGATGGATATGCGAGGAAAGTGCCTCCGGTTTCGTTCAGACCCAGAACGAACTTGTAAATGGATTGTGTGTCTGACATTGGATTTTATTCTGTGTTGATTGATCTCTATTAAATATACATCTGTTTGGCGGCGGAGAATTTATTCTCTTGCTTAACGCCCTTCTCTGAGACGTATGAGCTCAGAGGTTGTATATCGATGGACATCAGTCGCATGAAGTGAATTGCCAATGTGGCATGCGTAAGTGGCAATTGATCAAGGCTTCTGTTGAAAAGCAAAGTCTTGTGGTTGATGATCAAAGCACGGCCTGTGTGGCGTAGCTTTGTGTATAACGTGAATTCGCGAGCCTCACACCTCGGTATGAGTCAAAAACGGGATACGGACCCAAGGAGTGCACGACGTTTCTTTCTAGCTAGGGTGGTGTCAGTGACCTACCAGCCCTGACATTTATATACTTTTCACCTGTGTGGTTGTTGGATATGAGGCGCCTCGGATATAGGTCTGTAAGGACCGGGAAACGTGTGTTCAGGAATTGCCAATCCTCAAAAGTAAGAGAGGACCGGCCTTGGAGGTTCCAAAGGATCATAGTGGGGTCCTGAGGCATTTGCTAGAGTGTCTCGAATCGGAGAGGAGCTTGCCCCTTGCCTCGGCTCATGACGGAAATCCAATTTCCAATACGTGATATTGCGGTTTTAATTGTAGAACTAGTATGGCGACATGATAGATGGTACCCATGCCGCCTATGATTGATATTTATGATTTGAAATTGTTTTGACGCCATACACCTATAATAGTATCAAATAATGTGTTTTAAACGTATCAAGCATGCTTTGGCTGTTATAAGGGAAAACCCTATCCTCCGGCTTGCGTTGCATTGTGTGATGGGACCTGGGTCTTATAACAGCTTCATTTTTCTTTATTTAGCATTGCGCTGTTTGTTCTATGCACTGGTATTCTTGGGAGGAAACCCGTTCCGTGTTATACGGCGTGGTCCCTTGATTTACCTAACTTTAAAAATAGAGATTAATAACTGCTTTAGTTCTCATACCAGTCACATGACTGACCTGGAGTTTATTGTTTTAACCTAAACTCTGGGTGCCCCTATTTTCCACACGGGCAGCTAGTAGTTTTGGTTTTGCAGATTTATATTCACAGGTTCCTGATTTACAGCTGGAACGATGCTCGAAAGCTCTGTATCCGTGTAACACTTCTAGTTGTGCTTTTGTATTATTTTCCGCTGCTATGTAATTTATTTTAATCTCTGATATTTATCGAATGTAATTTATTCATATATACTCTGTATATTCTTGTATCTGATGGAATTGTTGTAATAACAATGAAATGTTCTTCAGTCTGCGTTCTATTTTGTCCTGTTCTCAAAACGAATAGGGGTTTCGAACGGTCTAGACCGGTTTAACGACTGATTCGGATCGAGCGAAATTCCTTGCCGTTACAGTTGGTATCAGAGCTTTGGTTTACAGAGCTCGAGAACAAGACACATTAGAACCATACGAAAGAATTCATCAGATATTGGATTAGTAATATCCAATTAGGATGACTCGTTAGAGATAGGATCAGTAGTATCCTAGAACGAGTGAAAAGAGTATATTTTTCAAATGAAAACAATTTTGTTTTGAAAATTTAAATCGCTTTATACGTATTTGATTATTTATTTATTTTGAATTTGGACAATCGAGTATATATAGATTTGGCGTATACGCGTCATGAACGTATATTCGAAGTTTTAATATACTGGATAGATATAGAATCACATTCTAGACACCCGGGGATAATTCTGGTGATGTGGCCACATCATCAGTATTTATGTTCGTGTTTCGAAGGTGTGATTTCTATATATTTCCATTAGACTGGTGTGAGAACCAAAACTAATATAGTTAGAACATTTTGTTGTGAATTGGCATCAAAAACATGATTTTCTGTGTATATATATATATCAAAATTATGAATTTGAAACCCTAATTCACTAATTGATTGATGTTGTGTTGTTTGTTTATTTGTTTGCTAATTTTGAATCATTTATGCCTAATTGAACCGAATATTGAACTGTATTGAAAATTGGTCGTATTTGCTTGCATATACATATACTTACATTGAACAGGTCATAGCAAGGAGGCTAGAGCAGAGAATAAAATTGTTTGCCCGACAAATAGGTACATGTTTACTACATAATTTCCTGTTTTGTTTGGGTGATGATGATTTTATGAGCCTATTGGCTAGCCGCTTGGCTTTTTCTTTTTCTTTTTGAGATCTGAAGGACCGGGGAAGCTATTTGAAATTCCCCGATGCTCCCGGTGCAGGGGAGGTTATGGCGAAATTTTTCAAAAATTTAGGGTGTTAGCCAAATTTTTGAAATTTTGGAAATTCTCAGAAACTGAAAAGTTGGAGAATGGAAGCCAGATCGAACATAGTGTTGAATAATCAAACCACTTTCGACTTTGTTCCTTTTCGGGGACGAAAAGTTTTAAGTGGGGGAGATTGTAATAACCCGAAAATCTGGGCCAGTTTAAAATTTTTATTTCGGCAATTTTAGTGAATTTTGAACATTTAAAATGAATTATTTTAAATAATATCGACGTGAAATTTATTTTGAATAGAATTCGAACGTATATATTTATACGCGTCGTCGTTAGAATATAAATATTTATATATAATTATAAATAGAATTGAAAATGGCGCGGTAGTTCGATAATTCGATTTCAAACTTCAATTGAATGTACCGGGTGCAAAACAATCCAGATTTTAGTGAAACCAAAAAACCTTAGGATCTAATTGGTAATATCTTTCCAACGAATCCGACAAATCAAGATTTCATAGTGAGAATCAAAGATATGTCCAGTTGAAAATTCTGAATAGTCGCTATGGAATTCAGGCCCTTAAAAATGGACATTTTGCAAATGACCTCGGATTTCGACGAAACCAATTTTGTTGGATCCGTGATGTTAAATTATTGCTAGGTTTCAAATTTCATAATTTTTCAATTCAATATGTGAGCGTGGCAAAGGAAAACGCGTTTGACCAGTTTCAGTTGATTTTAATCGACTGGAAATTGGCCATTTTTCAAATGGTCTCAGAATTCGACGAAACTAGTTTTGTTAGGACCGTATCGTCAATACGAAGCTAGAAAATATTTTTCTGGAATTTTTCTAGTTAGTATGTGGCCCCCAGTAATTTGAAATGTACGTTTAAAATTCAATATAGTGATTTAAATGTAAATTTATCGGAAACTGATTGTAACAGTCGAATCAGCCTACGATACATTTCCCATTGTGTTCGGAATGGGGGTAAAACGCTATGGGCGACAGGCGGTGGGCCTCGTTTCGAGTTCGTATGTAAAAGTCAACTTTTTTCGAATTAAAAAAAAAAAGTCTCTTCCCCTTATACCTCTGCCCCCCCCCCCCCCCCGTATCATTTCAGAATCAAATAAAAAAAAAAAGGGAAAGGGGGAGACGGAGGAGCCGTCGCTCCTCCGAGAGAGCGCCACCGCGCCGCCACCAGCGCGGCTCCCTCCGACGTGACCACGCCCCCCTCTGCTCCTCTTCTCTCTCCCCTCCAGCGCCGAAGTCGAGACTCCCCCAGCCCCAAAACCGCACCCAAATCGGAGAACCACCGGAGCCCCCACCAACCGCCACTGCGCCTCCACTGACTGGAGCCACCCCCCTCCTGCTGCGACCCCCTCCAACCTCGAGCGCCTCCTCCAGCCTGTAGCACCCCCTGCGCGACTTTCCCCCCCTTCTCCTTCTTCGGCCTTCCCTTTCTTCTCCTTCGAATCCGAACGCAGCGAAAAGGAAACCACCCCGGTTGAAAAAAAAAACCTATCTATGTAAGTATTTTCTAATTCCGATTTTATATATGATTTTTCTTTAGGAATGTATATGATTTTTATTTAGGAAGTTAAACGATTTTTTTTATTCATGAAGTTATATGATTTTTATATTTTTAAAGAAGTAAAAATATGGTTTTTATATTTTTAAAGTATTAAAAATATAATCTTTACTATATAGGAGGTGTAAAAATATGATTTTTGTTTAAGTAGAAAAGTAAAAATATAATTTTTACAAGATAGGAATATTAAAAATAGCATCTTTATATGTGTAGAAAAATAAAAATGTGATTTTTATAATGAAATATTTGAAAGGGCGAAATCTTTATATTTAAAAAGGCGAAACCTTTATATATTGAATAGTGAAGTAAAAATTCAATTTTTATATATTGAATAGTGAAGTAAAAATTCGATTTTATATATTGAATAGCATAGTAAAAATCCGATTTTTAATATATGAAGTGATTATAAAAATATGATTTTAAATTGAAAACGAACAAATAAAAATGTGATTTTTTATTTTAAAGACATCAAAATATAAAAATGTGATTTTTATGTATATAGTGACTACGGGCAACGAAGATGACGAAGATGGGATAACGAAGAAGATTTCTATTAATGAAGAGTCGTGGTATTGGATAGCTTTCGGTGAGAACTTCTCACTCTTCAATTTAAATTTCTAGTTATATATATATACTAGGATGCAGACGGTGCTTAGTAGCACCCGACACCCGTCATCCACAGACCATGGATGGCTTGTTTGTTAAATTGTTTGGTTGTGTAGTTGGGTAGATTATTTGATTTGAATTGAATTATTGGGTGAATTGAAATTGATTTGATTGATGT